>JASAUF010000084.1:2990000-3483660 GCA_030180095.1 Magnolia changhungtana | reverse complement strand
ATATATCAAGGCAATCATTTACCTCGTGTCTTGTTATTTAACTATTGAACCTATCTCATGGGATCTCCACTTGTACAGGTTTGGTTGCCGACACTAGCAGCTCATGTATTAAGCTCAGCCTCATTCCCTTCGATGTATCATTCACTAATCTTTTAGATAGTCCTTTGATTAGAGGATCTGGCAGATTCTTTTCTGACTTCACAAAGTCAATAGATATGACTCCATCACGTAACATATGTTTCACTATGTTGTATCTGAGTCAAATATGTCTGCTCTTTCGATTATATATTTTACTATTTGCTTTTGCTATAACTGCTTGACAATCACAATGAATAGACACGGCCGATACAAGCTTTTGCCACAATGGTATATCAGCTAAGAAATTTTTAAGCCACTCGGCTTCTGATCCAGCCTTTCTAAGGCAATAAATTCGAATTTCATAGTTGACCGAGCGATATATGTCTACTTGGTAGACTTTCTAGAGATTGCTCCTCCATCCAAAGTGAAGACATATCCACTAGTGGATTTTATCTCATATGAATCACTGATTCAGTTAGTATCATTGTATCCTTCTAACACAGCAAGATAACCATAATAATGTAAACCATAAACCATACTACCTTTTATGTATCTCAAAATTCTAGACAAGATATTCAAATGCTCTTTTCCAGAGTTATGTGTATATCTACTTAGCATTCCTACTGTAAAAATTATATCTGGTTTAGTGCAGTTTGTAAGATACATAAGACTACCAATTATTCTGGAATACTCCAATTGAGACATACTACTACCTGTATTCTTCATGAGAGTCACACTATAATCATAAGGTGTAATGACAGGTAAACAGTCAAAATGTTTAAACTTTCTCAGTAACTTCTCAATGTAATGAGATTGTGATAATACAATAACATCATCTTTCCTAGTTACTTTAATACCCAAGATTACACTAGCTTCTCTTAAGTTTTTCATGTCAAATTTAGATGACAAGAATTTCTTAGTCTCAATAACTAATTTAATATTAGTTCCAAAAATGAGCATGTCATGAATATAAAAGCATATAATAACATAATCATTTTCGGATATTTAACTATATACACATCTATTTAAATCATTTATATGATAACCATTTGATTTTAAAACACCATCAAAATTTCCATGCCATTGTTTATAAGCCTATTTTAAACCATATAATAATTTAATTAGTATACGTACTTTATTTTCTTTACCTGATATCTTATAACCCTCAGGTTGCTCCATATATATTTTTTCTTCTAAATCTTCATTTAAAAAAGTTGTCTTAACATCTATAAGACGCAAGTACGAGTACACTCTCACAAATAAAGTCCTGTGAGTACTCATACACACACACACCCACGCGACTACACCTGCGCCCGCATACAGACTAGTCCAGTTATACGCATTTATCTACATCATTTATATGATAACCATTTGATTTTAAAATACCATCAAAATTTTCATGTCATTGTTTATGAACCTATTTTATACCATATAATGATTTAATTAGTCTACGTACTTTATTTTGTTTACCTGATATCATATAACTTTCAGGTTGTTCCATATATATTTTTTCTTCTAAATCTCCATTTAGAAAAGCTGTCTTAACGTCCATAAGGGGCGAGTACGAGTACACTCTCACAAATAAAGTCTCTATTGGCATAACCCCCCTAGAACCAAATTCACATATCCCTCGAATGAGGCTCGAGCCCCAAGGTAAAAAAAAAACTATCTTATATACAAAAACATTTTCTTTGAGAAATTTGATGTGGGACAAAACTCACAACCCAAAAGAAAGAAATTTTCAAATGTGGAGGGAAACCGAAAATTTTTAAAATCAAATTTTAATGTTTATTTTGAAACAAAATACAACAATTCATTCATCTAGTTGGTCCACAAATAACACCAACTAGAGTATCATGAATGGACTTTTGCCCAAAGAGTGATGGCTTCTGCATTTTTCTATGTATCCTTGTTTGGTATTGCCAATCAGATGCTTACAACCATCAAATAATACAGATACAGCTGGAAAGAGTTTGGAAATACCGTAGAGTACTATTACTACTCTCTGCATATGTAGTAACATAGTAAATTCAAAGCTCACCACATGTTGGGTATCTAAACCGATCAGAACTTCTAACAGGCTAGTGTGCTCAACCCAAATATCCAACGGTTAATAGGTTTTGATCCATCTGAGCCATTAATCATGGTGGCCTAAAAGTCTTAAAATCTTATATATGTAACTTGGAAAATTTTCGAGCCTCAAATCAGTACATATTACCAACATCTCACATGTATACAATATCCAAACCGTCTAAAAAGGTGGACCCCAACTTAAGGATCATTGAACGCAGTAGTCAGGCCCATCCACTCAAAGGGGCTGCACGTGTACACTAACTGGCGTGCAAAAAATAAAAAATCAGGAGAACCCACCCTATTTTTGAAGATTGTAACCGAAATGCCTCAATCATGCCATAGTCATGCCAGATAAGAGCTGTCCATTAAGCAGAAGTGAGATGATCTTGCCCTACCCCAAAAATCATGGGTGTCCACTTATCATGCAAATCACATTTGCACATTGAATGTGGCCCACCATCATTCTTCCATAACATTGGCCTATCTGACACCATTTTAATCTTTTTAGCTATGGTCCATTCACCCCTGGCCCACATGCGTGCCACTTTGGTGTTGAGGTTTTTTGGCCCGCGGAATCACATGGATCTAGATCTAGGATGGTAATCCAATGGCACCAAGCATACAAGAGAACACACAGATTTAACGTGGAAAACCCTTACGGAAAAAAATCATGGCATAAAGCGACAGATTGCCACTATGAAAGCATCAATTACAAAGAGAAAGGATTTACCCGATTTGAACAACCTCGAATCTCACCCTTGCTACACCCTTTGATAACCCTAAACCCTTTTAGGAACCCTTATAACTACTTTAGAAAGCATTCTCAAACATTCCCATTGCCTAGAAAAACCCTAGGAACACCTATTTATAGTTTAGGAAACTTCCCTTCCGCATCTCAGTTGCGAAAGGACACAAATCCGCAGTTTCGTGCAAAATCGCGGAACAAACTGCGTAACCTACGACCAGTCTAGCCGAGTCTTCGACTAGTCGTAGGACCCCTTCGACTAGTTGAGTAATCCCTTCAACTAGTCGTAGCTACAGTAAAAAACAGCAAAAACTCGCTGAACTTTGAATCGTGCCAGGGCTCGAACTTACGACCGGTCAAGCGTCTCCCACGACCAGTCGAAGCTTCCCACGACCGGTCGAACGACCTCAAAACCTTCAGATTTAAGACTTTTCTTAACATTTGGCACATCTGAGCCACTAAAGTACTTGGCTGAAACAAACTAGGCCTATTTCTATGAGCTGATTGTAACTTGGTTTTTTAAAAAATAAAAAAATAAATAGTTAAAAAAAGGAGATGTCAAAACATCATCATCCAGTGGCTTGTTATTGTATTTTTGACATATAAACCTGTCTTTTGGTACATTTCCATAAAATCTCCTCCTTTAATGTTGTCTATACTGCTATATAAAAGTAAATATAGCTTCATCTTCTTCTTCTTCTTCTTTTTACTGACTACTATGATGCCGGTGGAATAAGCTTTCTGTTTTTTTTTTTTTGACAGGACTTCGACTCGTGAGAAAAACCCTTTAGCCTTCCCTACGAGGAAAGTACTCTACCAGGGTCCAATGAATGAAACGCAGAAACATAGAAATTGCATATGTGGCACATAAATTATGGTTAATTGGTTATCTGACAACTGGATCGGTGGACATTTAATTATTAGATGGTTAAAAATAAAAAGTATTAAATAGCCCTGTTTCCACAAGCAAGTGTCCACAAACAATTGTTCAAATAAAATCTGATTTTGGAAATGTAACTTAGGGCCTATTTGGATACCACCAAATAAGTTATTTTTTTAACTTTATATATATATATACACACACACACACACACACACACTTAAGGTAGTTGGTGAGCATCAATGTAAAAGTAATTTACTTGTCAAAAGTAATTTATCTTAACAAGTACTTTTTTTTAGTTTTTTAGACTTTTTTACTTCTCTCTCATTACATGTCAAAGGAGGCTTTGTCTCACGGTCCATATCAAAGGAGGCCCCACGTGGTAGACTATCCACATCAAAGGTGGAGCTCACACAATAGACGGTCGACATAAAAGGTGGGCCCCACATGATACAAATGGTCCACATGAAAGGTCAACACATAATGATAAAAAGCCCACATCCAAAGCGAGCTAGTACAATGGATGACCCACTTCAAAGGTGGGGCCTACATGATGGACGATGAACATCAAAGGTGGGCTTCACGTGATGGGCAGTGGACATTAAAGTTGGTCCCATATGATGGATGACCCATATTAAGGTAGCCCCACATGATGGACGGTCCACACCAAAAGTTGGCCCTTAATTGAATGACCCACATCCAAGGCAAGCCATCCATGATGGGCAACCTACATTGAAGGTGGGGCCCACATGATGGATAGTACACATCAAAGGTGAGCTAGACATGATGGGCAATTAATAATGGTGGGCCCCACAAGATGGACAATCCACATTACAGGTCGGCCCTAATGATGAGTGGCCCATATTGTAATGCTCTGGATTTTTGCCATATATTGTAATGCTCCGGATTTTTGCCAACTGAAAATTAAGTGCTCCTGGGCATTACTTTTGATTTCTAGAATTGAGTGCATGTCCACATATATTCACTCCTGTTTGAGACCAAAAAGGCATACCTTTCCTGTAGTGACAACAGCATTTCTTCATCCGATGGCTCTTCTCCCTCAATGGCAACTGAATCTTTAACATCATCTTGTCCTGAAAGATTTAGTGACAATGATTTTTCTTCATCCGACGCCTCTTTGCTGTCAGTGTCAGCTAAATCTTTACCATCTTGTCCTGAAATATATGTGGTTAGAAAGAAACCAATAGGCTGTAAATGGGTGTTTAGAAAGAAACTAAAACCAGATGGAACTATTGATAAGTTTAAGGCTAGGTTGGTAGCAAAAGGCTTTAAACAAAAGGAAGGAATAGATTACTTTGATACATATTCCCCTGTAACTAGAATTACATCAATCAGGGTTTTAATAGCGATAGCGTCCATATATAAATTGGTGGTACACCAGATGGACGTTAAGACAGCTTTCCTAAATGGAGACTTAGAAGAAGAAATATATATGGAACAACCTGAAGGTTATAAGATATCAGGTAAAGAAAATAAAGTATGTAGGCTAGTTAAATCACTATATAGTTTAAAACAAGCTCCTAAACAATGGCATGAAAAATTTGATGGTGTTGTAAAATCAAATGGTTATCATATAAATGATGTAGATAGATGTGTATATAGTAAAATTTTTGGAAATGATTATGTTATTATATGCCTTTATGTTGATGACATGCTTATTTTTTTGGAACTAATATTAAATTAGTTAATGTAACTAAGAAATTCTTGTCATCTAAGTTTGACATGAAAGACTTAGAGAGGCGAGTGTAATCTTGGGTATTGAAGTTATCAGAAAAACCCTTATTATATTATCACAATCTCATTACATTGAGAAGATATTGAAAAAGTTTAACCATTTTGATCCAATGTCGAACTCCTTATGATTATAGTGTGACTCTCATGAAGAATAAAGAAAATAGTGTGTCTCAATTGGAGTATTCCGTATAATTGGTAGTCTTATGTATCTAACAAACCGCACTAGACCGGACATAGCTTTTGCAATTGGGAAGACTAAGTAGATATACACATAATCCTCGAAAAGAACATTGGAATGCCTTGTCTAGGATTTTGAGATACCTAAAAGGCGATGGCCTATGGTTTACATTATAATGGTTATCCTGGGTCATTTAGAAGGATATAGTGATGCTAATCGGATCGGGGTTGATTCAGATGAGACAAAATCCACAAGTGGATATGTCTTTACTTTGGGTGGAGGAGCAGCTTCTTGGAAGTCTACCAAGCAGACATGTATCGCTTCTGGTCTACTATGGAATCCGAGTTTATTGCCTTAGAAAAAAGGTCGATCGTTTTTGGCTTAGAAATCTCTTAGTCGATATACCATTGTGGCCAAAGCCTGTATCGGCCGTGTCTATTCATTGTGACTGTCAAGCAGCTATAACAAAAGCAAAGAGTAAAATATATAATGGAAAAAGCGAGATATTAGACTCCCCACACAACATATGGTGAAACACATTCCCTAATGCGGATGGAGTCATATCTATTGACTTTGTTAGGTCGAAAAATTTCCAATCTAGCAGATCCTCTCGACAAAAGGACTATCTAAAAGGTTAGTCAATGATACATCGAAGGGAATGGGGACATGAATCTAGCCTAATATATGAGCTTGGTCTAAACCCAACCTATACAAGTGGAGATCCCATGAGATAGGTTCAATGGGTAAACAAAGAAGACACGAGGTAGACGATTGCACTGAGTTGTATGAGCCCCTTCTATGGTGTACAGTGCGAGCAGCAACGCAGAAGGATGAGTTGTTAGAACTCTTAATGAATCCATAGCCATATATTTGGTAGTGTATATAGTTGCTGCATACACTTGATGGAATTCACCTATATGGGTGTGGAGGTGGAGGCCGCTTCCCATATGAGAATCTAGGCGAATTTCTAGAGCACTCATGAAATCCAGTAATGGTGTATGGCCGAAACGCACCGAACCACGTAATCACTTGCAGAGGAAGAGTTGTGTGAGTGGCATGTACTTGCGATCTACATTAAAAGGATTCTGTTCAAGAGACTATGGTGTCACCTGATTCTGTAGACCTGTCTTGCTTACTCTAATGTCGGTTCAAGTCTATGGTGACACCGAGCACCATTGCACAACTATTACGCTTTAATCCGAAAGAGTTTTATTTTAAAACATGTGGGGGATTGTTATATTTTGTTTTAAAATATTATTAAATTTGAATTTTTAAATTTTCGGTGATTTCCCTCCACATTTGAAAAGTTGTGGTATTTTTTGGTTATGGGTTTTGTCCCACATCGGATTTGACAAAGTAAACTATCTTGTATATAAGATAGTATTTTTGCCTAGGGCTTGTGCCCCTTTCAGGGGGCATGTGAATTTGGTCCTGTGGGGGGGCTATGCCAATAGCTCTAATCTATGCCATTGACCACACACGCGCGCGCGCCGAGCCGAGCCGTGCCGTGCCGTGCCGTGCCGAGCCGAGCCGAGTCCGTGTCCGTGTGCGTGTGCGTGTGCGTGTGCGCGTGCGCGACGCGACGCGACGCGACGAACAGATTAGGGGCCACGGTTTGCCCAAGCCAAATAGGACACTGCGGGTGCGGTGAGTGTACTCGCTTGTGTGTGTATGGGTACTCGCGGACTTTATTTGCGAGAGTGTACTCGCACTTGCGCTTTTTCTTTTAAACCGTAGAGATGCATCCCTTCCTAGGTCGCACTTTTTGGTTTAAACCCAACGACCTAACCTTTTTGTAAAGGGTGTTTATACACCACTTCGAGTTATATATAGACAACCGATTCCAGTTTAAATATACGAAAATATTTCTTTTTACTTAAAAACTCTCTCTCGATACGAAATTTTATTATCGAGTTCATCGTGGATTCGAATCAACTCAAGACTTTCTGGATTAAACTCGCAGTGGTTCGAGCCTCGCGTACTCCCTGAGTGCATCGCTGGGACCGGGTCATAGTCGTTGTATCCTGGAGGTCGATCATTATCGAAACTGAAGTTGCACTTGGGACGCCGTTAAGGGGAGCAAATTCGATTTCAAGCCGAGTGACTCAGTCACGCCTCGACTCAATTCAATAAGTTCTTCTTTCTCAAAATCTTATTTTTTTGGTTCTTGATTTTAATAGTCTATTTAATTCAACCAAATATTCCAACATACAGTTTCTGAGTGTTTACCTGTCAAGCAGCATATTCGGCCAAAGAATCAAATGGTTTCCCATATACATATTGTCAATTCAAAAAGCGATGCTTGTCGAAGCATATTTGTAAGTTTTTTTTTTCTTTCAAACATAACGCAATACGCTGGAGTTATTTATAACCGTGAATAAAAGATTTGCTTTTTGACTTCTTTAACTTTTTAACTTTTTTCTAATCTCTCCCTCATCTCTCATCTTTTTATACAATGAATAGTTATATTAAAAAGAGGAGCCCATGGATGGTCTATATTAAAAGTGAGCCTCCACAAAAGGGGCAATGGACATTGAACGTGGGCACCACATGATGGACAATTAACATTGGTGTGTCTATACGATGGATGACCCATGTCAAGGTGGGCCCCACATGTGGGTGGTCCACATTTAAAATCTGCCCCTAATGATAAATGACACACATCCAAGGTGAGCCCCGCATGATGGACAACCTACATTGAAGGTAGCCCTCACATGATGGATGGTCCGCATCAAAGTTGGGCTACACAAGATGGGCAATGGATAATAAAGGTAGGCCCAACATAATGGACGGTCAACATTAAAGGTTGGCCCTTAATGATGAATAGCCCACATTTGAGGTGGCCCTGCATGATAGACGGACCTCATTAAAGGTGGGGCCCACATGATGGACAGTCTACATCAAAGGTGGGCTCCACATGATGGGCAGTGGGTATTATAGGTGGGCCCCCAGGATATGCATCCCATACTCAGATTTTGACCTGGACAGGCCGGGTCCACTTTTCTGTGATCCGGAACAGTGGTTTGTTGGGTCCCATTGAGGATGGACCATTCTCAAATCCCCACGAGTCTCACTGATTGCGAGGTTCTAGCCACCGGTCTTTTGTGGGCTGAGAGTTGTTGCATTTCCCTTCTTAACCGTCTGTTAGGATATGATTGTACCATTAGGGAGATTTTTGGGCATCGCCCCACTGACTAACGGTCCATATCAATGAACCATGGGATCCACTTGTAGAAACCCAAAACATGAGTATATTATGCATATGTTAAAGGTAGAGAGGATCATAAAATCTATGTTAATAATACATACCATGGTCATGATTCAGTGTAAATGTTTTCGCTCTGATTATTGATAAAACGATTTGTCTGGCCTCACTGGGTGAATGTGCACACCAATGATTTGGCGAATGGCAGAGAAATCAAGCCAAGCCATACCCAAGCTAGGCAATGCTAGTAGAAATAGTAGAGAAAGGGGAGGATGTGTCCTCTTAAGTGTTCCCGATGGTGCAGACCACCGGAGTTATGGATTGACATGAGATGGCATGCATGATGGTTATAGTGGCTGGTGGCATCAATGCGTGGGCACTAGAAGCTAGATGACAATACTTTTATATATGGCATCATTGGCACATATTTCATATTAGGAGCAATTGAAGATGGGCAATGACATATGTGGAGTGCTTTCCACTTGTGAGGCAAAACTGAGGCTAAAGGTGGGGCTAAAGCCTTTTTAGGAGCGATTGAAGATGGGCAATGACATACCTTTTTAGCCACAGTTTTGAACCTAGGCTAAAGCCCCTTTTCCTTGTAGTGCCACTTGTGAGGTGTAAGTTAAAATGAATGATGGTACATGTGGCACATTAGCTTGCATTGGGGAAGAGAAGATAGATGACGACACATTTGGCACCTTAGCTATTGGATACTTTATACGAAAAGATGGATGGTGCACATATGTGGAATAATGGTATGAGTGGGAGCTTAACCAAAGATGTACAATGCCTTATTTGGTATATTGACACATGTGGTATATATGAGGTGATTGAAGATGAATCCTATATTGCATTTGTGCTTCAACTCCAACTAAATTTATTTTATTTCAACGGTGAAAAAATTTCTTACCCAAAGGGAAAGGTCGGCAAATAAATTTATTTATTTTGCAATAAATATAAAAAGTGGGAAATGACCTTTCAAACATTTTAATAGAAAGAAAGGCCGACAAACAATGACAAATGAGTTTAATTGGAAGTAATGTTTCATTTCCTTTCCAAGAATCCAAACAGGCCCTTAGGTAAGGTACAACCCTGTAAAAAGCCAGCAAATACTACAGAACTATTTATTTTTTTCAATTATAATTTTTGATGCAGAGAGGGTCGCGGACAGTTACATGGTCAAGATAGGTTAGAGTCGATGACAGAAGTGATCCGGACCATCTGACCTTAAATCAGGTGTATATTGCAATCCGGAATGAGTTATCAGGTGTAAGATATATGATTTTGGGGTAGAACGAGCTACTTTAGCCAACCAACCCCGCTACGCCGGGTTGCCCAAGCTGGATTTCGACAGTATTTCGCAAATCTCAGTTGTCATGTCACTTGAAGGCGGTTGGGTTGTAATTACATGTGTAAATAATAATTACTCATTATTGATAAGCATATTGTAACTGAGAAAACCAAGTAGGTGTTGAGAGATTAGTACGTAAGGATGCATGGTTAGGAGGGTAAGGAAATGGTGGACATTGAACGGTTCTTGGTTAAGCCACGTGTATATTCTCTTGAGTCTAATCAATGGCTTGAGAGCATTATTATTTATTAATTCATGGAGAGAAAGAACGTTCAAACTTCAAAGTCTTGGGAGACATGGAACAATTTATCCTACGCTATTATTAGACGGTAAAAAGGACGGTCGTGAGTGCTTTTTATAGGAAGTGGAATGCGTCATCCGATTCCGTGGGGTCTACCGTGATGTATGGACTTTATCTATGCTGTTCATCAAAATTTTCAGATTATTTTATAACATAAGCTAAAACATGAGGCAGATCAAAGGATCAAGTGGACCACACCACAGGATGCAGGACTGATAATAATGCCCATCGGTGAAGCATTTATTTCCCATCTAAGGTCACACAAACCTGGATAAAGGGAAAACACAAATTCCAGTTTCATCGAAAACTCTATAGCCCCTAAGTTTTCAAAGGTAGGCGTTTGATCACCGTTGTATTGACCACTTGAGCCTTAGCCTCGTTTTGGAGATCTTACCCTAAAATAACATGGAAAAATAGATTTAGATCCAGCTGATATTTGTGTGTTCCCTTCATCCACGTCTTTGTAACCTTATCAACATGTTGGATGGTAAATAAACATTCTGATGGCCCCATGAAGTTTTTAATGGTGGGAATTCAATTACAACTGTTTCTGCAGCTTCATTTTTGGAATCGTGCCCTAAAATAAGACTTCAAAATGGATGGACTGTTGGGGGCCTTGCACAAAACCTTAGGATCTTCCGAAACAAACCAGAATTATGGAATAATAAAGCAATTAAATAAATCAAAGCATAAACCACACAACCTAAGGAATTTTACGTGGAAAACCCTCAAAGATGTAAAAACCACGGGACCTCGTCCAGATCAACAATCCACTATGAAGTAAAACGTTACAACCTTCTTCACTCACACAAGAGTGGATAAATAATAAGAGAAACAAAGAAAACGGAGAGATCACACCGATTAAGAGGATGTGGAAGCACTAAGATATGGTAGATCACCTCTACGAGCATAGTCTCCCTTTCACAAGCTTCCTCTCTCTCTTTCTCACACCTTTAATAGCCCTAAGCCCTCCTAGAAAACCTTTAGGAAATCTTAGAATACCCTCGAATACACCTCAATCTCGCATACACCCCTTTATATAAAAATAGAAAGAGGTAGAATCCAAATAAGAATCAAAATCCGTAGAATCTGCGTTTCCACAATCGCATCTGCGTAACTCTTCAATGATATCGAAGGTCTCTCGATGACAGCCTTCGATATCATCAACGGTCCTTCGATGATATCGAAACATGACCAAAACTGTCCAGCGACCAGTGGTAAAAATTTCGACAATTATCGATGTCATCGAAGATCTCTCGATGACTGTAACGCCCTGAAAATCGGGGGTCGAGCATAAACTCAACTCCCGAGTTCCAACGCATCAGTTATGCAACAAAATGAATGATGATTGAATATTGTCTGTGTTAATATACCACACATGAGTGAGATTAAGCCAAAACAGCATATTATACTCCAGAGACAGTTAAATTGCAAGCGGAAGACTGTGAAAGATAAATAAAATATAAAAATTGTGGTGTGTCTCCAGAGTGTGATAACATTACCAGGTTAAATAATTACAAGTATAATTCGAAAATATACCAATGTGTAAGTGTAATGTCTTCTATCCCAAGTACCATAGCCCCGTCAATACAATACCAGGTCTTCAGAGACCTGTCAGAGAGTTACATATAGGAGAACTCTTCCTCGACATCATAGTATTAGTCCGACTCTGCTTCATAAGCATCGCCATCACCTGAAACTTAACAAATCTAGTTGGTGTGTACAACACCGTCCCGTAACATGGGAGTGAGTAGCTAACTCAGTGGAACAGTAAAGCATAAGTTAACATGTTATCAATACAGTCAAACAGTAATGATAAAGCAGTAAAATCAAACACTCCTAACTACTTTTATTAATGCAAGTATGAATGCAGTCATGATGTATGCCCTCACCACACCCTCCCTCGTGCGACACCATCTCACGTTCGCGGCATGCTTTTATCCCTCAGTGCTCCACATCTTTCAAGCACATGCAATGTATGATGAGTATGATTACCGAGTTTTTAATTAGTTCATTTCAAATAGCAGGATTGGGAAACTAAGGTACCTCCCTTGTATCATTCCCAAACATGATCCATTCTAGGGTCGTCAGTCCTAGTTAATCTCAGACGATGGTGTGTTTTCTAGGTCACTGCAAAGGCTGCCAGGGCTGTTACGCACAAAGGTTACACCACTCTCTCATCACCTCTTAAACGATTCATCACTATACAGAAACAGGCCTAGTTCATACTCTATACACTGCGGCAAAACTCTAAGGCTCACCGCAATTTCAGAGTATGCTCGAGGTCACTACAAAGGGCTGCCAAGGCTGTTGCTCTCATTCGTTGCACCACTCCCCCATCACCTTATCAATGTAGGCCGATAGCACGAATATAGTGTCCCATACCACCATAATCGGCTCACGAGTCTAGTTGCTCAGTGGTTACTACGGGGAGGCACGTGTCCCCAGCGTAGGCCGACAGCTCGACCACGGTGTCCCATACCACCATGCCCGGCTCATGAGTCTTAGCGGATCGAGGTACCATGGTTAAAAGAGATTTCACTGGTAAGTTTAGTACCCTAGGTTCAAGCAGTAGCGACCAAACATGGTGAACATACATTAGACATATCGGGTTACGTGACGAGCCTGACTAGCTCGAGCGCACAATCGATTAGACGACATAAAGTGCATAAGCACTTCGCGTGGCTTAACCACTATCGCCAACTGACGTACAACTCGGGTTCGTCAAACACATCTTACGTGGCGACATGAAACTCAACCACGATCTCAAATCTGGTATCGATTGTCTGGACTATAGACATAGTCCCAAACTCAATTAATTCTCATCCATAGCATGTGGAGTAAAGCATGATAAACAAAGTAATTCAAGCATGCTAATAGGCATGTTATAAGGCATGTTATAAAGCATGATATAAAGCATGTTATAAAGCACTGCATAAGTAGGAATACAAACACATATACTGCACAAGTAAGCAGTTTAAGTAAACAACCTCATGGAGGTAATCATACATGTCTCTAAGGTAGTTGAGAATCCCATCTCAACATCCTCCTAAAGCAACAACATCCCAACACTTATTCACTCAAGCATTTCCACAAACACTTAACATACACTATTTCAACATACATAGTGTATGTTAACAAACATGTATTAGGGCGAATCCTTTCGCCAAGAAAGTATTTTATGTACACATAATATATTTATACAACAATTAATCATGGCAAACACATCTCTAAAATATACATGTATACGGTACTTTTACAATACAGTATTCCTACATACATAGTGTATATTAGTAAAACATGTATTTAGGCGAATCCTTTCGCCAAATAAGTATTTTATCCATATATCGTATATCCATACAACAAATAATCATGTCAAACATATTTTCAAAAAATATATGTATACGGTATTTTCTATGAATACCTAGAATATGTAAAATTCCATAATCTACATCTTTAATCAAAACAGAAAACAGAAAGCACTTTGTACATACGCAATTACATGCAGATCATGAATCTATCATTATCTGACATTGAAAGCGCTGAAAACCATAACCTATACACCTAAAGTCCGCACCTTGTGTCGTAGAATCGTAACGGGGTCGATAGGTGTCACGCCCCAGACTCAGTAACCGGACTCACAAGGATTCCGATGACCGGTTCTGAACGCAACAGCCTCCATAGTACCCCATTCTCGACTCCTGAGGCAGGTTCCGATCCTGGGATCCTACAAAGAGGATTTTTATAACAGTATAATCATTCCAATACGAGCATACCCAAGATCACAGCAAGAACATCTGAGAATAACGAAGGCACACATCACAAAATCCACTATAAATTTAAACTTTTACAATCATCCATAAGGTCCAAAGGACATACATGAGATAAAAGGAAAAGAGAGAAAGGTCAGCAACACTGGAGTCCTCAAATGCTCAGCTCTACTCCATGCTCTACTGCTGTGTCGCCTGCCTAGAGTATCCTGCACGCATCAATCGTGCATAAGCTTATAAAAGCTTAGAGGGTGGTGTAGGTGTGTGATAATGGTGCACAGAAGAGTAGTAGGAAATACAAGGAGAGAAGCATGGTCAATGAGGATATCACTAGCCTTACCCAGGCTTATCATGAATAAGATGCAATGAGTACTGGGTGCCATACCAAGGCAATGCATGAAGAGGCTTGTACAACCAATGCTAATGCAATGCTAGTAATGTCAGTACTCATATCCAAACCACAATTCATGTACATTTCTGATCATAAGGAAATCACCGGGGTCTATTACACTGCTGAATGACTGCCGCTCTACAGACCCCGCACAGTCAAACGAGCGTAAGAGACCTCACTACCCGCCTGCGGACAAATCACCAACAAGGCCCGAAGGTAGCGGACCCATTTACGAGCTGGTCAGACTCAGCCTAGCAATGCCTCCTCACATCAGGCAGGTAAGGCCACACCCCTATCCAACCGACTACACGACAGTGGGAGGCGCGACCTAATGGTATAAGGCCCTTGTGCGCTCATATATTCCACCCGGTCACGGCGTTGGAGCAGATCCTTGGTACCATGGAAGTTTTGGGAATTTCACCTATGGGCATCCTATGCACCCGGTATGCTCAACTAATATTTCCGGTGTCTACACATAAAGCCATCCACGAATACCCCTGTGGAGGCAAGGCCCTGATGAAGTAAGGGCAGATAACTATAAGCTATGCAATGTCAGATGCATGAATCACACAATCACCCATGAATCAATCCCAAGCATCTATCTCTCGGGAAGATACTAACATGTCATACACAATGACACAACCATGGCCAATCATACCTCAACCAAGCATGCATATGATGCGTATGGGAGTGGGCCATAAAGATGAATAGGGGTGCCAATGAGGTGAAGATGAACTCTCTACCTAACCATGAAGGGTCTAGGTATTTAACCAATTCCTCATAAGGAATACAACCTCTAGTGGGGGCCCATATACCTGAGGTAGCCGATGAGACTAAGGAGAACAATGATATGGGCCTAAATAGATGAAACGAGCCTAGCAAGGGTCTATAGTAGGCCTTTAACCACCCATAGAAGCCCATGGGCCTACCTTAGGGCCACCAATGTGGACATCTAACCACAATTGGTCCCCAAGAGGTAGCCCATCTCTAATTGATTACGGATCAAGGCCCAAGGCCCACACAACATTAGAAATAAGAAATGGACAGTCATTACATACCACATACATTCATGTTGGGCTTCAGAAAGGTGGCCCAAAGCCTATCCAAAACATGGGTCCATGGGGAACACACATAGCCCAACCCATATATACCACTATGGGCCCACATGGGAAAGGTTAGGGCCCAATATAAAGGCTACTAATCCCATATATTGTTGTGGCCTAGTGGGCAGCCCATTGCTCAAATCACATGGGCAAATGTCATGTTCTTAGTCAAGTAAGTTGGGCCTACAACCCGGCCCAAGTATAAAGTTGATTTGGTGGGCAATCAAGGGCCCATATACTTGTGTAATCTGGCCCACTAATCCAACACAATAGTATGGTAAAAATGGCCCAAGAGTTCAATGGGCCTATTTAGAAAGTTCCAGCCCAATTGGGCTCAAAGAGTTCAACAACTAGCCACATTCATGGACCCAATTAAATTCAACTGTGGTGGGCCTCAAAAGTGCATTTATTAAGCCCAACATTTAAGGAACTAAATGTATAAATTATTACCTCTAAGATTCTTCACAATGTGTTGGGCCCCACTCCTCAAAATTTCAGCCCAAAGGCCAAACATTATTATAACATGTTGCTGTCCTAAATTTGGGCACTCCATTGGAGTGGGCCCAGGGCCTCTAAAACTCTGGAAATTAAGGGCTAAGGTCCCTCATCATGCATAAAATGAGAGAAAACCCAAAAAGGTGGCCCACCATCAGAGGAAACATTTTTGAATTATAATTTTTATCAAGGCATATTGCTGGACTGCACAGCAGAAAATTCTGGCAAGCCAACTATCTTGGACCATTCTTTTGGATGCCCAAATGGGGTCAGTTGGAGTTGAAATCTTTTAGAGTGATACTTCAATAGGTGGGACACACCCCCACAAAATTTCAGAATTTTTAGATATTCCTAAGTATTTTAATTAATTTGAACAAAACAGTCTGTCCAGAAAATCGGACAGACCTGGACGTCCCAATGTGGTGGGCCAGTCCGGCCCTCGCCACGGTGTGCACAGAGGTCCATTGGCTCTGAAACTTGGTAGGTAGGTCCCACCATAGGTGTAAAACAATTTCATAAATTTTCAGGATTTTTGGACATTTAAAAATATTTTAATTTATTTAAAGAAATCAATCTATCCTGAAAATCGGACTGATCTGGACACCATATTGTAATGGGCCGGTCCAGCCACCACCATGGTGTGTACAGGTGTCCACTGGCCCCAAAATTTTGTAAGTTGGTCCTACCATGAGTGGACCACTTCCCTATAAATTTTTATAATTTTTAGACACCCAAAAGTATTTTAATAAATTTCGGAATTTCCAACCTGTCCAGGGTGGAATGTTGCTGGAACAGTGCAGAAAAATCCAGACTGTCCACCTCATTTGGACCACACCTTTGGGACCCCAATGAAGGTCAGATGGGGCTGAAATTTGGTATGGTTGTAGATGGGTCATAAGGCTACAAGAATCACATATTATTTTGTTTCATTATTCCCACCAAAGACCCATAAATCAGGCCCCAAAGTGGCCCAAAAATCTGTCCAGGCAGATTTGGACAGCAACATGTAATAGAAATGATTAAAATATAAACATGGTTTTCCATGGGGTTTAACCCTAGGAATTTGTGTGGTGGACCACCCCAGTGGGCCCCACAAATGTCCAGACCTTCCCCATCATCAAATACCCCTTGCATGTGTCCCATCTAGGTGGATTTTGGGGCCACATGTCTAAGGATGGACCGCTATGAGCATCCAAGCTCCATGGTTGGTCTGAATTTTTGTTGGCCTACAAGGTGGGCCACACATGCAAGATCAGAATTTTATCATAAAGAAAAATAATAATAATAATAAAGAATCGGCCACAAGAGGAGGGGCTCCGCCACAGTGAGGCCCTCCCCTTCATCAATCACACCATACATTCATTCTATTCATATGTTACAACATAGATCCACCACATGCATGTTCTAGATTCAAGATCAATGGTTGGGATGCCATCCCAACCATGATTCTAGGGTCTAGATGACCCATCATACTATAAAATTCAAGTAATCCTCCATGATGGGGGCCTATAGAAGGGAAACCCCATGCATGGACATGCATGCATCAAAAAGGTCATTTGGCCACAACTAAGGGATGATGTAGGATCTCCACTATGGATTGGTGGGCCCTACACTTCCCACACAAAAAAAAAGAGATCTAAGAACATAAAATAGAAATCCTAAGTCCTAGGAGTACACCCACCTTAGATTGCTCCAAACTTGAACCTCCTAGCTCCTAGTGCACCAAGGGCCTACCCGATTTTCGTAGAGCACTAACAGTGACAAACCGTAGGGCTACACCAGATGATTCGAGTTTCAGCGACGAGGACCTTAATGAGGGTTTTGCCCGACGACCAATCCATGGAGGCGATCACCTAGATCGTGCTGAAAGAGACTATCGGGATAAGGCTGAACTTCCTAGTTTTAATGGTTTATTACGTATAGAAGATTTCCTCGAGAGATATTTTGATTATATGGACGTGCCAGATCAAAAAAGGGTAAAACTGGTTGCGTTTAAGTTAAAATCTGGTGCTTCTGCATGGTGGGAACAATTACAACTCTCACGAGCCAGTCAAAAAAAGGCGCTCATCTCATCATGGCCACGGATGAGACGTCTTCTTCGATCATGATTTCTCCCCAGTGATTATGAGCAGATATTATTCCAGCAATACCAAAATTGTCGACAAGGAAATCGAACCATCACAGATTACACTGAAGAATTCCAGCGGTTGGCTACTCAAAATAATTTGTTAGAATCTGAGTCACAGAAGGTGGCACGATTTATAGGTGGGTTGCGACCGATAATTTAGGACCGAGTTCAGATGTACCCAGTCGGGACCGTGGATGAAGCAGTTTAATTGGCAGGTAAGGTAGAAACACAATTTGCAAGAGTTCCTGCTCGTCCCTATCCTTCAACTCGACCCCCCATGACGGGTCCCACGCAGGATCCAGTGTTGGCACCAGGAAAAAGATCCAGTAGGAGAACGTCCTCAACCTCTTACAACCGCAAATCGTAATATGAGGAGCAGTTCATCCAGACCTTAACGTACAACACCCACAATAGCGAGCCCGAGTAGGATTCTAAATCCTTATGCTCGACCAAGGTCGAACAATTGTTACCGCTGTGGCCAGCCAGGCCACTTATCAAACACCTGTCCTCAACGTCCCACAGCACACTTAACTATAAACGAAGGGGGCACTGAAGATGAGGCTACAGAAGAAGACCATGGTTATGATGAACATGAGCAAACCACTAAAGAAATAGTAGGTGGCGATGAAATGACGAGCAAATTTCTAGTTGTAAGGCGATTACTGAATACTCCACGAAAGGAATTACATCTACAACGACACAATATTTCGTACTCGGTACACTGTCAACGGAAATGTTTGTGATGTGATCATAAACAGTGGTAGTAGCGAGAACATCATCTCAAGGGTTATGGTGGACAAGTTGCGGCTACCAACGACAAAACATCCTTCCCCGTACTCAATTGGCTGGATAAAAAAGGTGAATGAGACCAAGGTAACTAAACAATGCACTATCTCATTTTCAATTGGTAAAAATTATAAGGATCAGATACTTTGTGACGTAGTTGACATGGAAACTTGCCACATGCTACTCGGTCAACCCTGGCAGTCGAACCGTGATGCGACCCATCGGGGATGAGACAATGTCTACGTATTCGTCAAAGATAGTCAAAAAATAATCCTTGCCCCTATGACACCAGAGAATCACCCTGAAGCTTCTAAAGTGGATGGGAGTTTCCTCTTAACCATTCAAGATTTCATGGAGGAATCCAAAGAAACTGGCGAGGTATATGCCGTAGTGGTGAAGGGCGAGGAAGAGGAACCCTTAAACATCCCTCCAAGTTTAAGACTGTTGCTAAACAAATTCAAAGAAGTCTGGCCTGAGGATTTACCTGATGGATTGCCCCCCATGAGGGACATCCAACATCACATAGACCTCATCCCTAGGGCTAGCCTGCCCAAACGCCCTCATTATCGGACGAGTCTGAAGGAGTGTGAGATACTTCAGAGGCAAGTGGAGGAATTGATCCGTAAAGGTCTCTTGAGAGAGAGCATGAGCCCATGTGCCGTACTAACATTATAACGCTAAAAAAAGATGGAAGCTGGCACATGTGTGTCGATAGCCGGATAATCAACAAAATTACCATCAAATATCGGTTCCCAATACCACGGTTGGACGACATGCTCAATATGCTAGAAGGGGCCAAGGTATTCTCTAAACTAGATCTAAGGAGCGGGTACCATCAGATTCGTATCCGACCCTGTGATGAGTGGAAAACGACATTTAAGACCAAGGAAGGGTTGTATGAGTGGCTGGTCATGCCCTTCGGTCTATCAAACGCACCAAGTACTTTTATGCGTTTGATGAATCAAGTGTTAAACCGTTTACTGGCCGATTTGTGGTAGTATATTTTAATGACATATTGATATATAACCAGGATGAGGCGGAGCACAGAAAACATATCAGACAGGTGCTACAAGTCCTACAAATTAACAAGTTGTATCTCAACTTGAAGAAGTGTAGTTTTTAAACTGACAGTCTGTTATTTCTATTCTTTGTTGTAACGTCCACAAGCATTCATGTGGATGATGAAAAATGCGAGCTATTAGGGAATGGCTGATCCCAACGAACATTCATGAGGTGAGGAGTTTTCATGGGTTGACGACTTTCTATCGTCGATTTGTGCAAGATTTTAGCACCATAGTCGTGCCTATAACAGATTGCATGAAAAAAGGACCGTTCCAGTGGACCGATAAGGCTGACAAGAGCTTTCATGAGATCAAGCATCGTTTTCTACAACACCGGTCTTGGTGCTTCCTAATTTCGACAAATTATTTGAAGTTGAGTGTGACGCTTCATACGTCGGAATTGGAGGAGTATTATCACAGGAAGACAGGCCGGTAGCCTTCTACAGCAAGAAGCTAAGCAAAGCCCGAAAGAAGTGGTCGACTTATGAGTTTGAGTTGTACGCAGTTGTTCAGGCGCTGCGACATTGGCGGCATTATTTGATTCAAAGAGAGTTTATTTTGTACACTGACTATCAAGCATTAAAGTTTATTAATAGTCAGACTAATGTGAATCGTGTGCATGCTAGATGGGTTGCATTTTTACAGGAATTCACGTTCGTTCTGAAGCACAAGTCAGGGCAGTAGAACAAGGTGGCTGATGCACTTAGTCGTCGTGCATCACTACTTGTTACGATGAGCAACGAGGTGGTCGGCTTCGACTGTCTCAAGGAGCTGTATGCTGAGGATGAGGACTTTAAAGATTCTTGGATGAAGTGCCAAGAAGGTCACCCCAGTGACCTTCACATACAGGACGGTTTTCTCTTCAAAGGAAATCGATTGTGCATCCCCCAAAGTTCTTTGAGGGAGCAGATCATTCAGGAGCTACATGGAGGTGGCCTCGGTGGACACCTTGAGCGAGACAAGGCGTGAGCTCTTGTGGAAGAGCGGTATTACTGGCCGCAATTAGTACGTGATGTGGGAAAAGCCGTACAACGTTATCATGTTTGTCAGACCTCTAAGAGATAATCTCAGAATACGGGCCTCTACATCCCATTACCTGTGCTTGTCGATCCTTGGGAGGATTTATCAATGGACTTCGTGCTTGGTCTCCCATGAACATAATATGGTATGGATTCAGTGTTCATGGTGGTAAATCGTTTCTCCAAGATGGCACACTTTATCCTATGTAAGAAGACCCTCGATGCAACACATGTGGCAAATCTATTCTTCAGGGAGGTCATACGGCTACACGGGGTTCCTAAGACCATTACTTCTGATCATGACACGAAGTTCATTTGCCATTTTTGGTGAACTTTGTGGAATCGATTCGATACACGACTTCAATTTAGCAGTGCTTACTACTCATAGACTGATGGGCAGACCGAAGTTGTGAATCGCACATTGGGAAACCTCCTTCACTGTATTTCAGAAGAAAAACTGAAGCAGTAGGATTTGACTTTGTCTCAAGCAGAGTTTGCATTCAACAACATGGTGAACCCCTCGACAGGAAAATCACCGTTCCGGATTATCTATGGACGAGTGTCTCACCACACGCTTGATTTGGTCCCTCTGCCCAAGCACCCATGCACGAGTATTGCAGCAGAGCATATGGCAGACAAGATCATGGGCATCCATGTGAAAGTGCAGATCAAGCTACATGCCTCGAACGAGAAGTACAAGGAACAAGCGGACAAGCACCGGCGACAAAAAGTGTTCGAGGTGGGCGACCGCGTTATGGTCCATCTGCGCAAAGAGAGATTTTCAGCCCAGACGTACAACAAGTTGAAAAATAAGAAGATTGGACCCATCCCAATCATTCGAGAGATCAATGACAACGCTTATGTTGTTGATCTTCCAGATGACATGGCAATCTCACGGACTTTTAATGTCGCGGACCTGACCGAGCTCAAGGACGAGTTCTTTTGAAGTGGAGGGGACTGATGTAGAGCGGGTCACGGACAGTTTCATGGCCAAGATGGATCAGAAAAGGACCGGTCGACGACAGAAGTGATCCGGACAGTCGGACCTTAAATCGGGCGTATCTCGCAATCCGGAATGAGTTATCTGACGTAAAATATATGATTTTGGGGTAGAACGAGCTACTTTAGCCAACCAACCCAACTATGTTGGGTTGTGATGCCTGGAATTGCGAAAAACCCCTGGATTGACAGTCATTTCCCTGCTTTAATTTCATTTTTACTATAAATAGTAAGTTTTAGTTTGATTATAACTCTTCATCCGTCGAGCTTTAGGAGTTGCGCCCAACGTGAAAAGAGCTTAGAATAATTAGGAGAACGGTTTGGTGAAGCCAAATAGGATACTTACTATTTTTGACCGAAAACCTTGCGCACTAGTAGACATCACTACCGTCTATAACCTTTAAATAGGGATACTAAGCAATAGGAAAGAAATCAGAATCAAACTACAACTAAAACTCTTAAAATTCGTGACTTACTATAGGGTTGTGAACTCATTTTTATTGAAAAATTAATCAGTTTCCAATTTCTTAGAATTTATTTCTATTTTCTGCTTTCTTTCATCGTGAATTCGAGAAGTCTCTGTAAGGAGTCTAGAGAAGCTCCATGGATTCGGAGTATTTATCCTCATCACGTTCATCCCTGAGTCAGGAGTGCAGGCGAGGGCATGCATCATTATTACATATCATCCTTGCATTAGCCAGAGTACCTAGGAATGCTTGTTGTATTGCTTTATCATTACTGCTTGACTGAATTAATAACATGTTGACATTTGCTTTATAACTCCACTGAGTTGATCACTCACTCCCACTCTGGGACGGTGTTTTAAAATACCAACCAGACTCTGTTATAGTTTCAGGTGATGACGATGCTTCGAGATGGAGCTTGCCTTCTATGATGACGAGGAGGAGTTCTCCTACATGCAACTCTCTGGCGGGTCTATGTAGACCTAGAGTTGCGTATCAAGGCTACAGGGATATAGATTAATGACATTACACTTTATCATTTTGTATATTTTGGAATTATACATGTAATTATTTAACCTGGTGACATGTTCATACCCTGGGGACTTACAACCACTTATATGCTTTATATATTTATCACAGTCTTCCGCTGGCGTAATTTAACTGTCTCTGGAGTATGATATGCTGATTTGGTATAGTCTCACTCATGTTTAATGTACTAATACAGACAACATTTAATCCTCATTATCTATATTGCATAAGTGATGTGTTGGAACTCTGGAGTGGAGCTTCTGCTCGACCCCTGATTTTCAGGGCGTTATATTTCAACAGAGAGTCACGATCAACCGTCAATAGCCCTCGGTTTACTGTGAACATCATAGTGAGTTCTGGTCAACCCTAGAATTCCACGATCAACCGAACTCCCCTGTAGCAGAATGCAAGGCATCCTGCACAAGTAAACTATCTTTATATCATACCACAACAATGTAAACTTGATCCACAACAAATTTGAATCAAACCATATGTGTTAAAAATTTAGATGTAACACCACCGCCAATCCGAACATTTTGTGAAAGTACAATAAACGAAGATAGAACAATATAATAAAGCAGATAACCAAACCAAAAACAAACAACCACAAATATATGATATTTTAATGTAGAAAACTTTTACGGAAAAAAAAAACCACAGCACAAAGTGACAGAAATCTCCACTATAATCAAAACCTTAAAGTACATCACTCACCTTATTCGATTATGTCTTCACCCGATCCCCCCTTGCGATGCTCACCTCTAGGAAACCCTAGATCTCTTGAGAAAACTCCTTGTCAAGCCCTTACATGTGTATAAACCATACCCATTGACAAAACACTTACCACTTGAGAGAAAACACTTGTTAACCTTGGGGTCTAAATGAAGTTACAATTGATATTCAGGGCGACTCTATTAGAAATGAAAGTTGGTTATCAAGAATCAACAAAGTGTAGATATCTTTGAAACTATTGAATTTTTAGGCTATATAATCTTGGTTGTGGGAGAAATCTTAAGTGTCCTGGATCTTAATTTGATGAATTATATTACTATTGCATATTTGTATGGTCGTTGTATGGAAGAATTATGAATTTTGACTCCCTAATTTTAGCTAATTGTCCCTCCATCATGAAGCACCCCATGAAACTCCTGGGGCCCAACTTTTACCTTGATCCAAAATTTTGGTGGGCCATGACGAAAGAGAGGCAAATCAAGGGAGAGAATTATTTCCTTTTGCCATGGCCCACTAGAGTTTTGGATTAGGGTAAAAGTTGAGACATGAAAGTTTCATGAGGTGTTGCATCAGGCGGATGGTTTGGATTTTGGGCTCATATCCCAAAAATGAGTTCTCGAAAAGTTCTCATGAGAACTGTTTCAAAACTCATCTTCATAATATAAGTGCAAAATCTAAACCGTCCATGTGATGCAGCACCCCATGAAACCCCCAAGGCCCTACTTTCACTTTGATCAGAAACTTTGGTGGGTCATGACAAAAGGAAATAGTTTCTTCCCTTGATTTGTCTCTCTTTTGTCATAGCACACCAAAGTTTTAGATGAGGGTAAAAGTTACGCCCCGGGTTTCATGAGGTGCTACATCACATGGACAGTTTAGATTTTGTGCTCATTTCACAGGAGATGAGTTTTAAAAAAGCTCTCACCATGTGTAGGTGAGTATTACTCTCTGTATGTGTGTGTGAGAGAGAGTTTCAATATGAGGTCATTGTTCAAGCAACCACTGGGTTGAAATGCCACTATAGCACGAGTGCGAGTGTAAAAGAAAAAAAACATTCAATATCCACTTTGCTTGATGGAGTGGATAATTAAGTACGGAAAGAGGAAGACTTGATATTCATAGAGTGTGATGGATGATGCTCAAGCACTTGAAAATTACTTGGCACGTGTTGAATACAATGAATCCAAATTAAATTGTCCAAATTTTGGTTCCCAAAAATTGCACTTATTTGATTACCTAACTATTGGGTTGGTGGACATTTATTGGACAGTTATATATGAAAAATATCTAATGGCCTATTTTGACAAACAAGTATCCATGAATCAGAGCCTAGGACTGTTCAGCCAATTTGATCTTGGGACTTCCACTTAGAAATACTGATTTTCACAATTTTATTCATTTAATTTGAATTAATGTATGTTACCTGATGATTTTTCAGTGCCTGCGCATCAAAAGTCATACTCAACCTGAGTATCAAAAGTACTCCCCGTGCAAAAACGTCAGAGAGGAAGTTGCTCAGCTGATTCGGTTAGAGGTACTGGCAAAAGCAATATTTCATAAGCTAAGATCAGGTGATATTCCTGTTGCCGGATGCATGGGACCAGAGAAATATCAGTGATAAATCCACTCCGTCCATCTAATGTGCAAGGCTACAGTAGAACATATTCTAAAAAGCAGGCAAATCTAGAACTCTTGTATGCCATACTACATGAAACATGGGGATTGAATGTTTAGAAATGATAGAAGTTTTTTATCACGATGATATTTGTAAGTACGGTTTATTCATCTGAGTTCTAATAAATAAACATCATGGTAAACTCCAGGAAGGTTTCAACCGAGGATGTTTCTGTTCCCACTTTTTTCATTTGGTGGGACTCCCCCAAGTTTGTTATATTCCTGGTTTTTTGAATCCCTAAGTAATATTGTCAATTCAAGGTAAATATCGACATCCACAGTAACATTCTTCAATTATGAAATTCATATCTTTTGCAAATTCTCATCATTCCTACAAAATAAATAAATAAATAAACAATTATAAAATTAACCACCACACCTTCTTCTCATTCACAAATTATCAACATTCATATTAAAAAAATAACACTAAAAGATACTATTATCCTAATTCAAACTTACCTTTGATTATCATAGCTTTTACATTAGAAAGTATGGTTGAAAATCTTATTTTAAAAAAACACTCGAAAGCTCACCAGAATAAAAGAAATGACACCGGATGTCAAAGTGGAGTCCCACAGAGGTGGCAACAATCCTAATAGCTAAATAACCTTCTATGTGAAAAAAAAATTATAAAAAGAAAAGAAAAAAGACAAAAGAAGGAAACAAAAAAAATGACATTTCCCAAATAAAGGCCCCACCATAAGAACCTATCCTATATCTAATGTGAGCTCCACTATCTTATTAGGGGTGCACACGGTTCGGTTTCAGTTTTGAAACTGGAACCAAATGGCCAAGGATGTAGATGAATTGGTCCTGCCAGCTGTCGATAT
Organism: Magnolia changhungtana; assembly: GCA_030180095.1. NCBI lineage: Eukaryota > Viridiplantae > Streptophyta > Magnoliopsida > Magnoliales > Magnoliaceae > Magnolia > Magnolia changhungtana. The sequence goes on along the minus strand of JASAUF010000084.1, from coordinate 3,457,111 downwards.
GGACTGTTAATGTAAAGGGGGCCACCTTTAGTTCTCATCCCTTTTGGAACCGGATCCGAACCGTGTGCACCCCTATATCTTATTGTGAAACAAATCACCTATTTATATGAAATGAGTTTTAATTTTATATCATCAGCTTAATTTTGAGAGCAAAAATCATCACAAATAAACCTCACAAAAAAAAAAATTCAAAATTAATGAACAATGTTAATGACATTGTGTGTCACACAGTGCTTCTGTTCGAAAACTGAAAAACCTACTTATATGGTTCACCACTGTCTAATTAAAATAAACAATCGGATAGATTAAAAAGTTGGCCCACTCATTATTCAGTAGGACTCACCATCACTCTTTTCGCAAAGCCCTTGCAACACCCAAGCTCCGTGGACCCACCTATCTAAAATCCAATCCGTCTATCACTCGAAGCACCTCAGCTTAAAAACTACGAAAAACAAAAGGCTGATGAAAACCTCAGCTACACTACAAGGAACGGTGGATACGGGGATTCCCACCATAGAACCCTTCTTGGGGCCACTATGCTTTTTACATGATATCCAAACCGTTCATCAGGTGACCCCTACAGGGATGGAGAGATATAAAAAAAATAAGCCAGATCCGAAACCTGGATTAGCAATATCTAGTGAATTTAGAAGTTTTAGCTGTCCTTTTGTATTGTTCCTGTTGTGTGTTCGACCTGAGTATTGCATCGAGCTGATTTTGGTCATGTACCTTGAAAATGATGTGGCACAGCTGACGGACAGAGTGGATTTTAATGAAATAGTACTATGGGCCCACAAATTTCAGGTGTTGAATGAGCTATCTACAGCACGTGTTGTACCCGATCCCAGTCCTTCGCGCAATTCCAAGCCGCCCACGTCTAGGTGCCTTATCGACGTCATTTTCAACAACAGAATCAAGTTTACCCCTCCGTTACTTCAAAATTGCAGAAATACCCTCCCAATGAAATACTTGCTATTGCCGTAGTGCTATCCAGTGGACCCCACTAAAATGGATGGTCCCTGGAAAAGGATCGACTGATTGACTAACAAAAAGGCCGTAAAAATAAAAAAATACAAAAGAATTTGTTGCTCTTTCAAATAAACGGTGGTCTACTCATGTTCCCTAGGTGTATTGTGCTTCCATACTCTCTCTTAAACAGAAATTCAATTTCAAACCTTCAATTTGATTGGTCCACCCCGAGAGCTTTGAGCTAATATCTCCCTAAGAGGATGATGTCGAACCAAATCCAGGAGTCAACTAAAAGTAGCTCATCTCAATCTTCAATTGCTTGTCTTGTACTATTTATTTGAAAACACTTATATATATATATATATATATATATATATATATATATATATATATATATATATATATATATATATATATAGGGGAAAAGGTGCTATGCGCTCCAGCGTAAAGCGGTCTCCATGAGGTTGAGCTGGGGTGGGCCCCACCGTGATGTCGTTCGAACATCTATCCCCTCACTCAGATGCACCATCCCTGGACGGGCCCACACGGCTGAAAATCACGTTCATCCGAGACTTTTGTGGGCCACACCACGCCCAGAAGTGGAGAGGGGCCGTGCACCATTCAAACATTCAAAACCACTTGTGGCCCCCTTTTGAGATGTTTTTTGATGATCAACACCGTCCATCATGTGTGTCCCACTTGGATGTAATTTTAGACCAATTTTCAGGTGGTATCCACATCTCAGGTGGGCCCCACCAAGTGATTTTACATGTTTTCGCGTGTATACTTATGTTTTTAGAAGGTATGGCCCACCTGAGTTCCGTGGACGGTCGATTTCCAGCCATATGGGTCCCACTTAGAGCGGTACACCTGGTGGACGGTGTGGATCTTTGAAAGGAATCACCGTGGGGCCCACCCCGGCTCGACCTCATGGACGACCGCTTTACGCTCTAGCACATAGTACCTTTTCCCACACACATATATATATATATATATGAGTAATGCTCACACACAACTAGTAAGACAAATTAAATTGGTCCAACTAGGTGCGTATTAAATAACAACAAAGAAAAATATTCTATTGTAAGTGACATAACACATGTAAGTATTCATAATATCAAGTTTTATATAAGTATGATATAAATTATATGTCAAAGATCTAGCCAATCCATCAAATAGTGCATGCTAATTATATTTTATCTACTAAAAATTAATAAAACATCATCATTATTGAAGCCACACATATAAGTTGAATATGTATAGCTAGAATGGATTTCTAATAGCCCTGTTTTCTTGTAAATAAATATCATACCATTAATCATTTAAAAAAAATTTATGTCCTTCACATGTTTAAAAAAAACAAACATGTTTAAAAAAATAAAAACCTATCTAATTAATGGATCAGATTTCTTATACATTTAGTGCAACGCCCAACACATCACATGTGTGCAGCTTCCTAAGTCATCCCATTTTATGTATCAACTAATGTTAATAAATGCTCTCTAGCACAGAGAAGCTGCTCCACGTTACTTGGCAAAACGAGTACCCAGATTGGGTGGGCCTCACTGTGGTGTTAGCGTGAAATCCACCCCCAACCATTAGGTGAATCACCTCATGTTTGAGCCAGGGCAAAAACTCTGCCGATCTTTATTTTAGTTGGGCCACACGATTGGAAATTTCTTATGGGAAAATCTCACCCTCTACACTGTTCGCTAAATGTGACCCACTTGAATCCTATGTGAGTTTGATTGTTTAGCCTTTAAGGATATCTTTTAGTTTCGCATCTAATGGGTGTAATGGATTTTACATGCACATTATAGTGGGCCCTGTAAAAATTGAGGGTGGACATCTCCCTCCCAACTATTTTCCTTGGATTGCCTTAACTAAACAACAGATCATCCTGATTTTTCGGTTACTAGCAACCTAGCGTGGGATTACAAATTAATATAATGGCCCTAGTTTTTTTTTTTTTTTTTTTTTTTTTTTTTTTTTTTAAACACACGCACACACACCCCACACACTCATGCAAGTAGAATTTCATCACCTATGGATACTCCAACCCTTGACTGGGAGTTGAAACTCCTGAGAGTCTACCACCGAGCAAGAGTAAAGACCCAATATAATGGCTCGAGTTGATCTCACATACACATCAAGGTTTGGCCCAGTAAAATATCACTGTTGGCGTGCCTCCGGCACTGGTTCCTAGAAAATAATCCTGTACCAAGAAAAGATCGATTAGTTCCAAGAAAAGATTAATGTCTTCTGGATGGACTTAGATTTGTAGCGTACCACACAACATGGGTGTGTATAGATGACAAGGATCTGTGGGCCTCACCATGATGTACGTGTTCTATCCACGCCGTTCATCCATTTTCTCATATTACTTGAAGGCAGGGCCCCAAAAGTGAGGCTAATCCAAAGCTCAAGTGAATCTCACCAAAAGAAACAGTGGGAACAATGATGCTTAGTGTTGACATTTTCTTAAGGCCCACATGATGTTTATTTGCCATCCTACCTGTTTATAAGGTCATACAGACTTGGATAAAGAAGGAAAAACACAAATATCAACTTGATCCAAAACTTTTGTGAATCCAAGAAGTTTTTGAAGGTAGGCCTTCAATCCCCACTGTTTCTTGTGGTGTGGTCCACTTGAGCGTTGGATCGATCTGCTTCATTTTTTGGATCATACCCTAAAATGATTTGAAAATATGTATGAACGGCGTGGATAAAACTAATAAAATCATGTTGGGGCTGATTTTCAGTCCCTTGTTCTAACATTGGGTGATCCACTTGATGGTGGAAATGGATTTCAAATTAACACCATAGGCAGGGGCGCAGGGCCCATGTAAATCTCCAACCCCTTGTGACATGAAATTACTCGTTTCTCATGGTAGGTATTCATCTCTGGAGCCGAGTGGTGCCGTCTGCACAGACCACCGTCCTCGTATTTTTACAGGGCCCACCATGATGTGTAAGTAAGATTCGCTCCCATCATTAGATGTGTGATTCCATTCCGGGCCTAGAGCCAAAAAATCATGCGAACCTTTGATTCATCTGTGATTCCATTCCGGGCCTAGAGCCAAAAAATCATGCGATCGATTGATTCATCTCAACCACAACAATGGAAAAGGTAGGAAGAGCCGTCCACCCTTAACTTTTACCAAGCTCAACGTGACAAGAATGTGCAATCCATTCCAGCCGTTAATATGACACTAAAAATCTATGGCTTATATGTCCAAAAATCAGGGGCACACCTGATTCAGGTGGGCCGAACCAATGAAAATAGTTTGGAGGGTGAGTTTTCCTTGTAACAATCTGTGGTCCACTTGAACCATGGATGAGGCTGATTTTTTATACGTGGTTCTAATATGGGGTGACCCACCTGATGGTTAGGGTGAATTTCATATTAACACTACGGTGGGGCCACCATAGCTGGCTACTTTTCCTCTTAGAATAACTTTTACGCGTATTGTTATTAAATAGCTTTAATTAGTCTTAGAATTAATCAACTAGTTGGACGAAAATGCAATGTCCAACTAGTTGTGTGTGAGCATTTCTCATATATATATATATATATATATATATATATATATATATATATATATATATATATATATATATATATATATAACATATGTCTTTATATCTTGGTATTGATCCCTAGTGGGAGCTGGCTAACATTGGGTGTTTGTACTGACATGGGAGTGTACTAACAAGCTAACCCAAAAAAAGAAAAAAGTAAAAGAAAAAGAAAAAAAGCATATGTCTTTAAATGTGTTTATATATGAAACAAATAAATAATTTTAAAAATTAGTTTGAGTAGATTGATTGCTTACGGGGGCGGGGGGTCAAAGAGATTTAGTTTTAACAGGTCAAAGAGAGTCTTAATGGTGAGGTTATGGGTTCAAGTGTTCAAATGGTGTGTGAAAAATAAAAGGCAGTAAGAATTCACACTAGAATAGTGCTACCTCGTCATAGCTGCAAATTTAGGTTACATGATCTATTTGGCAGTGACGTTGGCCATGCCGATCTTGAAACGAACTCATTCTTATCAATAATGCTTATAGACAACTAATTGTACGTCCAATTACCATGTAACCATGAAAATGGGATGCTCTACGTGAATGTGTAGTTTTTAAGCATTGTTTCATAATTTTCTATGGTGTACCCTACCTAAAAGTTCGATCAACCTGATTTTTGGGGTATCTCAATTTCATGATACGATAATCTTAATAGGTGGTCAAGATGCTAACTAGTTGGACATATGATTAGTTATGTGTGAGCATTACTCTCTCCTTGTGTATACATGTAAATAATCACATCTATACATGTAAGCTCATACATTAAATAATCAATTAATTATGTTAGTTATATTAGATAAGAAGAAAGGCCATGTATATATAATATATTATATCCTCCAATAATCTTCTTGGAGAGACAGTGGTACATATTGTACTCTTGCAGCATGCAACATACCATGTTATAATATACAAACTATGATATCATTTGCTAAATGCGAGGTACCATTATAAAATATTTAACTTCAAACGTAGTTAAGTTGATTTTATTTACATAGATATGAAGAAAAGATCACCAAAAATATTACATCTCATCTATAGATAGGAAACACAAAACATACCAAGAGGTTTTTTAAATCTAATGGACTAGATTTTCAAAGAGAGAAGGATAGAGGCTTGCTAGATTAAAGATTGATCAAGAAACTCCCATTTGATATAAGATAAAAATTTATAATTACTGGCAATGATTAGTCCATCAGTGTTTCCATGATAATGATGGCATCATCCTTCCTCTTAAATAAAAATTCAATCTCCACAATTTAATCCAGTCATTCTAGTTCATATTTTCAAAACTAATATCTTTGGAGGTATATGTTACACCAAAATAAAAAGTAAACTGAAATATTTCATCCCAATATCTAAATGCTATCTTAAATTATAACATCTTGGTATTTTATTACTCTCAGTTTGAAACAATTGCACCCTCAGGGACGAAAAAATTAGAAAAAAAAAAAGAAAAAAAAGAAAAAAGAATTTTGAGAGCTTTTACCACATCAATTTTTTTTAAGTCCTAAAGAGAATCACTCTTGGACTCTGAACCACCTCTTATGGATAAGAAATGAACATTTTCATCCATAAAAAAACATAATAAATAAATAAGGAAAAAAGAAAATGAAGTAGAAGGGCATTTTGGTAAATTACCTTTAAGAATCATATCTTATCACACTGCCCCATAAAAACTCATTGAACCTTGTACGTAGGATGGTTTGAAGTGAATCTATTACACAAAAAAGAAAAAGAAAAAATAATTTTAAAAAAAAAGCAGAAATTATACCATACCTGGAGAGAGAAATCATACATCATGAATGTACCTCAATCCAAACCATTTAATCATGTCCTCCCCTTTGGGTGCATTGAAAAAATAAAATCACACGTGCTTCCCCATCCCAACTGTCCAATTAATATGCATTTGCTTGCTGTACTTGAACCATCGGTTAAGTTCTATCAGAACCATCCATTTAAAGGAAATGGAAATATGGCTTGAAGAGACTTTTCATTTTTTGGGTTGCGACAAATCCACTGAAGTTTGCACAATTTGGACGGTCTGGATTGAGATGAAACATGGCACGTACAGAGAAATTACGTGCATGCTTATGTTAAATACCAAACTCTGGCAGAGCATGTTATGCAATTCCAAAACAAATACAATACAATACCTCTCTTCAGAGGGAGAGCGAGAGGGAGAGATGGGAAGAGCTTTTGTATACGTGATTCTTGGGGGAGGTGTTGCTGCTGGCTATGCAGCCCTTGAATTCTCAAGAAGAGGAATCTCCCATGGCGATCTCTGCATCATCTCAGAAGAGCCCGTATCGCTTTTTCTTTCTTCTCTTTTTTGCACTTGTTTTCCTCCTTTTCGATTCAATTTTCATTATTTTCTCAATTCAAGAACTTGTTTGGTTTCATATCTCTTTCTGGGGTTTTTTTTTTTAACCCTTTATATTTTATTGGTGATTGCTTCTTAGTTCCATCGATGTGGTACCCAAAAACCCAAGAATTCGAATTCCTGTTAGTTGCCTGTAGTTTGCTGAATTGGGTTTGTTGTAGGAGATTATATGATGCTTGAAATAGTGGTTTCTGTTCGATTCACAATCGGTGTATGTGTGGCCTAAAATTCAAATTTATGTCTGTTGCCTGTAATCTGGTGAATTGGATTTGCCGTAGGAGGTATCATGGATTCACGGAATTAGCAGTATTTTTTTTGCTCAATCCAGAAGCTTTGTGTGACCCAAAAAAATTCAAAGTCCTCTCCATTGCTGTAATTGCTGAGTTGGGTTTGCTGTAGGTCTTATATGATGCTTGATTAAAATAATTAGCAGTTTTTGTTCAGTCCAGAAGTGGTGCATGTGCGGCCCAAAAATTCAAATTCCTGTCTGTTGCCTTTAAGTTTCTGAATTGGGTTTGCTGTAGGAGTCACTATTTGATTCGTGATTCAAATAAATAGCAGTTTTTGTTGAATCCAAAAGCAGTGTGTTGTGGGCCACTTTTCGATAATCTAAGACATTCATATGGTGGGTCCCATCTTGGGTTGGGCATGCGTGGTTTGATCCGTGTGATTGGTAGATTGAAATGGGCAATTATGTCCAATGGCCCACTTTTAACAGATGCCAATGGGATCACCTGGTGATGGGAGTAGAGGATTTTAATGGGCTGAGAAAATTCCTCGATTAGAGACTGGATATTTCTTGTGAGAGAATGTACTGGATGAAGAAACAAAGGATGCTCAATCAGAAAAACATCACTCTTTTGCTCAGACCAGCAAATGACATCTTTCTTATTGGATGATCGTAGCCATTCAGTCGGTCGATTGAAAATGGGCAATTACATCCAATGGTCCACATTTAACAGATGCCCAAGTGGATCGTTAGGACATAGGAGGGTGGATTTTATGGGCAGAGCAAATTACTCGATTGGAAATTGGATACTTCCTCTTGTGAGAGAATGTAATGAATGAAAAAACAAACAATTGTCTACAAGCAAAACAATGTTCTTTTGCACATTTTGCAGCCCACAAATCATTCATATAGTGGGATGCACTATGGATGGGCCATGTTCAAAACTATCCACCGTTGGATATTCCTACCATTCAACTGCTGGATATTTTCCAATTGAATGTGAACTGTTGTTGTATGGTTTTATCAATTGACCTAGTTCAAGGTGTATTCCATATGCAAACTACTTTATTTTTTCACATTCATGATTTTTATTCTTCTAAAATGAAAGTTATGTTTTCTTGCAGGTTGTGCCTTATGAACGACCCGCATTGAGCAAAGGGTTTTTACTTCCAGAAGGTATATTTTTTTTCTTGGAATACATGTGATCAATTTTCAAAATAACACAACAATGGTTTATACTTAGGTCTCATTTTCTCTGCAACTGTAGCAATTCTATCCTCTCATTTCCAGAATATACAACTTGGTAGAACTAATAGAGACTTTTGTTTACTAGGTCCGATCGTACACACTAGTTCTAAGTCATAGAAAGTTACATTATGGATTTCATTGAAATAGTTATATATTTCTCTCCCATCGTGGACACTATTTCTCTCTTTCTTTCTTGCCAAAACTGTGTGGCTGGTTGAAATGAGTCCGTATACAAAGAGCACATCGGGCTAAGCAAAACGAATTCCAATACGAAGGATCTATTTCAAAAGTTCAAAACATATTTGCTAGGACTGAAGTATTTGGTAACGGTAACAGTTGGTTGTATGACCGTCACAATACGGGCTGTAATAGCCATTATGTATATATATAACGGTCAATTTTTTAAAAAAGGAAATTGGTCCCATATTACAGGCTCATTACGGGCCTTTTTTTTTCTTCTTTTCTTTTCAAATCAGATGTTCCAACCTTTTATCATGTGTAACATTACCATGGTAACCATTATGTAATGGCTGTTACGTAACCAATTTTGAATACCTTGGCTAGGATGCCTGCGATTTCACTCATCTCTCTACACGGTGAAATGAAATGTTCAATAAATAGGACAAGTCACAAACTTCATTGAATTTATAGGCTGGATTTTGGATGCACAGTGAATTGAATCACAAACATATAGTTTAACAAAGAGAAAATGAAAAAAAGTTTGTGTTGCTTCCTTGTATCCATAATAAGGAGGTGGCCCTCACATCGCAATCACATTTCTTTCTGGTCCAACTTAGAAGTAACATAAATGCAAATGGGACCCATTACCACAATCTGAATGTTAATGAAGGATATCTAAGTTCTCGAACATACCTATAAGCAAATCAACATGCTGGGATAAGATTTAGAAGCCCAACCAGTTATGTTCTTAGAATGGTTTTCCACAATAGAACTTGTCGAAACAATACTTGGAGAAAGACCAAATTTCTTCCGAAGGTTCTCCTAGAAACTTAGTGCCATCTCTAGACACCTGCAGTGCCCAAATAGCACGGGTTATCAATCGGTGAACCATCAAAATTAAGATTCCAGTACCCAGGCAGCAGACACTTCCACTTTGTTGTCCTGCTTCTTATCGACACATTCTCCATCACTGCATTCTGGATTCCTTACTAATCCACCATCAAAACCTCTTCAAACTTGGATATTTGGAGAGCTCATTTGATGATTGTGTGTCTTATTAACCATCATCTCGATGAAGCTTCAGCACTGTTCTTTGTTTCCAAACCATACGATTGCACATGGAATTAACCATCAAGGGATTCTTCCTCTAACATCAAACGGGCCATAATCTAACCCTCTAATAATCCAGCAGCGGAATTATGAAATGACCCAAAACGTCCAAACAATTATTTATTAGCTGTTTGCTATTTTTTGTTATATATAAATCAATTACGGGAATTGATTAAAAGAAAGTGCAAAATGTACATCTATCTGTTAAGACAATGGATAGCGGGACCCGGCATGGATATAGATTCGGGGTACACCTTTTTTATCAAATGCATCAGCAATAGAGCTTCGTCTCTTGGAACATGACTAAAGTTGACCGACATGTGGTCCTAAACATCGGCAATACTATTTACAAAGAAAGCCCGCTTCTGCTGGGAAGGGAATTTTTTAGAGACCCAACCCTACATATTCTTTGAATCAATCCTAAAAAACAAAGAAAAGGCATTCTTCGAGTCGCCATCATTAAAAGGTGTCCCAGAAATGATTCTTGAAAAGGGACATCCCTTCCATAATAGCCCCGAGCTCTGTGAAGCTAGCATCACAATCTCCAACCGGAATGCCAAATTAATGTCACTGTGATGGCCCCCAGTGGGAACTAAAATTACTCTTAAATTGGGAAATGTGGCCAGTTCTCTGATATGCTGTGATGCATATTCAATTGGTCACATGCCATGACAATCTAATCCTATCATCTCATGCCGTTGACAATCTCTCATCTTACTTCCATTTTGAATGCGCTTTCAAAAATGTAAGACGTGCTAGAAGTTTCCTTTGGTTGTCTGTATTGAGGAATTATAGAGTCTTGATGCAACAGGAACATGCCTGTACAAATGTGGCCCATGATTTCTTTTATCTAGGCTGTTGAACTGATGGCCCTGCCGTGGATGGTGGATGCCCAAAAAATCTTTGCCTTTCTTCTGGACATTTTTGTATCGTGTTCCTCACTTTCTATTTGTAGGCTACAGATTGAAGGGTCAGGATCCACCCACCTGGGGTTTTGAGCATCCTCAGCTACTATAGGGCCCATCAGATCATAGGTCTGGAACCAGGAATTACGTTCCCACTTTTAAAAACTTGACACAAGGCATCAGGATCCTGATATTCCTTGTCTATGTTATTCATATGAGTTTGAGTATTATAGTAATGCAAACGAACTGCTCCTTTTTTGCTTTCATGTGCATTACCTAATCTCAAGCATGTTTTCTATCAAACTGCGGGAGCTTACTCTGTTAATCTATGGTGATTTGCAGCTCCTGCACGGCTTCCATCATTTCATACTTGTGTAGGTGCCAGTGACGAGAGGTTGACACCAAAATGGTACAGGGAACATGGTAATTGTTTATTATCGAGAATATATAGAATATTTTCCACATTTCTTTTTGGGTTAAGTTATTGATGACATGATCTTCCTACATGTGTCAAATGTGCATGAGATTGGAAGCAATGATCATGTAGGCCCATATCCGAAAATTTGCACCAATTGGACACCCACCCCTAACACTCGGACAGAGAGAAAAATGGGTGGTCAAAAAGGAATTGTTCAACTTTTTTTTTTTTTAATTTAAATTATCATATTATCAACCATCCATTCTTTTCCCCAAATTCCTCCAATAGATTTGTTAGGGTTGTCCAATCAGAGGCTATGGCCCACCCAAAGTAGAGCCTGCGTAGTGATAGGGTCAATCATGTGTGTGTTTAGCTTGTTCATGAAAAGCCGGTCACTAATGTGCTTGGAAAATGAATAAGAGGTTTTCATGGGAGGCTCACCCTTTCTGTCCCACCACATGGTGATCCGAACCATTTATCTAATTAGTCCCACCATGGATGCCTACATGACAAAAATCCTGCTGATCGAATGTCCTCATCTTCTGTAGAGTTGTTGAAATCTAAACCCTTGTATGAAGGGTGAGGATCTACAGTCATCAAGATATTTGTCATGTGTCACATCCATGGTGAGCCCTTCTAGATGAACAGCCTGGCTTAGCAAATGGTGGAGGAAGTGTCACGCCCCGAAATTCGAGTACAGAGTGTGCACCCTCAGACCCGAGTTTCGGCCCATGACACGTACACTAAGTGTACTAATTTCATTCAATTATACAATTATTCATCTACCTACTAGCTCTACCGTAGATTTACATTCCATTCATACTTAACAACATCTCAAAAATAAGAAACGATCATTTATTCCAATAATTAATCATAAACATAACTAAGGACCCTCTCAATTGGGATCTTATAAAATGAAATAAACATGTCCAATAACTTGAAAGAATTAATTAACAATCTAAGAAAATTAAATATAATAAAAACAAATCATGTCTACTCTAAGGCAGTAATTTCTTCCTCTGTCAAGTAGGGCCACGTGTCCCTTAAATCCTCCTCCGGCTCGGCCACGTATTCTTGTTCTTGAGCCACCGGCTCACCCTCATTCACATCTGTACGGTTTTTCCATCAATAAAAAAAATAAGCTGGCCAGGCCTAGTGAGAATTCCCGGCATGGTTCTTTACATCAAATTATAATAGAATGTCCAATAAACATATACAGATAAAATTAAATAAAAAAAATGTAAATGCAATGCAATAATGCATCAAGTGGGAATCCGTCCACTTGCTTGAGTTGGAAACCCGTCAACCCGCATCTGCCCCTTGGCAGGCTTCTACCATTTGGTAGGCATAGGCAAGGCCCGCATCTACTCTTGAGTAGGCTTCCACTAGTATAGTGGGCTTCAGTAACGATTCTACCAGGATATACCGTCCAGGAGGTCCCCCAGGAATTGAACGTGTTGTGCATGCAATTATTAGATGCACCATGAAGTCATGAATCATATATTGCATAGGCTATTTATCACATTTGAATCAATATAATTTAACACCTTAATCAAATCATATCATTATTAATACAGAAATCATAGTCCTTTCAGTCAACTAAAAGTACATGACAATTAAATCATGACAATTAAATCATGGCAATTAAATCATGGCAATTTAATCATGTCAATTAAATCATGTCAATTAAATCATGGCAATTAAATCATGTCAATTAAATCAGAATAATAATACAACACAACAAATAATCCGTCTATTTTTAATTTGATGGGTGAGAAACACATCGGGATCACTCACCTTGATGTGGTGGAGATGATTCCGTAAACCAACGGTTTGAATTGAATTAGGGCTTCCTAAAATCACATAAATAAGAATTTTTCTTTAAATCTTACGATTACACAAAATAAATAAAACATTTGATTTATTATTTATTCAGATCAATACCGCCCATCCAATGGTCAGATCTGTCTAGAATTTAAGATTTTAATTTATTTTAATCTTAAGAAGATTGATAGACATATGACCAGTACGGTCCATTAAGGTGTCGAATCGATTTGATTCTAAAAATATTATACAATTAATGGTTATAACACCCATGAACAAGATGGGATCATAATGGTCACTTGTCCTAAAAAAATATATCACATTCTATATATTACTCTTAAAGCCCTCAAAGCATACCTTAAAATTTTACGTTCTATACTTTAACAAGTCATGCGCATACCTTTTACATGAATTAATTAAACCTACACAATGGATGTTTGATTGATCCAATCCATCCACTTGTGTAGATCATGCCAATTTACATATTACATGAATAAAATAAAGAAAAATAATGTAAAATTACTCACCTGAATAAGTGAATTCCAAAGAAATTTCTCCTTCCCACTTTCCCTTCTGTATTCTTTTTTTCTACGAGTTTTTCATTATTTTTATTTCAGTTTTGATAGAACTCATGCTCTCTCTCTCTCACGTTTCTTTTTTTTTTTTTCTACGAGTTATTCTTTTAGAACTCTTCTTAGTTTTTTTTTTTTTTTAAAGAAGGAAGGTTGATTGGGGAACTACGATATACGATGAAAGATGAGAGAATAGAGGAAGGATAACGAGATTAGCAGATCTCGTTCCCATTTAAAGTTTGAAATTTAAAAAATAAAATTTAAATTATATTTAAAAAAATACGGGTGTTACATACTACCCCCCTTAAAATAAAATCTCGTCCTCGAGATTTAGAAACAAACATCTCAAAATTTTCTGATTTTAATGGTGTTGGTCACGCTTATGTTATGAATAGTTTTAGATACTGGATTGGTCCTTTATTATTATTTTTTTTCTAGCAGTGAATTTATAAGTATGTGAAATTTTGTCAAAAAATAAAGTTTTTAGAAAATTCAAAAATTCAGACAGTAAGGGTTGTTTAGAAATAAATGTTTTTTTTTTAAAAAAAAATTAAAAATAAAACTAAATTTGATTGAAATTTTATTTTATTTTAATTTTTTCATTTTTAGTTTCTTAATTATTTTCTTAATTATTTTCTTTTAAACTCGATTTATCAATCTACGATGTGGCATTTAAATCACCTTAATTGGACTCATACTTAATTAGTTATAAGTTTATCAAATCAGTTGATTTTATTATTTAACAAAATATGAGGGGCAAATTTTTTTTTTTTTAATATCATGGGGTCCTAGATTGGGTTTCTACGTTTTAGATATCATAACAATCAATGATCTTATGTATTGCATCTCTCGTAATAATCAACGAAATATTTTAAATTTAGATTCACATACGCAATGTTATTTACGGAATTTTAACATTTGAATCAAAAGTCAGAATGACTTGAAATTTGAAAAGTATGCCATTAATTATATAGTAAAAAAAATCAGATTAAAATTATTACTTTTACTAAGGTTTTCATCACTGCTAATGAAAAAAAAAAAATCCTATTGTCCAACAGTCGTTTCTATCATTTACAGCTCAGTGCTTAAATGTTTATAAATTTATTATTATTTTTTTTTTACAATTCGAATAAAATTTTATGGAGTTGTTTAGGGGTATGTACATGACTCAAAAAAAATATTCAGGAATTATTTTGAGAATTTTATTATTATTATTATTATTTATCTGATTTGATCAGGGATACTAAACTGCTCCAAATTTTCACTATATAATTTTGAAATTTGTTAGAAAATTAGAAATAATTTTTCCATATCTTGAAATTTGGGAAAAATGTTGTCCTATACCTGAAAAAGGTTCGAGTGAGTTTGATATTTTTTTTTTTTTCTTATTATTATTTTTAAGTAATTTTTTTTTTCCACCAAATATGGACTTATGATCCTATAAAAAGGAACTTTTAAAATTTAATAGAGATTATGGTTTTATTTTATTTTATACTTAATATTTTTTTTTTTTAAAATAAAGTACTTCAAATAAAAATATTTATTTAACCAAAGGTAATTATCAACATGAAAAATTCTGCTAATTAAATCTATATAAAGCCAGTATGGGCATATAAATTTTCGGTTTGATGATTGTTGTTCATATTACATTTTATTACACTTTAAAATTACAGATTAAGTTAAAATTTTAAATGGAGATCTTATTATAAGTTTACTATGTCTCTGTAAAATCTTATACAAAGATTCTAAATAAATATTTTTTTTAAAATTCTTGCAGTCAGTCATGTCCAATATTTGATGATTTATGATCAGCCCGTACTAACTCACTGGATCAGTATATTTACTATGAGATTCAAATTTTATTATTATTTTTATCTTTAATATAGACTTATCTATCTTCGATCAGGCTTTTCAATCGCCTCAATCGGAGTAGTACTTTTATAGTTATGAATTTTATAAGTTGGGTAATTCTTCTTTGCCATTGTTGTCCAGCAGAATTTTGTGAATTAAAATATCTTTAAAATTTATTTTCGTTCTATTAATCCATTTTAATTAAATTATATTCAAATAAGAGTATAGAGAAACTAAATTCTTATTTTTACATTCAACAAAAATAAATAGGAACTTAGTTTTTTTTTTTTTTTTTAGCAAATTTAATTTCTTTCTAATGGATGTGGTCATAATCACTATTTAAATACTTAGCAACATCAAATTATATTTTATTTTTATTTTAATTAATTAATTATTTATTTATTTATTTTGGGATTCCATGACAAGTATACAGTCCTCTTATAAAATTTTTGCTTAGTCAGCAATTCACATGAATTTTTAAAATTCCCACAGTATGACCTATCCAAAATTTGATAAATTTTGACAAGTCTACACTAAGTCCCTAAATCAGTATAATGACTATCTAATTTCTATTTTTTTTTTAAATTATTTTTATTTTAATTTAGACTTGTCTATCATCGATCAGGATTTTGAATCGCATCGATCAGAGTTATACTTTTATAGTTATGAATTTTACAAGTTGTGGATGATTCATACTGTCCAACGCAACTTGTCGACTCAATATCTTTAAAATTTATATTTGAATCAGAATAATTCATTTCAATGTAAAACACATTCAATTTGAGTGCATGGAACCTATATATATATTTTTTTAATAAAATTTAATCCAAACTTTATAACCTACAATTAAGTTTTTTTTTTTTTTTAATATATTTTTTTTTCAATCACTACCATTAAAATTATATATATATATATATATATATATATATATATATAGTTACGATTTTTACAATCAGAGTGACTACTATTGTCCATTTCTGTATAGCAGGATTTTGAGAAATTTAATGTTTTTAATAAAATTTTACGGTTCAAATAACATTAAATTAGAATATAGGGAAACATCCTAACGTTGTTTTATACATTCATTTTAAAAAAATATAATAATAATACATCAATGAATATGAAACATTTATTTATTTATTTATTTTTTTCTACATTTTTTTTTTCTAATACACAATAGTCAAATAGAGAATCCTAAGTGTACAATTCTAATTAAAGGGGATCTACCAATTATGTATGTATGTGGGATCATAACTTACAGGTCACACTAAATTTAGAACGAACAGCTCTGATACCATATTCTCATTACGCCCAAAATTCGAGTACAGTAGTGTGCACCCTCGCACTTCGAAGTTTTGCCCATGACACGTACACTAAGTGTACTAATTTCATTCAATTATACAATTATTCATCTACCTACTAGCTCTACCGTAGATTTACATTCCATTCATACTTAACAACATCTCAAAAATAAGAAACGATCATTTATTCCAATAATTAATCATAAACATAACTAAGGACCCTCTCAATTGGGATCTTATAAAATGAAATAAACATGTCCAATAACTTGAAAGAATTAATTAACAATCTAAGAAAATTAAATATAATAAAAACAAATCATGTCTACTCTAAGGCAGTAATTTCTTCCTCTGTCAAGTAGGGCCACGTGTCCCTTAAATCCTCCTCCGGCTCGGCCACGTATTCTTGTTCTTGAGCCACCGGCTCACCCTCATTCACATCTCGTACGGTTTTTCCATCAATAAAAAATAAGCTGGCCAGGCCTAGTGAGAATTCCCTATGCATGGTTCTTTACATCAAATTATAATAGAATGTCCAATAAACATATACAGATAAAATTAAATAAAAAAAAATGTAAATGCAATGCAATAATGCATCAAGTGGGAATCCGTCCACTTGCTTGAGTTGGAAACCCGTCAACCCGCATCGCCTTTGGTGCTTCTACCATTTGGTAGGCATAGGCAAGGCCCGCATCTACTCCTTGAGTAGGCTTCCACTAGTATAGTGGGCTTCTGGTAACGATTCTACCAGGATATACCGTCCAGGGAGGTCCCCCAGGAATTCGGCACGTGTTGTGCATGCAATTATTAGATGCACCATGAAGTCATGAATCATATATTGCATAGGCTATTTATCACATTTGAATCAATATAGTTTAACACCTTAATCAAATCATATCATTATTAATACAGAAATCATAGTCCTTTCAGTCAACTAAAAGTACATGACAATTAAATCATGACAATTAAATCATGGCAATTAAATCATGGCAATTTAATCATGTCAATTAAATCATGTCAATTAAATCATGGCAATTAAATCATGTCAATTAAATCAGAATAATAATACAACACAACAAATAATCCGTCTATTTTTAATTTGATGGGTGAGAAACACATCGGGATCACTCACCTTGATGTGGTGGAGATGATTCCGTAAACCAACGGTTTGAATTGAATTAGGGCTTCCTAAAATCACATAAATAAGAATTTTTCTTTAAATCTTACGATTACACAAAATAAATAAAACATTTGATTTATTATTTATTCAGATCAATACCGCCCATCCAATGGTCAGATCTGTCTAGAATTTAAGATTTTAATTTATTTTAATCTTAAGAAGATTGATAGACATATGACCAGTACGGTCCATTAAGGTGTCGAATCGATTTGATTCTAAAAAATATTATACAATTAATGGTTATAACACCCATGAACAGTATGGATCATAATGGTCACTGTCCCTAAAAAAAATATATCACATTCTATATATTACTCTTAAAGCCCTGCGCATACCTTAAAATTTTACGTTCTATACTTTAACAAGTCATGCGCATACCTTTTTACATGAATTAATTAAACCTACACAATGGATGTTTGATTGATCCAATCCATCCACTGTGTAGATCATGCCAATTTACATATTACATGAATAAAATAAAGAAAAATAATGTAAAATTACTCACCTGAATAAGTGAATTCCAAAGAAATTTCTCCTTCCCACTTTCCCTTCTGTATTCTTTTTTTCTACGAGTTTTTCATTATTTTTATTTCAGTTTTGATAGAACTCATGCTCTCTCTCTCTCACGTTTCTTTTTTTTTTTTTCTACGAGTTATTCCTTGCCTCTTTCAGTTTTAATAGAACTCTTCTTAGTTTTTTTTTTTTTAAAGAAGGAAGGTTGATTGGGGAACTACGATATACGATGAAAGATGAGAGAATAGAGGAAGGATAACGAGATTAGCAAATCTCGTTCCCATTTAAAGTTTGAAATTTAAAAAATAAAATTTAAATTATATTTAAAAAAATACGGGTGTTACAGGAAGCCTCCATAATAGCTTCTTCTTCTTCCTTTTTTTTTTCTTCTTCTTTTTTGAGAATTAGCCTCCATAGCATTTCTCATACAATAACACTGAATTTTACAAAAAATATGCAAATGGTAGTCCATGCAAGGGGGAATTTAAATAATTAGATCCCTACAATAGTCCTGCTGGTGTGGTAGGGCCCACAAGATGGAATGTCTTGATTTCTTTCATATCATTCGCTTTATTTATCATCGGTACGGTTGCTAACTCTGAATCTGGGTTTTCCTTATTAGGAATTGAAC
This sequence comes from Magnolia changhungtana, assembly GCA_030180095.1. NCBI lineage: Eukaryota > Viridiplantae > Streptophyta > Magnoliopsida > Magnoliales > Magnoliaceae > Magnolia > Magnolia changhungtana. The sequence goes on along the minus strand of JASAUF010000084.1, from coordinate 3,438,222 downwards.
TGGTTCTTGGAACTGGAGTAAAGTCTGCTGATTTGAGGCGGAAAACATTGTTGACAGCGACTGGAGAAACAATCAGCTATAAGATTCTCATCATAGCAACAGGTGCTCGGGTATTGAATCTAACTTTTCAATAATGAAAGAGCCCTTCGTAGGCTACTCAGGTGATTAGGATTAGAATCATGCTGCCAGGCATGCGTGCCAGCATTCCACCTTTTCAAGATCAGGGCAGTTTATCATCAGTTGGGCCCTACCATGCATTTGCACTGGCACAAAGTTTAAAATGTTTGCTCATTAGCTGGGCTGCATATTACAGAAAGAAAGAAAGAAAGAAATGGTTGGTTAAAATTCGACTAACAGTCCACATGCTACTTGTAGGTTTTGCCCACCCATCTTATGGTGGACTGGCCTAGTTCTTGGGCCATGGCACATGTGCCTGCGAGTAGAATTCTAGTGCTACTTGCACAAGTAGCCTTTGCATATCTCGCAATTAAAGTCCGTTTGCTTGCATCGGATAATGTTCATTGTTGATGATTTTGATGGGCCTTAACAATAAAACTAAAAAATCTAAATGATAACATAAGACTCCATGCAGAGTGTAAAACATCTTTTGTAGAATCAAAACTTATTTTGTAGAATCGTATTGGCCGGGGCTGAAATGCAAGCACTTGTCGGTAGGCTTTGAAGCTTGAAGAATTTGGGGTGATGGGATCGGATGCTGAAAATGTATGTTATCTACGCAATTTGGCCGATGCCACCAGCCTCGTGGATGTGATGCAGTCATGTGTTGGTGGGAATGCTGTCGTCATTGGTGGCGGCTACATAGGCATGGAGTGTGCTGCGTCTTTGGTGATAAATAGAATCAACGTGACCATGGTCTTCCCAGAGGCGCATTGTAGTAAGTTTGATATATATTTTTTCCTCTTACATTTGATTCTTCAGCTGCCATCATAGAAAATATAAAATGTATGATTGAATGTTTGCTTGGCCCAATAAATTGGCCATGTGGGGCCCACCTTTTGGTGAAAAAAAACCATGGTAAATGGTAGATACCATGCAAGCATCCCCACCATCAGATGGTACAGAGTTCCTAACCATCCGTATGGCCCTTTATTAAATTTTAATGATTGATTGGATAGCTAGGGTCATCTGATAGGGGAAGGTATTAGAACATGTACCATCTGATGGTGCGGCTCAACAGATTAACGGCTTAGGTTACTGAAAGACGGACCCATCTGTAATGGAAGACCACTGTTCTGTTTCTTTAGATCAGCAGCTTATAATAGTAAACTTTAGAACAGTGATGCCAGGAGAGGTTACCTTTCTGAATGTTGCAAATACTGTTGGTTTCTCCAGTGGCCCGTTTATTTACGACCAAGATCGCACAGTACTATGAGGAATACTACAAGTCAAGGGGCGTGGAGTTCATTAAAGGAACCGTCTTGTCATCATTCGAAAATGATTCTGACGGGAAGGTAACTCATTTTAGTTGTTATAGTTATTTCATGATCCTTAGTCTAGTCAGTAGTGTATATGCATTTTGAAAGACATGTATTTGTAACATTAAGATAATTTAGATATGTATGGAACATGCATGAGCTTTGCTAAGCCCACACCCATGGGCAATAAAGTTCATGTAAATGCCACGTGTGCCAGCATGGCATGATTGGTCTGAGATCCAATCCATCCATCAGAACAGAACCACTGTATTGATACCCTAGCCCAAGAATCGGGTTGATCAACTGGTCAGGGAGGCCACAGTTTGCAAAACAAATGTACAACCCTGAAAACTTTTTTTAACCTATCCACATGTTTCCAGTATTGGTGCCCGTGTGCTGATTGAACCAGATTTTATTTTTGGGAAAACATGTACAAGGTCAGACCAATGTGATGGATGGATTAGATCTCGCACATATGTGCCATGTGTGTTTAGCAAAGCTCTAACACGCAAATTTACATTTAAAGCATGAATTAAGCACATGTACATCTGTATGTATGCATGCATATATGTCTCTATATATGCATGTCTGCATGTATGCGTGTCAGCCATACACGCGTACATCTATATAGATTAATAATGTCTACTACCTGCTTATGACACCACACAATTTTAACTAAATCAGCCATTCTGGATATTTGTAAAAGAGGTCTTCAGTCCAACCGGGACGATAATTTACGGTCCACCCAGCTGATAACTTCTAATCTGTCATGTACATGAGACATCTTACGTGCCCAATTGGTATCCCCACCTTGAGGATAACCTTGTATTGAAATCAGCCTGATCCACTCATGATGTGGGCCACACCATAGAGGACATTGTATAACTGCTATAAATAACAAAATACAAGTCCAACCCACCTGGTGAGTGGATCGGGCAGATTTTTGAACAAGGTGATCCTCTTTGTGGGTCTAACCTATTGGACGGGTTAGATGGTGCACACAGATGACAGGTTGAAGTTATCTGCTGGGGGGACTGTAACTTACCGTCCAACTGGTTGGATTTCAGACCTTCTCTTTGTAAATAATTATTGAAAATAAATGAGCAGACTTCTCATGCACGTAACATGGACACTCCAGATTTTAAGAAAATATGTGTTGGCCAGATGGATAACCCAAGTGGTATGCATGTTGATATTGTCCTTAGGAGAACAGCGTATGGCTTGTTTGGATGCCACTATCATTTTTACCAGACAGATTAACAGCGTCTGAAAAATAGCTTTCAGGCTCTTTAAATTACTGCCAGCCTGCACATGTGTGAATGCATGGCGTGTGTGTGGGATCCAAACAATTTAGCTGAAGCCTCTTCATCTGACCCATGCCTCTGTGGTGCAATCTGGTTATTGAGTCAATGAGATCTCGACACCCGAATCGCAAAGCAATGGACGAGAGCACACCCACAAGAATATTTGAGTAGCAAGAGAGAATAACTTTATTAATATCAAACTTGTTCTCTTACAATACTTAAGAGAGCTCCCAACTTAGAAACCTCCTACCCCCCTCTTTATAGACCCTAAAGACAATCCATATGAATTTTTAATAAAAATCCCCTAACTATGAGATTTATTCAAGTCAGTCTATAATTTATTTAAGATTATAAAAATCTCACCAACACAGATTTTGCTTAAAATAGCAAAAAGAAGTCTGCTATACACCCCTCAAGTCTTCAATCATATCTTCCACATCAGCCCCCTATCTTCTACAAATGGTATATGTGATCTCTGACATTTAGGCCCCAAATTTTGTAACAAACAGCCCAAAATTGGCCCTATGGTGGGCCCCAGGCATACATCACTCTGCTGAAAAATCAGTCCTATCCAGTGTTCTGGTGGCACACAATGGTAGAAGAAATTTGAACCAAAGGTCGGCATTCTGACAGGTGATGGACAAAAATGGATTCAAATGGTTTTTCGGTGCGACTCAAACATAGCTTAATGCATATTTTTCTTGTTTCTCCATGTTAGTTATAGTTATATTCTGTTTACATAGTCGTAATGCATTTATCCATCATAGATGCAATATTCCACGGCTTATGCATTTATGAACTAATATTCACATATTCGTTCAGCTTTGGAATATTCTGACATGTTAGTGTGGTTTGCAAGGCTCGATGTGATGCTCCAGTGCCAAATTGTAGTCTAGAGAAGAATCACATTCTTATCTCAATCATGATTTGGGTCGGAATAAAAGGGAAAACGAAAGCAGAATTGATGTGGGTTCTGTTTTCCTGTGCCGCCCCAAACACCAAGAGCATAATTAAGTAGGCTTGGGGAGACCCGTCAACCACGTTTCTGTGCATGCCCAAATGCTACCCAAGTATATCCATGTAGATAGCGCTGCAACTTGGGTTCAGGTAAAACCAGACCAAATTGATCCCACCTGACTCAGAGACTAATTGGGTTTGGTTGTCAAGGTCAAAGGGTCGGGTTCAGGTTGGAACCAACCTGATTTGAAATCTGGTTGGGTTCCGGTTGAGCAAATTCAGGTCAGGTTAGGTTGGGTTGTGACTAATCACATTTGTTTGATTGGGTCAGGTCGGACTGGGTTCAGTTTGAGCACCTTGGGTTGGAATTTGGGGTGGGGTGGGGTGGGGTGGGGTGGGTTGCAGGTTGGATCCTCTTGTGTCTGGGTTGAGTCGGCTTGGATTGACCCTCAACCCAACCCAACATGCTCAAGTTGCACCCCTACATGTAGATAATGAGTTTCCTGCTTATTCAGCTCTTGAAACTGTTTCACTCATATACTCTTTAAGACATTCTGTTTATTTTCACCACTCCACAGGTGACGGCTGTGGTTCTCAGGGATGGGACCCGTCTGCCGACTGACATGGTCGTGGTAGGGATTGGCATCCGTGCAAACACAAGCCTGTTCGAGGGTCAGCTAACTATGGAGAAAGGGGGGATAAAAGTCAATGGGCGGTTGCAAACAAGCAACAGCTCTGTCTACGCTGTTGGAGACGTCGCAGCGTTTCCAGTCAAGCTCTTTGGTGAGGTCCGGAGGCTCGAGCACGTTGACTTGGCCCGCCAATCGGCGAGGCATGCTGTGGCCGCAATCATGGCCCCAGACAAGACAGGCGACTTCGATTATCTACCGTTCTTTTACTCCAGAGTCTTTACATTGTCTTGGCAGTTCTTTGGGGACAATGTGGGTGAGGTGATCCACTATGGCGATTTTTCAGGTGGGCCATTTGGGGCATATTGGGTAAATAACGGCCACGTCGTGGGTGCTTTTCTAGAGGGTGGGAACAAGGAGGAGTATGAGGCTATAGCCAAGGCCACCAAGCTCAAGCCATTGGTTACAGACATTGCAGAGCTCGAAAGGCAAGGGCTGGATTTTGCGATGTGGGCCAGCCGGCAACCGTCACCCACTGTACATGTTTCCACTTCTAGCCTCATTGTGGAGATGCCAATGTATGCATGGCACGCGACGGCCGGAGTTGTCGTGGCCGCATCAATTGCGGCATTTGCTTATTGGTATGGGCGGCGACGCAAGAGGTGGTGATGAGAGCCTGCCAAAAGGTAGAGTTTGCATTATGGATGTTTTTGTAAGCATCAGATAGCTTTCATTCTCAGCCTTTGATTACTGGCTTAGTCAATCTTATGTGGAAGCACCTACACATATGAAGATGATTGGAAGCATTTGACAATTTCAATGAACGGTCTTGATATTCTTACCTTCTTTGAGGTCTCTCTCTCTCTCTCTCTCTCTCTCTCTCCCCCGGCGGTTTCTCAAGGGTTGAAACTCAGTGATGATGTCTCCTAACAAAGCTATGGCCTTTTCTCTTTATTTGGTATCATAGTTCTAAAACTCAGTGTCTTGACTCGAAAACTTGGCCGAGTCAACTCGACTTGACTTGATTAGATTTTGAACTGAGTCACTGTGAAACTCGATGGCGAGCCTGACTCAGTGAAATTCATCAAGTCGATTCAACATGACTCGAACCAAGTCACTGACTGAGTTGCAGGTTTTGAGTGGTGAGCTTTTTAATAAAGAAAATTGGATTCTGGGAACAATATTTGAACACAAGTCTTGAAAATGAGCACTGCTGTGTGCTTCTGAGAATTTTTTTTCTTTTTACATATATATTAACTTCAGATCTCTACTATTACTTTAAAGCATTTCTCAACTTAATTATTAAATATCAACACCAATCATCTAGCCTATAGTGACATATCTCTTTTCACAGGAGATTTAAATTTTGAGGTTTTTCTTGGGATATTATTATGAAAATCTCACCAAAATAAATTAGGAGAGAGAGAGAGAGAGAGAGAGAGAGAGAGAGAGAACTCGTGTGCATCTTTGCACGTGTCATGGGTACAAAATCCGAATAGTCCATGTGATGCGGCACCCCATTAAACCCCAGGGACTAAATTTTAGCCTGATCCAAAACTCTGGTGGGCCATAGCAATAGGAAAAATCAGGTGCCATTAAACCCCAGTGACTAAATTTTAGCCTGATCCAAAACTCTGGTGGGCCATAGCAATACGAAAAATCAGGCTAAAAGTTAGCCCTGAGGATTTCATGGGATTCCCCGTCAAGTGGACGGTTTGGATCTCGTGCCAATGACAAGCTTGCAAAGCTACACACGAGTTCTCACTTAAAGAGGTGCCCAGGTGAGAGTAGTGGCCATCTTGCAGCAATCTAGACCGTTAATCTGGTAGGCTCACTGCAGGGTTAAAGACCAAAATCTCCTTACCAGTCATTTGTTTTGGACCTTTTGGTCAACGATTGGCTGGCTGGGATTGTCTAATCGTGGTGAATTGGCTGAATTGTGCATACACTGGGCCCAACATCAGCACCGTCCAGATCCTAGAAAATGGCCCAGCTATACAGACGGCCTGAAACAAATCAGTGCCCATATAAGCTGACCATTCTATATTTATCATATAGGTTTTTCTATTCCCAGGAGCAGGCACCATCCTCAGTCCTCATGATAACATCAGGGCAAATCATCAGGTGGGCCTCATTTTGTGGATGCTCTTGACCAAAATCAACCTAGTCCACTCATCTGGTGGACCACTCGTAAGAAAGAAATACACATCCAACATTATTGTCCATCCAGTTCATTCGAACGTGGGCGGCTAGGGTTGTCCAAAGGCCGGGCCTGAATAGGTTTGGGCCAGAGTTTGAACGGTCAGGTATGGCCCATTGAATTGGGCTTCCTGGGCTATCCCAACCATTCAATCAGCGGATAGAAACAGACACTAATACTCTGGCCATAGATCTGTTGAGTACACAGATCTACGTCTGGGTTTGGATTGTATGACACTGGATCAGGTCGTAGGACAGATCCAAACCAGCCCAGTGGGTCCACATTCGGATTCGCGCCGGACCTGATCTGCGGCACAAGCAAGCATTTTCAGTCTTTTTCTGGTGTTCATTAAAATTTTAGATTGACCATCAGGCCCTTTTTAAGTACGGTAATAACTAATGTGATCTATTGGCATTTCAAAAAATTCAGGGATATTTCAGCAATTGGCTCACCCTCTTCTAAATAATATAAGTACACAATTCTCAAAATATGATTTACATACATCATAACGCATCCTAGGGCAGTGGTATGGGGGCCAACACTGTTCAAATCATATGTGGGCCCACTGACGTCAGCATAAATGGCTAACAGAGAGATTCAAATGGCCGGGTCGAAACGACAGACACAATCGTATATATTCCCGTTAACCAACTTCTCGGCCAGTCTTTGATTCTTCACCATTGCAAGCTGAAAAACAGGTTATTCAAGTTATGTTGAAAACTGTGGGAAATCTATTTCAGGCAGACCCCACAAAGAAAAATAAGAAAAGAAAAATCATACCTTTAGAGCGTCGCATTTAAAATGAGCATTGAAGTTTGTGTGAAGAGAGCGACCCATTCCTTCCAAGATTATCTGAGTTCATGCAAAAATTAAGTATAATAAGAGTATTACGATGTCTATAGCAAGATTCATTTGAATTGTCAAAGAAATGTAGTAATCAGATCAACTATGGAAAGAAGACATGAAGGGTGCGTTTGGATGCTCAATTTAACCAGATTGCAATTCATTCAATTCATTATAGACAAAGTAAACACCTTGTGTGAATGTGCCAGTGCAGACATTTGCAATTCCGTAGGTTTCAAGATGGACTTGAAAAAAATGGTAATCATGTGAACCCCTTGTTAAGAATGTTGTGGTTATTGAATTGGATTGTTGCAATTTAATTAGTTGGTGATCCAAACACGACCTAATGTTTATAGGATTTTGAGAATGTGAATGGTGTACCAGATCGGCTTCTTTGGCAGCAGCAGCAAGCTCTGAGCTGACCTGTCGGAGGTCTATGCATGGACTTCCACATCCGTTCTCAACTACCATTAAAGGAACTGGAGCTGAGTTTTCTATAGAACCGTCCCGAATATTTACCATCACATCCACAAGTAGCCCTCCTGCTTCGGCAGCCTTGCGGAGGATATCGCAATGCTGTTGACGAGAAGAAAGAGAATTGATCAGAATATTCAGAAGAACAAAACCAAACAGCTAAATTGTAAAGTTGCAACATTCTCATAAGATAAATGCTATTCCGACGTGCATTTCATAGAGGTTCTATGCGCACATGGCAAACATGGGACTATTGATCTGGCATGCCTCCACATCATCAATGAGATATAGGCCAAAGATCGTAGCGATTGATCAAATCTGACCATCTGATGGATGTGAGCTTTTGCCCACTGAATATGGGCCTCATTCTTTTTTCTTTCTTTTTTTTTTTTTACTTCTTTAAAAAAAAAAAAATTTTAAATAATAATAATAATAAATAACAGTAACACTCAACAGTACCTTTCAAAGGGCACAAATCAGATGGCTATCACAATCTGATCAACTTGTTTTTTTAAGGATATGGGTAATGCAGGGGCATTTTCACATTGGGCTCGAGTGGGGTCGCCTGTTGGATGCAGGGGCACACTCGGGGTGGGTGACCCATGCGATTTGGGGCTCACGGGGGAGGTCTCGTGTTCGAGACTCCTTACCAGGGGTGAGTAATGCGCATTTCACACCGGGCTCGAGTGGGGTAGCCCGTGGGATGCAGGGACACTTGGGGTGGGCGGCCCATGTGATTTGGGGCCCACGAAGGAGGTTCGGCCGAGGTCCTAACCCATGAGATGTGGGGCTTGGGCTATGAGATAAAAGGATTAATTCGCCATACTCTAACAGTTCGAGCTCTTAGAGCAAGTGGTTAATTGTCCTGCATCAAATTGGTATTAAAGTGGGAGGTCTCGTGTTCGAGACTCCTCACCGGGGGTGATTAATGCAGGGGCATTTTCACATTGGGCTCGAGTGGGGTCGCCTGTTGGATGCAGGGGCACACTCGGGGTGGGTGACCCATGCGATTCGGGGCTCACAGGGGAGGTCTCGTGTTCGAGACTCCTTACCAGGGGTGAGTAATGCGCATTTCACACCGGATTCGAGTGGGGTAGCCTGTGGGATGCGGGGACACACTTGGGGTGGGCCGCCCATGTGATTTGGGGCCCACGAAGGAGATTCGGCCGAGGTCCTAACCCATGAGATGTGGGGCCTGGGCTATGAGATAAAAGGATTAATTCGCCATACTCTATCAGTTTGAGCTTTTAGAGCAAGTGGTTAATTGTCCTGCATCAATGGGTCAATGTTCCAAGTATCAGATACAATACAGCCATGTTGGCCCACCACCGAAATGTGATGCAGAGAGCCAATACAGCTCAATACGGGCCCCTTTTATCATATTGGTTTCTGGAGGGGCAAATATGGTCCCCAAATCCAATATTAGAAACCATGAAAGTGGCCCATCGATGCGGCTGTCAACGAATCAATTGTCCTATTCACCATACACGAGCATCATCTGCAAAATAACGAAGTATTGGTGTGCAATTCACGGAACTCCATGAAGACATCATAGCAGCATTCCTCTTATCAGAATACACAGAACACAGTAATTCATCAGTTCAACAATACGGATTTATCTCAGTTACAAGATGAGAGAGAAACTGAGATTGTTTTTTATATTTAATTCAATTAATACCTTTGCAGCCTCAGCTACGATTTCGGGAATTTCCATTGCAGTCACATCATTTAGCGCAGGCAAGGAATTTGCGACAAGAACAACCTGCAAAAAACAGCCTCAGTTAATTTTCAATTAAAGTTCCATGGAATGCTTACCTCTATATCAACTGCACTGGTTCTAGCACTTGTTCTAGTTGCATTATGACAAGTGATGTATTTGAACCCATGCAACAAGAACGCGCTGCAATTGTTCTGTGAAAACATGTGTCCACGGAATCCATGGATTCCATGTTTTAATCCAATCTAAATTGGAGTTAAAGAATATAATATCAAAAGATTCTCTTCTCGAGACAAGTGATGAAATGTCCTACATTCCGGCTACAATAAATAGATAAATGGTTTTGGGATTTTGAAATTTGTGTTATCTGGCAGTGCATGTTCATCATCTTCTGACATTTATTTTTTTTTCTGGATAAGGTAACAAGAAAAAAAAAAAAAAAAAACTAAGTAACAAGAATAGAATTCACAGCAGTTTTCTAGTGATAATTCATCTGCTATGAACATATCATTCGTCTTATGATAGCTCACAACATTCAATGGCACTTAGATGAGCTTTGTTAAAGCCCGCAACCACAGTTCTCCACATGCAACTCCATGCATGGACATATTCGAACTTTACATGTATGCAATGCCCAAGCCGTGCATCAGTTGGGTCCCACCATGTAGATGACCTGGCATAAACATATATGCAGCTCTACCCATTGGGTAGGCCATGTGGGTATAGAGACACTGGCCGGTTTAAAAAACCGCTTATGGTCCACATTCCACATGCACATGGGCTAGCCCAAAAATTGCACCATACTATTTTTTTCGGGCCAGGTCATCTACATGGTGGGGCCTGCCCAAAGCATCCCTCTAATGTCCTACGCTCATGCCAGGGTGGCATGTGAGCATAGCAATATGCCTCTTTAGAAATAAGAGATGTCTACATATGCCCATCAGTTAGTGTACAAACACCCTCACCTCAGTCCCCCGACGAAGGAGTTCACGTGCCAGTGGAAGCATCCCAAGAACAATATCAGCACCCGAGTTGTCTACGAAGAGCAGTGCTCTTTTATGTGGTTTAGGCTTCTTGTCTCCAGAACCCAACATCATTTCCTTGAAAGCATCGAAATCATCCACCTGAAAGCACAGAGCATGTGTAATATTCGGTAATCAACGGTTTCTACAAGCAGATTCAACTCTCAAATCGATCGTGATTTTCTCTTTGTATGATTATCTTAACTTACCCGCCAAGGTCGTTGCATCTTCTTGCGACTCATTCGATATATTTCAATGATAGTTCCTTTATGGTAAAGATCCACACAAGCGCGGGATCCCCAATCAAAGATATTTGCGGCAAGGACACCTTCAATAAGAGCAAGCAGTCTTGTCTCCTACAAAATAAAGGTCTTGTCATAACCACAGATAATCTAGGAAACAACTACTATCCACTCCAGGGCATCAAATTAGTTAGTATAATGTTTGGAATCATCTTCATAAACAGTATCTGATATCAAACACAAGTTCCCTTGGACTGCATTTAGATGCGCAGACGAACTCATTTTAAGAGGAAATGACAAATTTAAAATGTTAGGTTGATTTGTGGAGTGTGCCAGCATGGACCACTTGTTCAAAGCATGTGCCCCTCATCAGGTCACTTCCACCATGAAACATGCCCATGCCCAAAGATCAGGCTGGCCCACTCGTCGGGTGGGTCACATGCATGTGAGAAAATCAGTGCCTAGAAAAATACGACTAAAGGTTTATGTTCAAGTTACACATGTAGCATGCCTAACGAGTGGATCAGCTTATTTTTGGGCAAAGGAGATCTATACAGTGGGAAACACCCGATGAGTGGTTCAGCTATTGCACACGTGTGCCATGTTGGCTCTTTTTTCATGAATCACCTCTTCAATCTTACTTCATGAGAATCGCCTCAGCATTTCTCAGAAAGGAATCATATTTCCTCGCATTAGTAATGACGAAGTAGACCTCAAATTACAGTTACGTTTCTTTCACACCCAACATGAAAGTACCCCAATAGAAATTTGAAGCAACCGTGAATGAAGCAATAACGGCAATTCAATTTGAAGCAACTGTAAATGAAGCAATAACTTATGTATGCTACGTTATGTATGCTAAGTTATGTATGCTAGGTTATGAAACTACGGTTTGGTTATTTCCACTTGATTAGAGCAATAATGGCAATTGAATATGATAGTGCTGTATCCAATAGTTGTATGGAAATTCAGATGGACCACATGAAATAGTTGTATAGAATCCAAACTGATCAAATCTATGAAGCAACTGTAAATGAAGCATAACTGAAAATTTCACTGAGAAGACAATATTAAACATCTGATTTTTCCCTTTATATCTGAATGACTCATTTACTCATAAAGATCCATTTGGTAGGTATAAATGGATGGTTAGGATTGATTGATTGGAGTGATTGTAGATATATGCTCCATCCATAATGGACCCACAATATTGATGGTTTGGATGGCCAGTGCCAAATGGGAGAGAATGAGTCACCATCATCTTTTAATGGTGCAAAACTAACACAGTGGTTTAGTCCTTCAAGGTGAAGTCATTCCCCCCACATGCACTTCATTGGCAAAAGTCATGCCCTCGGCATACCTAAGTTAGGTGCGCTAATGGTCCTTTACTGTTTCTAGGAAAGACATTTTAAAACAAAATCAGGATTTGGGAGAAGAAGAGGATGCAAGGATGTCATGATTCCACATACCTCACTCATGCCATCAAGTTCCATCAGAAGGTCGTGCAAAACAGCAAGAGATGCCTCATTTTCCCTATTGTGTCCACACAAGGGTCAAGGAAGTCAGAACATGTGAATGCAACAGATGGTCCAATTCCAATGCCAGGTCATGGGACCATGCCCAACATATATAAATGCAAATACCCAAATAAATGCATTACAGCATTTGGAAATTCATTTCTAGAAAGGTGCATCCAAGATTAGGGAATGTCATAACTACAACAAAGAGCATGGGTCTACATTAAAGACATTTGTGAAAGTATTTGATTATGGCCCGGCCTTGCCCATGCACATTTTGGAAGTAAACCAGAATGAGAATGGACGGAAAGTGAGGCCTGGCATGTTCACACTCTGTAGAAGCAGTGGGATAAATGAAGATGACAGGTCAGACCTGTTATCATCCCATCCTCCTTTGAGGCATCCATCTGCATTTGGTGGGCATTCCATACAGACCATAACATACCAACTTTCTTGAAGATGAAATCTAACATGTTGGACTAGAAACCAATTGAATGCATTAGAAAAAACAAAAAAAGAGTAGAAAGGAAGAATCAAGATTTTTCTTTTTGCGCTTCTTTTTAATCAACTTTCTTAAATCACTAAATATATATGATAAAAAAACAGCATGTTATGAGACTAAGAACTGGGCATCTTGTGCACGTAGAAGTCGAACACTGGTCAATCCTTTTCAACCACCCATTCTTTTCCTCCATGTGCAGCCTGCATGATGGCCGGATCAGCCTGATTGTGTTACCATGATACAAACAGGATGGGGCCACCTCATGAATAGCATGGATCCCGCATGTGCCACATTGGCACATACTGCGAATCCTATTCTTGTGAGTAGTAGCATCACACATACCATGTAAAAAACATTTGCAATGTCCACCCAATTCTCGACAATGTATCTAGATTTAGAAGGCAGGTTAAAAAAAGAAAAAAAGAAAAAAAAAAGCACAGAAATGTAATGTATGACATGCTTACCTCTGTTTGATGCTTCTATACGCATCCACAAACTGGAACTCTCTCAAGCACTCTTCCCTTAGCTCCAAAAGATTGGCCAGGCCTAATTTACCATAAGCAGCAGGCTCTTCCATCAACCTATATCAACATAGCCCATACATGTAGATTAGAAAACAGGAAACCTTCTGAAAAGAAATTCACTCACTAATCGGACTGAGTACATTTCTTAAAATATATGTAACTATTAGACAAGGGGTCCATGACAGTAGAGGTTTTCTTTCACAAGTTCAACATTAGAGCTTTGCTAAGCTCACACGCAAGTGGAATAAAGATCATGTACACACCACACGTGTGCCAGCATGGCATGATAGGTCCAGCCCAAGAATCAGATTGATCTAATGGTCAGGTGGGCCACTGTTTGAAAAACAAATGTACAGCTCCGAAAAATTAGGCTGAAAATTCTAATCCATCCACCTGTTTCCAATATTGGGGCACACATGCTGAGTGGACCACATTTATTTTTGGAAAACATCTAGAACGTTGGACTGACCTGATGGATGGATTGGATCTCACACATGTGCCATGCTAGCACGTGGTGCGTACATGAGCTTTATTCTACAACCGTGTGCGCTTGGAAAAGCTCTCAACATTATAACTTTTTCTGGGGAGAAAAAACATGGGCATTTAACGGGTATGAAAACTACCTTGCCAAATGAGCAGAAAATGCATGAGCAAATGCATCGCCTCTTCTTTTAGCATCATCAGTCCCACCTTCGCTAGCTACTGCCTGTGATGCATGCATGAATGCGACATAAGTAGGGTTACACTATAATGAATTATCGCTGTGTCCGTCGTCCAGATGGTCATGAAATGGATATAAGCTAGATATTGAGATAGATCAAGAAAAATAAGAAACGGAGAAAACAAGCAATGTTCAATCAGGCAATTGCTCAGCTTAACCAAATCTTTCATATTGTGGGGACCATGGTGGATGGGATCGCCCAAAAAAATCTCCAATCAGATTACCCTAACCATCCAATTTGGCTCTCATCAAATGTGAACCATTGGTTGTAAACGTCCATTTTCACCCAATGAATGGAATCATCCGATGGGGAAGAGGCATCACCCGTTTATGATGGACCCCACCAGATCAATGTTACATTTACCAAAACATTGGACCCACCTACACCATTGCTTGATCAAACAAACAAATGCCGTTTGTTCAACCGAGAATCATATAATACATCTAGGAAATGTTTTGTCTTCCATGCAAACATAGTTGTCCAAGATTTAGATAGCAAATCAAAGTATCATGAACTCTATTTAAGTTGGTTGAAAATTTTCCTGGCAGTGGTTTGGGCATCCATAAAGAAGTCATGAGCTCTAAGAAATCTTGCAAAGACCTCTCACATATGCCACCATTATATGGGTGTTAAAGTCCCTTGATATACATTGCTTGAGCTTTTGGAGAAAGCGGTCGTTTGACATGGTATCAGAGCTTTTTCTGACCCAAATTCTCCTTCAATAGTTCCCCTTTCTTCTTCCCAACAATACTCAACCTCTTCTTTGCAGCGTCTGACCTTGAAATCGATCAGATTTCATTATTTTTCTCTCAGAAGGATGGTGAAAGAGAGATAAAGTCTCCATCATAATCCTACAAATGGCATTCTAGCATCATAGCCTTACCGGAAGGATTTTTATTTTTTTTCCATTAGAAGTTCTCTCCGGAAGCATCACTCACCAAAGAAGTCTCGATCGACCCCAAATCCAGCCAGAAATCCTCTCAGATCTGATTTCTGGCATCAAATTTGCACAAGACTCAGTCCAACACCTTCAGATCTCGCCGGAATCGACCTCCCGCACCTCCCATGATGCAAGACATGAAAATTAGATATGATGTGCAAGATTTCAGGTTTTAGATCATAATAATTTAGAAACAATCACAATAATTCCATATCCCACATAAAGTCGAGCATTTAACAAGGGGAATCTACGAGGGTCCAAGCCTACACAGGTTAGGGCTGAATCAATGAAAAATTATAAACCAAACAATGCTCAAAAGATAGTAAATTCATCAACACATGCAAAAGATTATTTTCCAATCCAAGGGATTCTCACGTTTCAATTCGGGAAAACTTAGGGTTTCAAAAGTGTAATAGAACTTGAGGATTTGGGATGATCTAGGGTTAGAGTTATGGAAACAAGGCGAAAGAGGAGTGAAATAGAGACGAGAGAGAACCTGTGATCAGCCCGCACGTGTGGAGAGCAAACCGGCCTGACACACGTGTGTAGATGCACGTGTGTGGGGCCCACAAATCTGGAATCAGCCAGGGATGGGCCACTTTGCCTCCCAATTTCAGGCCAAACGGATGATCGGTTTGAACACGGTGCTCCACTAAAATTTCAGCCCTCCGGTAGGACCAGATTTTGGAAATTTGCCGTAAGGGAAAGATTAGCTGCAAACGTGGATGGATTTGATGAGGGGATAGTTGTAAGAGATGAGGAATATGGAGGGTAGGAGATGGGAGATTTGGGATGAGTGTGGCTTTACACCACAGTACTTAGCCCTTCGAAGAAGCGAGGGTTTCGCACCCAATTAAGTTTCCACAACTCAGAGAATTAGAGAAGCGGGAAAACGAAGAATTTTGTTAATCATCTTCAATGAAAAAAACCCTACAAGGGGCTGCCTATTTATAAGAAAAACCTATACCCCAAAAGCTGCACCATGTGCGCATACTATTACTAAAAGTCGAAGTAATAAAAAATAACAACTAATAAATGCAATCTAAACCATTCCTGATGTTCTTAATAACAGTAATAAGCAAAACTCAAAGTCCTAGGTTACCTAGGGTAGTGGGCCACAATCATGAGATCCACATGATAATCGGGTCCACCCCAAGGAACTAAAACACAGTCCTCTAACTAGGAGGCCCTCTATGGATGTCGTCATCGATCTAAATCGAAGGCGGGGCCCTCCTCCTTGCGTACGTGCGTAAAGGGGGCGTGCGTGTGCACGAGATGTCCCCATAAACTTTCTTCGGCTGCGAAGATTTCGCCACTGGCGAAACAAAACTCCTGAACTGCTCCAAGATGTCAGGATCAAATCTGTAAAGCTCTTCCTTAGTGAGTCACGTACTGTCTGAAGCTGAGCATGACTTCCACTTGACCAGGAACTTTTGAAATCCGTCGTCTGACGTCGATATTATCTGATGGTCCAGAATATCCTCTATGTCCTCTCTGGGTTTGGGAAGGGTAGGTATGGGAGGTAGAGACTGGAAAGATGGGTCGGGAGGGGGTCATGGATCAAAGGAAAGGTCTAGGGAATCAGGATGGTTAGGTGACAAGGCGAACAATGTATCAGTGATCCCCTGAAATGCAACTAGATCCTCCACATTGAATGTGAAACTAATTCGCATGGAAGGTGGAAGATCTACCATATACGCATTGAGACCGTTTCGTTTTATAATTTAAAATGGTCCGGTGCTACGCGCGTGTAGTTTATGAGGTCTATGGAATCAGGATGGTTAGGTGACAAGCCGAACAATGTATCAGTGGTCCCCTGAAATGCAACTAGATCCTCCACATTGAATGTGAAACTAATTCGCATGGAAGGTGGAAGATCTACCATATACGCATTGAGACCGTTTCGTTTTATAATTTAAAATGGTCCAGTGCTACGCGCATGTAGTTTATGAACAGCTCCCTGAGGGTACCGCTCTAGCCTGATGCGGACCATCACAGAGTCCCTTACATTGAATTCCTTGAATCGTTTATGTTGGTCAGCAGAAATTTTGTAATGTTCATTACTAATATTGATCTTTCGCTTGAGTTCTTAATGCAATGAACGAATGTGATGTGCAAAAGACTGCAGACTTTGATGGCCCATGGGACAGGTATATAGGGATAAGATCAATAGGCTTCCTAGGTTTATAACCAGTAACGATTTCAAAATGACTTGAACCTGTGGATCTATTGACAGAACTATTAAATGCAAACTCAGCGAAAAGTAGTACAGTGTCCCACGTCCTGGTGTGCTCTCCCACTAAACACCTGAACAAATTTCCCAGACTCCTATTGACCACCTCAGACAAGTTCGGTAAAGTCGCCCCAAGGACTAAATCGATGGCGTGCTGTATATCCATCATAGGGGGAAGCTCATCCGGTAGATCATCGGAAAAGACATCACGAAACTCATGCACTACCGGAATGGCCTCAGTGGGTAACACTGCACTAGCCTCTGGTGCACTTTCTCTAGCCACAAGCGTGTACACGGAATCAGTCTCTCGCTCAAAGTCTTTGGTATTTAAAATATGGAGAGACTTAGACTTGGACTTCGATTCCTCAACCAACCTCAAGTGATAAGAGAAAAAAATGTATTTTTCCTTAAGAGTTTCTTTCATTTCTCTCAAATGGACTTTTGGGGGTTCCCTCAACCTCTTTCTTTCGCTCCACAGTAGCCTAAAACCTCTTTGCTTGGCCCACAAGCTTCATCTTGGCAAATTGGACTCGACGAGTATCCGACATGTCGTACCACTCAAAATAGTGGTCCGTATCCACCAACCAATCTAGAAAAGCTTTAGGACCCAAGTGGCCATTAAATGTAGGGGCCTCTACTCTAACTCCCTTGAGGAATTGCACATCTGGGTCATAATGATCATGATGCCTCTCGCGGGGTGGGTGCACGGGTGCGCTCCCATGTCTGTTTTTTTGGCCACCCTCATTCCCTTGTCTATCTTTTTGACCACCTGCCTGAGATTGGGCATCTTCCCCAATGATGGGGTTTGCCCAGGCGGAGGTCTCTAGTTGGGTAACGCACACATTAAGCTGATCCCACGACGCTCAAAATATATCTGGAAATATTCAGCCCCCCCCAAAATATATTTGCTTTGGTTGGCTCGTTGCAATGAACCGGATCCTCACAATAACCTCAGAAAGCGTGGGATGTAGATTGTTAATATATGTCTCTGTTGTATGTGAAGTGAGGAGTCTGTCGACCATCTCCTCGTCCATTGCCCCTTCATAACCAAGATATGGTGGGACTTCTGGCATAGATTTAATATAGTTGGCTGTACCCCTTATTCTGCAGCCTCTTTCCTAGCAGCTTGGCAGGTATACAATCTGGGTAAAGTGCTAACAAGAATATGGAGAATGGCCATTATTGCTATCTGGTGGGCTGTCTGGAAGGAAAGGAATGATAGATGCTTCAATGACGCTCAGTCTACTGCTAAAGAAGTGGAATCCTTTGCCAAAAAGTTGATATTTGATTTGGTGTTCAATGTATTGGGTCTAAAAGACTATGATCTAGCTTTCTTAGGCGCTTAGTTTGCTGTCTGACTGCTATCTCAGCAGTCCTTTTTGTATGCTTCCTTTTTTTCTAATATATCTTCTCCGTTGCTTTAAAATAAAAAAACATTAAGTTGATCCCAACATTGATCAATACATTGTTCTAAGCGCCTACCCAAAGACTCAAACTGCCGGCTTATGTTGTCCATTGACTCTTGTAATTGCTCCGTGTTTAGTGCAGGGTGTAACCCAAAGCTGCGACCAGTACGTGTGGGCATACAACTACCCACTCAACTCAAAGGTCCTCTAATGCAACTATATGCGTCTAAATGGGACTAAATGCTCCCATAGGACTTTATATGAGGGAAACTACGCAACGCTCCTAAAATTCCAACAACATAACTGTCCAAACAGTTTGTTAACAGAAAATTCAACAATGAAAATTGGAAAATTTCTGACAATAGAAAATTCAGTAGTCTACGTTGTGAATGATGGGTCCTAAACAACCCTATATGATGAAATTTAATGCAAAATAAACGCGAGTAGACTAAACCCTAAACATGCAATGCAATCCCCTATGAAAAACCTAATCTTTGATACCAAATTTGATGCAGGACACGAAAATTAAACATGAGATACAATGATGGGATCCACATGATGATCGGGTCCACCCCAAGGAACCAAAACAGTCTTCTAACTGGGAGTCCCTTCATGGATGTCGTCATTGATCCAGATCGAAGGTGGGGCCCTCCTCCTTGCGTACATGCGTAAGGGGGGTGTGTGTGTGCACGAGATGTCCCTATCATCCCAACTCACCAGAAATCGCTTTTGGACTAATTTTCGGCGCCGGATCTTTCTGGTGCTTACTTCTACAACATCGATTCTCGCCAGAATCCCCTCTAGACACATCCAGCGTCACCGAAATCACTCCCGGTTCTCTCCAGGGGCATCAGATTTGACTCTAGACCACTTTAAAGGTGTCAAGCCTAGCCAGGAACCCTTCCAGTGGCTTTGGACCTCCCTGAAAATCACTCCAGAGGTGATGGAACTCACCATTACTCACTAGACTTCATCGAAAAGCCCACCAGGGCCAGTGGATCTCACCAAAAATACCTTTAGACCTGCCAGAAACCCCTCCAGGGTCTGTTTTTCGCACGAGATTTGCCCGTTGACTCATTTAAGGCTACCAGATCTAGATGGAAGTGTCTTATGGGCCACCTTTTGAACTCTGATTCTTCGTCTAAACTTTATTCAACCACCTGGACCTCCGTTATAAATTGAGAAGTGCTTTTTCCTTCTTGGTATTCTTTTTTCTTTTCCTTTTTATTAAATGAGAGAAAATAAATAAGACCAGATCCCATTTGGACATATTGATAGCCCTAGTCTTACTATCACCATAGTAAAACTAGATGGCACAAATTACTTGGAGTGGTATTAAGTGGCCCGAATGTACATTAGAGCTCGAAAAAGACTAGGATGCATTACGGGAGCCAAGAAACAACCCAATCGGGATGATCCCACCTATAAGGAATGAGAAAGTGAAAATTGGCTTGTGATGTCTTGGTTGCTAAATTCAATGTAACTCAGTATTACTCAATGCCTTTATCTCTTGAAAACTGCAAAGGATATATGAGAAAAAGTTGCCAGAATGTACTCCCATCAGGAAGGCTTAACCCATCATTATCAACTTCACACGGAAATTAACAATCTCAAACAGGGTGATGGAACTGTAAAAGAATATTTCACTAACTTTAAAATAAAAATAAAAATGAGAAGAACTGGACAACAGTTAGACAACTATTCTAAAGTTGGAAGATCTGAAAAATCAGATAAGACTTGTGGATCTTTAAATTCATTGCTGGTCTTCGTTTGGATTTTGAACCTCAATGTATACAGATTCTTGGTAGAGAATCTCTTACTACCCTCAAATCCATATATAATTACGATTCTTACTACCCTCAAATCCATATATAATTACATACGCACAGAGGCTCAACATTGTGGATAAAGACAAACTTAAATGCACGCATTATGGAAAAAGAAGACATTTAAAGGAATTTGTTGGACTCTTTATCTTCACCTTTGGCCAAAGGACGTCGAAACAAAGTCTTCTGGCAATATAAGTGTCATAGATGAAACTTCGAGCTATGGTGCACCAAATCCAAGGGATAAAACTATTGGTGAGCTACAACAACAAGTGGCAGCCCTTCAAACCTCAATCTCTGTTGTTGACCAAATAGGGAAGTCAGGTACATCTGCAACTACAAATCACGTGTCTCAGACATCCTGGATCATAGATTCGGGAGCATCTGATCATATGACGGGTATAGCCAATGGTTACACTTCCTACTCCCATCTCTAGTAATATTAGATTGGCTAATGATTCCCTCTCTAAAGCTCTCAGAAAGGGAACCTTATGTCTTTTTTATTCCTTACCCATCTCTTCCGTTGTCCACGTTCCCTATTTTTCATCTAACCTTTTTTGTAAGCTCCTTAACCAAACAACTAAATTGTTCTGTTACTTTTTTATCTGTCTTATTGTGTTATCCAGGATCTGGTAACGAAGAAGACGATTGGTGGTAGTCATGAAGATCAGGGGCTTTACCTTCTCAACCAAGAACAATCTCGCTCTGCTCATGTCTCTGCTTCTATCATTGAGAATAAAAATCGGGTGACCCTTTGGCACACCCGTTTAGTTATCTATCTTTGCAATCATTATGTCTTTTATTTCTTGGAAAGTTTAATAAAAGTGATAGCATACAATGTGAAACTCGTCAGTTATCCAAGCACTGTCGACCTACTCTTCCCTTGAGTAACACAAAAACATTACATCCATTTCAACTAATTCACTCTGATGTATGGGGATCTGCTCCTCTGATCTCTTTATTTGGTTTCAAGTATTTACCATCATTTATTGATGACTTCTCACGATATACATGGATTTATCTTCTAAAAAGTCGTGATGAAGTCTCATCAATTATCAAGATGTTTCATCAAATGGTTTCTACTCAATACAATGACAAAATTAAAATCTTTCGATCTGACAAGGAGTGGTTGAGTGAAAAAATGGGCACTTGTTAGAGGTTACTCGGTCATTATTGCTCGGCATGTTATTTCCAAAAGTATATTGGGATGAAGCCATTCTTCTTTCGGCATATATAATTAATCAAACTCTGATTAATGTGCTCGAGGGAGACTACCCATTAAAAATTTTACAAACTCATGCATCTCTATTTGTCCTTTCACCAAAAGTGTTTGGGTGTTGTTTTGTCCATATTCTTGGACCATCTCGCACAAAGCTAGGACCACAATCAATTAAATGTGTGTTCCCAGGGTACTCAAACTCTCAAAAAGGTTACAAGTGTTATTATCCTATTAATCGAAAAAGGAACGTTTCTAAGGATGTTACATTCTTTGAAAATGTGCCTTATTTTAATTCACGCGAAAGTACAACTCTTGCACCCTTTCCTCTTCCTGTTATAGGTGAATCCCAACTTGTAGATGAACTGTGCTCTACTGAATCTAGAGAACTCAAAGTCTACTTGATGTAAGAAGACCCCCACTCTTTCCACGAACCACCACTCCTCAAGGTTCGAACCAGAATTTGTGGATCTCCCAATTGCTCTTCGCAAAGGAACCGGGTCATGCACAAATCATCCCATTAGTAATTTTGCATCTTACAAAAATTTATCTCTCTTACCAATCATACCTTTCCTCTATATCATCTATCACTATCCTAACCAAGGTTGCGATTGCACTTGACAACCCTAAATGGAAATCAACTATGGAAGAAGAGATGACTGCCTTGGAAAAACAAAATACTTGGGAATTAGTCTCTCTTCCACCTGACAAACATATTGTTGGATGCAAATGGGTATTTACTGTTAAATACAAGGTTGATAGTTCAATAGACGGATACAAAGCATGGCTAGTTGCCAAGGGATTTGCTCAAAAGCATGGTGAACATTATGATGAAACAGTTGCCCCAGTAGCCAAATTGAACTATGTTTCAATCCTATTGTCTATTGTCGTCAATTGTCAATGGCCTCTATATCAACTAGATGTTAAAAACGCATTTCTACATGGCGATCTTCATGATGAGATATATATAAGGCCCTTCCTCCCAATTTTCAGCTTAAGGGGGAGACTCGCAAAGTTTGTCGTCTTCAAAAAGTTCTGTACGGCCTCAAACAGTCTCCTCGGGCTTGGTTTGAAAAGCTTGGCAATACAATTACCAACATTGGATTTAAAAGAAGCACCTTTGATCACTCTGTGTTTGTTAAACACAAGGATGGTAACATGACAATTCTTGTCGTATATGTTGATGATATCATTTTGACTGGCTCGAGCATTACTACAATAGACAATGTCAAGAAATTCCTGGCCTCGCCATTTCAGATGAAAGATTTAGGGATGCTGAAGTAGTTCTTCATAATTGAAGTAGCTCGCTCAAAACGAGGAATCTTCTCATCCCAACATGAGTACGTGCTTGATATGCTAACTGAGGTAGGTTTACTTGGTGCTTGCCTGGTTGACATACCTATTGAGGTAAATCACAAGTCATGAGAGACAATTAGACAAAATTGATAATTCAGGCATGTGTCGTCATTTAGTGGGTCATCTAATTTATCTCAGCTTTACTCGACCAGACATCACGTATGTTGTTGGAATTGTAAGCCTTATGCAATAATCTTGCCGGCATCGTCTTGAACCAGTTTATTGAATCCTTCATGACTTAAAAGTTGCACCTAGCTGTGGTCTTCTCTACTCAAATCATAGTCACTTGAATATTAGCAGGTTTTGCGATGTTGATTGGGCTGGCTCCTCCTCTGATCAACATTCCACTACAGGATGTTGCACATTTATAGGAGGAAACCTAGTTACTTGGAAAAGCAAGAAGCAATCTGTTGTTGCCCGTTCCTCTGCCGAGGCTGAATATTGTGCAATGGCCCATGGTGCTTGTGAAATTATGGGTGAAAGTTATTCTTCAAGACATGGGATTCACAACGTCTTCTTCAATTCCAATACATTACGACAATCAAGTGGCCATCCATATTGCAAATAATCCGGTCTTCCATGAGCACACAAAGCACATTGAAGTTGATTGTCACTTCATTAGAGAAAAACTGACCGCCAATCTTCTACATACTCCTTTTGTTCGTTCAAAAGATAAGCTAGCAGATGTCTTTACCAAAGCCATGTCTACAGTGCATCTCAAGAGCATCGGTGTCAAGCTTGGCATGAACGGTATTCATGCTCTAGCTTGAGGGGGAGTGTTAGTGTGCAAAGGTGTGTGTACACCTAAGGAGTACAAAACACCGATGGTGTACACAAACCTTAATGCACCTATAGTGTATAGTATGAAGAGATTTAGCTTAAGTTTTTTAAATTGTATTTAGCCTCTATATGCTTAACTATCCTTATTGTAATCTAATTAGGATTATAGTAGAATTAAGGTTATAAATAATGTATTAGGGAAAGATTGTATGAAATGGGTAAAAACAATAAAAGTAAAAAAATCATGAATACATTAGCTATATCACACACGCTGAGCAAATAACTTGTTTATTTCTGTACGCATGACATATCACAATTTCAACATCTACAACGGTATAATTCCATTGATTTGAACTGATAAAAATGACTTGCTTCAAGAACTTATTAATTTTCTTAATGATGGCCACATATCAACTTCGCCTTTCATTGTCATCATAGTAAAAGTAAAAACAATGCCGCTCAAGCATGGATTTAAGCGGCGGTGTCAGATTACGACTTGCCCGGGGATTGTAACTAGCATGACTTGCTGAATCAGTCCTATATCTGTGAGGTGTCTTGTTCTGTTCAGACAGAAACCGATACAACTCGGGCGATATTGAACAATTTTTCAAAGCATGTGCTCAAGTGATGATAGAAATATAAGAAACCCTAAAATATGAGATTTTTTTAGAGAATTTTTTTTTTATTTTTATTTTTAAAGTGCTGGGAGATGAATGAGAGAATTGGATGATGTCTTGGGAAAATACATTAAGAGATGGATGCCTACCTTATCAACAAGGTCGGGCATATGCGCCGATAGCACGGTGAACCAATAGCTACAGAAAAATACAGTTTGCAAGTAAGCCAAGGACAGAAAGAGTTCAATGATCAATGTAAGAGGGTAACCAGAATGAACGAACATAATTTGAAAAGCTAAGGGAGAGATTCTCCTAACGGGCAGCAATCCAACATTTAACTTACTCAAGCTCGCCATGATCTGAAAGATCAATCGTGTTGGGTTCGTACCTGTAGACATTTAATTATAACATGAGAGATATAACCAAGCATTTTTATACTTTGAAATTAACTGGAACAAGTTCATACACCAGGAGAAATAGTCATTTATTGCTTGTAAACTGAAACATGGTCCACCATGAGGAAACTATATAATAGAAGTATGGCAAAGTAGCCGTTTCTCTTCTCTAAACCACCTTGTTAAAACATGCAAAGAGCAGGGGCATCATAAAATGGTCAGCCTGAATTACCAGCATTTTCATTTGACCAAGGATTCATACAGGTGGACCCATCTTTCAACAATCCAGAATTTCAGATCATTTGCTTGGTGAGCCACACCATGGATGGTTAATACTAAAATCTCCTCCAAACAATCCCAGCTATCCGATTGGTGAACTTTTGTCATTGCATATGACCTTTGGGTATATTTTCTTTCTAACCATCCATTTGCAATCCAATCACGGATGGCCAGGACTAACCAATTGGTGAACTTTTGTCATTGAATTTGACCTTCCATCTGATCAGTGAACTCATTGCACATGACTTTTCCTTATATTTTCTTTCTTACCACCATTTGCAAGCCAATTATCAGATGGCTAGGACTGTCTGGTAAGGAATTTCAGTGAACGGACGAATCACATGGAGCAAAAGGCGGCCACCTATACAGACTGTTGAATAGGCTGGAAAGGCAATCTTACATGAAGTACCCACATGGCACAACCCCATTGTACAATTTCTGCATCTCTTCCTGTCACATAACTACAAACCATGTCCTAGATTTGGTATCATGAAAATACTACTTATATGACGAAAAGCTTGCAAACAATTACTCAAAAACTAAGTACCAATAGCATACAAAAAACATACATACGTCTTTGGGTCTGCCAGCAATGGAAACACCTCCAACGTCGGTTCCAGATGAAGGACACCAACATTCAAAGTAGCGCTCGCATCAGAACGTAAAGAGTCTCCCCTGGAAGAGGGTCGTTCAAATCCTCCAACACCAGTGGTTCCGGGTGGGGACATTGGCACAGGAGCAGTAATCTCGGTACCTTTCTGCACAAACTTCTCCATCCATGATATCTACGTACAATGTCAAAATATTCCCATTTCAGCAAATTGTGGTAAACCATCAACTAGAAAAAGCTAACATTTGCTTGCAAGCAAAACAATCGGAACATAAGACAAATGTCTTGATGAGAAACTGTACTGACTTTAGAGACAATAAAACCTCCAAAGAAGAGCTGCTTCAAATTTTCACTTGAAAGTCAAAATATGTCATTAGATAACTATTGAGGCAAGCAAAGCCATGCAAGGCGATGCCAGAAGTTGCGCGTACAAGGTTAGAACTGATTCTAAAAATCAAACGGAATCAAATCCCTTTTCTTTACATTCTGTGCATGTACGAGTGCCCGAGTTCAATGGAGTGGTCTGGTTCCAGATTCCACCCTAACTAGGCTCTGTCGCCACATGGTAGGGCAGACAACCCCTGCCGCAAAGGGTCCCAAACCAACCAAAAGGCGCCTAGCTTTCTTCAGATGCTCGTGGTGTGATTTAACAACATCTAACAGTTTCCATGACAAAGAGATGCTCGGCCTCTACCCAATAACTAGCAAAGGACCCTGAGACAAAGCCCTACAAAGACAAACTTGCAAAGATTGTGTAAAGAGGGAAACCCATTTATTGGAGGTTTTCTCTATCGCATATGAAGGGAAGTTTCCCTTCTGAGAAGACTTTCTCTCTGACATGGAACTATTAGTGTGATGCCACATCAATGAGTTAGTTCGGACTCACTACCACAACCCGAGGGGACTCAGTCAATGGACTCATGCGGTCTCAGCTGGTAAGGGGATTTTCCTTAATGGATGGGTTATCTCCATCTGAAGTGGCCTTCTGTGCTAGCCTAGTTATGTTGGCAAGCTGACCCCTTTCAACCAAGGCCCAACACATAGGCAGGCTTCCTTGAGAAGTATTTCTCAAATGTTGGAAAATAGAAATTTGCTGCAGCAAGAAGAAAATATTCCTGTAATGACTTCCTCTCCATCTGGCACCAACCAAAGACTACCATGTTAGCCCTAAAGACTGGCCTTCAAGACAAGATCAATCCAAGTCTATCATATGGGCAGACTCCCTGGCCCTTGGATCTGTATAAAAAGCCACAAGGGGTCCCTTTTGAAGTAAACACATTGATCTTCTATGAACTCCCTCAAAGCCTGCACCTTGCATTACCCTTCCCTCTCTCCTTTTCTTTGCTCTGTTACACTAACCATAGCTCTCCCAACATGGAGCGAGGGGGATGCCCATGGATCATGTCATGCACTCTTTTCCAGAGAAGACAGGAGACCTACCACCATGACAATATGAGGATAAGCAGCTGTCACATTGTAGATTAACCTCCATTTGAGAAATGAACCACATACCCCTTCACTCCATGCAAAAGGAGTTGTTTGCAAAGGTGCACGAAAAATTTACCAAATCCCACTATATTCCTATTGAGTCTCTTTCTAAAGTCACACAATGCAACATATGCATGCTTTTCTTTGACCAACCTTTTCCTTATCTCTTCAGTTCTGATTTGGACACTATTAGAGTGCAACCCACACACTTCAAGAACATCCCCATGTTCTACAAACTCTCTCAAAGTGAAACCCTCCTCTCCTCTCCAAGATTCTTCCCTTGAGCTCTTAGACTTTATCGAAGTGTCAGCCAAGGCACTCTTCTCCTTAAAGCATCCATTTTGCTCTCATGTGATCTTACTCTAGACGTTGTTAGAGTGCATCCATGCACTTGTCAAGCGCAGCCGCCACCTGTTAGGCACGGAAGCAACCTTAGAGCAAATCAAACACAATAATAGAAAAACGAAAGACGAGCAATCACAGAGAATACACAACGATTTATATGGAAAAACCCTTGCGGCAAAAAAACCACGACACCAAACGACAAAACAATCCACTATAGTCGAATAATTACAAGAGATAGACAACTTACATATCTGTAAAACTCTCATCTCTTAAGACAAAATCCCTTCTCAAAACCCTAGAAAACCCTTTTGCTCTCTCCCACATTTGTGTGTTCACCCTAATCCCGCATTACAATCATATACATAAGGCCCGTACAGAATTAGAAATAAAATCGCGCACTTACGCATAAGTTGTGCAAAACTTCGATTGAACCGTCGATCGAATCAACAACAATCAAGGACCATCGATCGAATCGAAAGTGCCCAAAAGTGTCCAGAGAGCAAATACGATTTTCTCGATAGGATCGAAGCCAGTTTCAATGGAATCAAAATTGCCAAAATCTGTCCAGTGAGTAAACTGCATAATCTGGGATTTTTCCGATCAAATCGACCATGTTGTTGATTGAATCAAAACCCCTATTGAAGCACAATATTAAAGGCACTCAATCAACAATCTCCATTGTGGCTTCAATCCAGCATCTCCGCCGTGACAAAAAATTGTTATCCCATCTGTAATCTTCTTTATAGCTTTATCATCGCCCCATGTGCACATTTTGTCTTCATTTTATCTTTGCCAAGGCCAAAGAAGTCGAGCAAAACCTAAACTTCTTTGCAGGAACCACTGTTGTTAGCATGGTGGCCGGATTTTCACCGGT
The DNA here is from genome assembly GCA_030180095.1 of Magnolia changhungtana. Classification (NCBI taxonomy): domain Eukaryota; kingdom Viridiplantae; phylum Streptophyta; class Magnoliopsida; order Magnoliales; family Magnoliaceae; genus Magnolia; species Magnolia changhungtana. The sequence goes on along the minus strand of JASAUF010000084.1, from coordinate 3,409,768 downwards.
GTGAATCTTCTCATAAATAACGTTGCCTTCCTCTAGCACTTGCTAGATAAAATGATGAAGCACATCAATGTGCTTAGTCTGCAAGTGATAAGCTGAGTTCGTCGCCAAATTGGTTGCATTTTCGTTGTCACAATGCACAGGCACGACTTCAATCACGGTCATATACTCAACTTTGGTTGTGTAAAGAACAACTACAGACTGAAGCTTCAACATCCAACTGATCACTCCATCCGCTAACACAAACGAGTAATCGGAAGTCGACCTTCTGTTATCCACACTTCCATATCCACAGTCTATTAGTTTCTCCTCGGATTTACGGAATGTCAAGACATAGTCAGTTGTACCTCGTATGTAACGAAGTAGTCATTTCACTGCCTCTCAGTGTTGTTTGTCAGGGTTTAACATGTATCTGCTCACAACACCCACCGCTTGTGAAATATCAGATCTAATACAGACAATGACATATATAAGACTGCCAACCGCGCTTGAGTAGGGCATACGAGACATATACTACTTTTCTTCATCTGTAGTAAGACATTGTTCTGAAGAAAGCCGAAAAAGGGCAACATGAGGAGTGATAACCGATTTAGCATTATCAAGTCCAAACTTAACTAAGACTTTCTCAAGATACTCCTGAGACAACCAAAGTCTGCTCCTTTCCCCGTTCCTATATACGTCAATGCCGAAAATCCTCTTTGCAGCCCCCAGATCTTTCATTTTTGAATGTCTTGGATAACTGGGTCTTCAATATGTTGATTTTAAACATATTATAACTGGCGATAAGCATATCATATACATACAATACCAGTATAATGAATTCCCTATCACTTGGTGATTTGAAGTAGACAATGATCGAATTCACTCCTAATAAACCGTTGACTCACCATGAAAAAATCAAACTTTTTGTAACACTGCCTAGGTGACTGTTTCAGGCCGTACAATGATCTCCTCAACCTGCACACCTTATTCACTACCCTTGTACCTTGAACCCCTCTAGTTATTTCATGTAAATGTGTTCTTTCGATTCCTCGTATAGAAAAGTTGTCTTTACATCCAACTGTTCTAATTCCATATTGTATTGAGCAACCAACGCCAATACGAATATGATAGATACCTGCTTTACAACTGGTGTGAATATTTCGCCAAAGTCAATACCTTCTTTTTTAGCATAGCCCTTCGCAACAAGTCTAGCCTTATAACTATCCAACTTCTTTCGGAAAATCCACTTATACTCTAACCAATGGGAAGCTCCACCAGCTCTTACATTTCGTTCTTATATAGGGAGTCAAACTCATCCTGCATCATTACATCCACTTCTCTGCATCTACGTCATCAAGAGCTTTTTGAAGAGTAGACGGCCCCCCTCATCCGTAATGAAGGCAACTGCAACATGTGAGTCATCTTTGTATCTCAGCGGCAACCTACAATCCCCCAATGGATTTCTCCTGGCAGGCGGTGACTCCACCTGCTCCAGTACCTCTTCCTGCAGCTTACCTTGTTCAAAGGTTTCACCTTTGTCTACTTCAACGTCAACAACCATTTTTTCTATTTCCTTGTCTTCATCCTTCCGATATAAGGAACCTTCATTGAATTTGACGTCACAGCTAAGTATGATTTTTCGTCAAACCCAATTGTACAACCTATACCCTTTAACACCATCACCATAGCTAACAAAAGTACACTTCTTCGTCTTTTGGTCTCGCCTATCTCTCTCAACAGACGGTACATGAGTAAGCATCACAACCAAACACGTGCAACTACAAGTAGTCAACTTCATGACCACTCCATACTTCCTCTAGGATTTTACAATCTATAGACGTAGATGGGGATCGGTTCACTAAATAACAAGCAGTGTTAACGGCCTCATTCCATAGCTCCTTGCCTATCCCAGCATTACTCAGCATACTTCGGTCTCTTTCCAAAAGAGTCCAATTCATACAATCTGCCACACCATTCTGCCCTGGTGTATGCCTCACTGTGTTATGCCTTATGATCCTCTCATCTTTACAATACTGATTGAATTCCCTAAAAGTGAACTCTCCGTCGTTATCTGTCCTTAGAACTTTCAACTTTCGCTCAAATTGTTTTTCAACCATGACCTTCCACGATTTAAAGGTGACAAACACATCAGATTTATGTTTTAAAAAATAAACCCATACCTTTCTAGAGTAGTCATCAATGAACGCGACAAAAGACGATAACCCCCCTCCAGAAACAACGAGCGATGGCCCCCCATACATCAGAATGCACAGTCAAGCAAACCCTTTACTAATATGTTTTCCAGTTTTAAAAGACAATTTTGATTGTTTATCGTATATGCAGTACTCACATACATTCAAATCAATATTCTTAAAAGCAGGAATTAAACCACGATCGAGTAATACCTTCATACTGCGCTTGCTCATGTGGCTTAGGCGTGCATGCCACAAACGCGATGACATGAAGTCTACTACTGTCGCTATGGCTCCACCTGATATGATGTTACCGATCAACATGTAGAGGTTTTCACTTCTGTGTGCCTTCATAACAGTGAGTGCCCCTTTTGAAACCTTCAGGACATCATCATGGGCAGAGAACTTACAACCAAGAGCATTAAGAGCTCCCGGAGATATCATATGTTTTTTTAGATCCGGAACGTGTCTCACATTTGTCAAAGTACGCTCCATCCCATTGAACATTCATATAACTAACTCCGGTGAGGAAACATGTGATACGATGCACCTATATCCAAAATCCACTCATTATACAAGTGTCCACCTTTGGATACAGACAATACATCGCACGCATTCGTCTCCTCGCTGGATTCCGCCGAATTGGCCTCTTTGGGATAAGTATTTAATTTCTCCTCTTTGTGGGCTTTATGAGATTTATAGTCCTTCTTCATGTGACCTGTCTTCCCACAATTTATCTTACACCCTTCTTCATGTGACACCCTTCCCCCCCCCCCCCCCCCCCTTCTCTTGTTAAGACACTCGTCCCATTGCAAACAGTGCACCAACAAAAGTACCTTTCCCACCGCTGTTATTTCTCTGTTGTTTCGACTGAAGGGCAAAGATAACGGTATCGAAGTCCAAGGTATCCTACCATGGCACAAAGTATCCACCAAATTCTTGTACGAATTCTGAAGGGACATTAACGATATTAGGGTTTTATCTTCTTCGTCGATTTTCACCTCCACACCTGTCAATTTGCAAATGAGTTTATTGAAGGCGTTGATGTGTTTAAAGAGATCCGATCCTTCCACCATCTTCAAAGTGTACAATTCTCTTCAGATATAAGCGATTTCGTCATGTAGAGGCTCTCCAACCTCACCCATAAGCCTACGGTAGTTGTCTCATTCATCACATTGTAAAGGACATCATCATCTAAGCACAATTGGATTGTGCTTATTGCCTTCTGATCTAAGTCATCCCAATTCTCCTTGTTCATCGATTCAGGACATCTCGCTTTGCCAAAGATTGCCAACTACAACTCTTGCTGAATCTGGGGGGCTTTCATCTTCAATCTCTATAATTCAAAATTATTTTTCCATGTAAATTTCTCTATCTCTTATTTAACATTTGATTCCTTCGAATCCATGTCTCAGATTCGATCTAAAACCCCAACGTAATAGCCTACGCTCTGACACCACTTGTTGTGCGCAGCCGCCACTCATTAGGCATGAAAGCAACCTTAGAGCGAATCAAACACACGAATAAAGAAACGAAAGACGAGCAATCACGGAGAATACACAACGATTTACGTGGAAAAACCCTTGCATGAAAAAACCACGACACCAAGCGACAAAACAGTCCATTATAGTCAAAGAATTACAAGAGGTAGATGATTCATAGATTTGTAAAACCCTCGTCTCTCAAGACAAAATCCTTTCTCAAAACCCTAGAAAACCCTTTTGCTCTCTCCCACGTTCGTGTGTGTTCACCCTAATCCTATATTACAACCATATATATAAGGCTCGTATGAAAATAGAAACAAAACTGCGCACTTACACAGAAGTTGCGCAAAACTTCGATTGAACCGTCAATCGAATTGATGCCACTTTCAATCAAATCGAAGTGCCCAAAAGTGTCCAAAGAGCAAACTTGATTTTCCGGATTTTCTTGATCGGATCAAAGCTAGTTGCAATCGAATCGAAACTACCAAAATTTTTCCAGTGATTAAACTGCATAATCCGGGATTTTTTCGATTGAATCGGCCATGTTGTCGATTGAATCGAAACCCCTGTTGAAGCACAAGATTGAAGACACCCAATCAACAACACTCCCACTAGAACATGGTTGTATTCATCTTTGGAATCGACTCTTCCATGGTGCAAATTATGCACCGTTCACCATCAAAACAACCATTTGGTCTTCCTTGAATTCTAACATGGACTCTACTAGGTGCATCCTACACACCACCCTTCTCTCTTAAAATACCCTTGTGTCCTTCCATTATTCCTACATTGGGTTCTAAGATGGCGCAGCCTAAGCACCCTTCTCCCTTAAAACACCACTGTTCTTTACCAAGTCCTACTTGGGACACGGTCAAAGTGCAACCTGTGAACTCTCCCATTATGATTAGCACACTTGTGCTCCTTGTTTGAATCTAACAACGGACTCTATTAGCCACCAGTGAGCTCTATCAAAATGGTCCATGCACACTTCCTTTTTAAGAGCCATTAAGCATTGTCAAAGTGCATCCCATGCACTCTTCCTTTTTAAGCATCTCCATGCTTTTGTTTGGGGCCTACCCATGTTCCATTAGAGTGCATACCCATGCACCCTTCACTCTGAGCACCATCAATAGTCATCCCCAAGCCCACTAGTGGGCCACCCTGAGTATCTACGAGGATGCTCCCTCATTAGTATTCGTGGGAGTTAGCCCTGAGAAACATCACAACTCATCCCTAGAACTATCAGTGTGCCTTCCCTAGTATTCGATAAGATTCCAGCCCTTTATCTCATCAACACTCTTCGAGTCCCCGAGTGCATCATCCATGCAATAGTTTGCTCCTTTGTGTAGGACCACTTCCTTGAAAATGAAATGCTCCTATCTATTCTGAAAGGTCATTGGTTCTTGTGCCCTTGAAAGCCAATTAAACATTGTTTGCCTGATTCACACCACGTTTTTATCTATTAATGCTTCATGGTTATAACTTTTGTTCTTTTCCCAGATCTTGTGCATCTGATAGGTTATGTTTTAATTTATAACTTGGATTATTCCAAGGAGTCCACTGATGACATTCTAGCAAGCAAATTGCATTGACTTGGCCAGCGACACAGAGGGACTTGGCTTAATAATTCTTTGACATCAGAAAAGTGTTTGCAACTGGTGATGAACTTGTACAACACATCAGGAAGGCTGTCATGGTACTATATGATTGATTTAGCAGCAATTGGCTTGATTGCTTTAGCAGTAATTGGCAAAGTTTTGGCCAGTTAGAGATGGGTACTCACATTAGAACGTGAGCGACCACATTAGTTTTAGTTGGTAAATCAAACTCAGATCGCAATGAAGGAATGTTCTTTGGTCTTAATAGAAGAGCCTACACATCCATAATGCATATTATCAATCTCTGACCATAGATTCGTGTGAAGACTTCAGTTACCTCCCAGGTAGACTTGGATTCATATGCAATAGGCTCAAGCTAGGAGCAACACCTACATGTTATTAGGTCTTTCAAAAGCAATGTTCATAGTATCAATATCGTTACATGTATCACTTTGGGGTCAGGATCTTCCAATGTGGGAAATTTTTTGAGGCATCCCCCACCTATGTTGGGGCAATGGTATGGATCACCGAACCATGGGCTCATCTGTATGGGATCATGAGCCTCAATGAACTGTATATTTCCCAGGACTTGGGACTTTATAATTCCTCTAGACTCAAATAGCAATAAAGCTCTTCCTGCAATGCACACAATGGACTAGGCAGAGATCCTGCTCAACTAGGACCAAACAAAAGTCATCAGTTCTATATTATACACCTACCTTTTCATTCAGATCCGCAAGTGGCGGGCCGTGAATCTTTCCTCCTACGTAAGGAGCACCCATTGGAAATCGTTCCACTAACTGATGCACCATCAGGTCATCAAGACCATGCTTTTCATAGCTCATGAAAGCACCCAGAGCTCCCAGAAATCCTTCATGGCGTAAAAACATTGCTTGTGCTTGACCTTTCGACCTGTGGATGGATGAAATGTTGAGTTGACAATATATGGGAAGGAAATTGGAAATGATAGGAATAACAGATACAAGGAAGACTACAAGCAATATTTACAATCCTTAAACTACTATTTGAAAAACAAGGATGACATAACATAATGATTCAAAGAATTCATTTCAGTTTAATCTAGTAATGGCATCGAGAGCTTTGCTAAGCCCACACACTCTAAATCTGGCCATGCATCCAAATCTAGCACAAATGTGCAATGCACAAGCCTAGTCAATTCATCAGGTAAGCCACACATACAATGCCAGGTACCACATTCAATGTCATGCACGACCAACTTTGTCAGTGAACTTATTTGATTTTCGGGCCAGATCATCTACACAGTAAGACCCCCTGATGTATTGTCAAATATTCCACGTGCATGTCAGATTGGGCACATGTGACCACCTGTAGAGCTGGATGTGGAAAGGAGCCTGTGGACATAGCAAAACTCATGGTAACCAAACTAGAAAACCAAGACCACATAGTCTTCAAAGATTGAGAAAGTTGTAAAACACATGCTGGTTACCAGAACTTTACTGCAAAGGAGATAGTGTCCATGGTGTATGCGTGACCGCGTATGAAAAATCCTCCAAAAAAGATCCGCTTGAGCCCATAGCGAAGTGCATTCAAGTAGGAGATCTAGCATGCAGAGACTGAATTACACAAACGCCACACTTATGATAACTCATCTCATGCATGCGAATCATGGTTAGCTTATAATCCGCTAAAATAGTGTCAGTCAGAAATATATTAGATACATAAATGGACAACAGGGTGTAAGATGAATAACTTCAGACAATCAAGATGCCAAGACAACCTCAAAAGCAGAAACTGCACCAAGAAGGCAGAAAATAAGTTAAAATCAAGGTGATGCAAAGCATAAATTCAATCTCAAAACAAACATGGATTGCAGGTATTTCTTCTATAGGTAGGGATGTCAATAGGTCAGGTCCGCTTCGCCCCAGGCCAGGGTCAGCCTAAGCAAGGCCTGCTGGCAAGGCCTTTTTTGGCTATAAATGGGCCTGATTAGGCTACTTCTGGGCCTGAAAAGAAAATGTTTTTGGACCTGATGCCCAGGGCCAGCCTGTTTATTGTTGGGCCTGGAAATCAGGCAGATGCCCCAGCCAGTAATGGGCCTTCAAACAGGTTCATCTGTTCAGTGGCAGATTTTCCCCGTAAAGATACTTAATCTATTGTACTTATTAGGAACATGGGTCAAGGCAGACAAGGGAAAGACCTAAAAGAACTGGGCTCGGGGTGTTAAGACAGGCCATTCACTTACCAGGGCTCAAATCCTGGCCTTCTAACTCAGCAACTCACACCAACTCATTTGGTTCTGAGTCGAGTCACAACTCGATCAGGCTGGTTTTTTTTTTTTTTTTTTTTTGGGGGGGGGGGTGGTCTCATTATAGCGAACCAGATTAGACTCACCAAGTCCGAGTCGATTCAGACAAGTTAGCAATGCATGGCTTGGATTGGAATGATGGGTGAAACATGATTCACAAAGCCAACCTAAATAGCTATGACAATGATAATTAATGTTACTCGTGGTGATGGTGGTGGCAGTGATGGTGATAGTGGTGACGGTGATTGTGATGATGACTGCTTAGGGACATCTTTGAGCAACTCACCTGCCCAATGTTGTATGAAATCATTCGCAAGAGGGAAAGGGAAATATCTTCAGGTCTGTAGTCTGAAAGCTCCTTATTTTCAGAAATTGCCTTTCCAAAGCTGGAAGCAATGGTTGATGCTGAGAGCCCAATCTGCAATGATCCAAAATTTCGAGGAATCATTCACCATTCTAATATGAAAATTGGGAAACCAAAATGGATCCTTAGCAACATCTTGGCCTGAAAATCTAACACGCACAGTTTCATTCAATTGAACCATTGTTTAAATTAGTAATGTTGATTGCTAGCCGAGCTGATGCTATACATCTTTCCATACAAATTAATGCAATGATTCTTGTTTCGGAGACCAGATGGATGAGCAAATCAATTTCAATAACCTGCTACCTGATCAAAACCTATAAATGCTACCATCAAGCTGAAACCAGGAACATTACACAATGAGCATTTGTAGTCAGGAATCATAGGATACTGAACTTCAGCAAACATACAGTTCGTTGAGGAGCAGCAACCCAGACATGTGGGGTCTACAAGTGCCTACGTGATAAGCCCTCTGTGGATAGGAGAGGCCTCAAATCTCCCAGGCTGCAAGATCCTAACTCTTTGATCAAAGGCCTACAAATAAACAGTTAAGTGTAACTGTTGAAAGAATGGATGAAGATCCTCCAACCCCAAAGATTTTTGGGGCATCCCCCATCCACAGCAAGGTCCATCACATTAACAGTCTGGATCAAACCAAGGGCTCCACATGCATGAATTCCTGCGCCCCACGAAACGGTAGGTTTCTTGAGACTCTTATCCTGTAATTTCACAATATCAGCATCTTAACTCCCATACCGTCACTACCCATGCAGAGTTTTAGTTTTTATGTAACTTCACTTAGAGAAAAGGTCTAGATAGAAAAGAAAAGAAGAGGATATACCTTGGAATAGTCCATACCACCATAGATGTCTCCAACAAGCATGTCTATTGTTCTATTATCCCCCCGTTGACTCAACTCCAGCAGCTCATCAAAGCTGGAATATGAAATCAATGCAAGTATTCTAAGGGACTAAATTTGGGTCCTGTTTGGATGTACCCCAGAATGAGAATTGAACTGAACAGGGCCCAACCAAGTGCACATCTATATAGTGCATCCCACAAAATGCAGATGGCAAGATGCATTAAACACTTCCAACAAATATGAATGTGAGGATAACAGATCAGACCCGTTACCATCACATTCTCAATCTGGGTAGTGGATGCACGGGGTCCCTGCCTGCAATTCAGGTATGCCCAAACTGGTCCATAAGCTGGATGACAAACAGCAATTCTAGAACCTGAAAAACATCAAAACTACCTCTTGCACTTTGTTAAAAGCCTTCCCAAGCCCCAATAAGTACCACCTCCAACATTCGTCCCACTGACCCGCTGAAAGTTCCCATCTCCATCCACCTATAACCAGCTGAAGATAAATGAAACAGCTAGAAATCATGTTTTTAAGACTCACCTGAATCTGGAGCAACTCAGAGGAGTCAAAATGGACTCAGTGGGACCCAATTCATTTGACACCGAGTTACCCCCAACTCGGGTGAGTCACGACTCGACACAGGGCCAAATGAGTCAATCTGAGCCACCAAGTCTTTTAACCATTCTAGAAATACTAGTAAAAGATTTCATAAAAGTGACACTTGAGCAAGGATTCGAAACATGATAGAGAATATATATACCTTGATTATGCTGACACCAGAACCAATATTAACAAGAAGGTAGGGAAACAAATCGTTGTGGTCAATCTGCACAAATTCCTTCTGGCCATCCATGTGGGTGAAAGCTTCATGCCGGATTGCCTATGAAAGCACCATTTAGAAATCTCTCTCGAGAAATGTGCAAGAGTACTCTAAAAATAATCCACAAGAAGTGACCTCGTGATGTAAAATACCCAAAAAGAGTTGAAAGCAACATAGAATACATTATTTCATAATTGTATGGCTTTTTTTACTGTCCACACAATCTAAGGTTGTTTCTGGGTTCCTGGTTGAATTGAATTGGAATAATTAGTTCAAGAAAGAGGAAATGACCATATTGCAATTACCTTTCTTACTATTTGCATTAGGGGATAGTCTCAAAATGGCAGTTACGCTTCTTTAAATTTAGACTTGAGAGGAACATAAATGTGACTTGAGGGTTAATTCATCACTGAGAATACTGAAGAAGTTAAATACAATTTGGTCATTACTTGTCCGATGTTGTAATGATTGTAATTCAATTCAAAAGTGCATCCAAATATAGGTAAAGCTATCAAACCAAAAACTGTTAGCATCAAACCATTATGTAATAAAAAATTCAAAATAATGGCTCATCATCAGTCTTAGCATACATAGCAAGAGAAAGGAAGTAGCATCATCCTTCTGGACATTCTAATCCTACTCAGTGCACGTGCACACACGTGTTCTACCCACCCACCCACCAAAAGATTAAGATGGTATCAGGATCGCACCTTAAGCAAAAAATTTGCCCCAGCTACAAGACAATCCATTTCATCTTCCTTGTCAATACTAACCCCGAGCCTCTCTTTGAAGATATCCGCGAATTTGGATGCTCCACCACCTGTGGCCTTCTCATGAACAATAGTAAGTTAAAGAATCCACATGCATTAGAAGCAAATAGAATGTGATTGTCCATAGCAAACAATGGATCATTGGAACAAATCATGGAAGGGGGGGGCAAAAATTAAGTAGGAAATTATTTCCACCTTCCAAATATTATTACTCATATACCAGACCAATTCTGACACTATCCAACCTAAACCATTCTTCTGTAAGTAGCTATTTAGAAACTAATGAACATGAACCTTTAAGGAAGTGAACCTTTTCGCCGTGGTAGTTAATTTTCCAATAAGGCCGTGTTTGGAAACGATGGATTCTGCCAAACAATGGAAAAGAATTTTCCTTTGATGTGCCGATTGTTGTTGTTTGGATAGCAAAGAAAAGGGTGGACTCCACAAGCAATTATTATACTTTTCCATAATTTCGATTCTCGGCACAAGAAACTAGGTGAATATTGCGAGAGGAATATGCGATTTCCACTTGCTATCCAAACAAAAACTCAAAATCGGAATCCATGTTTCAACAGTTCTCATAGAAATCATCATTGGATTATTTTTATTTTTTCTTTCTTTTGCCTTGGATTCCACGTATCCAAACATGCTGTAAAATAAAATTTATGGTTCAATATCAATAACGAATCAATTTCACAGCATCTAGGTAGATTGTTAGATGAAAAATTCACACACTTTATATAAATTCAGTTTTCTGTGAATTGATTTATTCATGAAAATATTTGAATGAAATATATCCTACAACCACCACGTAGGCCTGTTTTTCAGGAAATATGTAACCCATTCCCAAATTCCATGTGGAACTCAAGTATACCATCTCCATTGGGAAAAGATAAAATTTGTTACGGACCTTACCAACACTGCTAGCTTGAGTTTAAATAGTGAAAACCATACTTTGACAATGTTTAAGGTTACATTTGGATGAACAACAGTGCAATTGAATTGTATCGCAAAGATTCACCTTAATTGTAATTTGGTTATTTCCACTTATTAGGCTATTTATTGCAATTCAACTCAACAGTGCCTCCAAATGCACCCTAGGACTAGTCCCTAATATAGAGATTACCTTAATTATTGCATTGTCATTAGAAGGATTCCCAGAACGCCACGAATGTGAATCAATCCCTACGAAATTGAATTAACTAGAATAAGCACAAAATATTGGCATAAACTGAGTAATTTCTACAAATAATCATAGAAAAAGTGTGAAGAAAAGATAATTACAGACAGTTGCACTAAACTGCAAAGAAAAGCAGTACATTTTAGTGTTTTGCTTTGGCATCCATGAATAAAAAACACATAAACATACCACCACGATGAAGCTGCTTGGAAGAAATAAAATCCAAGCACTCATTCAGATTCCCAGTCTCAAACTTCACAAAGTGGAGTCGCCCGCCAAGAATAGGATAGCTCCCCCTATTACCATTGGAAATCCCCAGCCTCTCCATTATGGTCCTTCTCCTCCTGTCGTCAGCTGAATTTTCCTCACGTCTTGAGAAATAGACCAACTTAATCAGAGACCCTATCAATACACCAGTCCAATAAAAGTATCAGCAATATGTGAAGCCCGATGACTGTCCCCATATATGTCATTTTTAACCCAAATGTTCAAAATCATATCAAAGAAAGAAATCTCTAAAAATGGAAATATCAGCTGAGAACTATTGAAAAGAAGATGGACAAAATCTATCGCAACAGATGACATCGAGTGGTAATCTCATTTTCAAATCACAAGTATGAATGATGGTCAGATTATTTTACAGCACCAGCCACCTTAAGTTCCTCTTCCATTACTATTACAAACCTCAAAAATTCACCTCACAAGCGAAGCCTGCTTTGAATTATGAACCAGATGAAATGTAGATCTCGAGGAAATAATGGCAGACATTCAAAATCTAATCTCGAAAGAGAAACAGCTTGAAAATGTAAAAGTGGCAGATGCCCAAATATCCATAAAACGCTGAAGAAAGTAAAACCCATCTCAGAAATGTCGAATGAGAAAACTAGAAGCCAACATGAAACAGGAAAAGTCGTATTCATCTTATATAACAAAATCAGGACACTAATCAAAGTCAGAAGAGAAAATGCAAAAAAGGAAAAGAAGACAGGAAACATGCAGAATCTAGACCACAGTGCACAGAATCTAGTAAAAGTAAAAGTAAAAAAACAGATACTCAAAAAAGAAAAGAAAAGGCACATGACCAACATAATCTACAGGGGGGGGAGGAGAGAGAGAGAGAGAGAGAGAGAGAGATCTACCATAAAACCCACAAATTTCTCCTATTCAAAATCACCCCAAATCAGAAAACAAAATCAAACACACCCACACGAATTTATTACAATTCAACGCAAGAATCCAACAAAACACAAGATATACACAAAACCAAAAACATCCATCTCTCATATACCTCCAATGTCCAGAGCCAGATGAGAGATGTCATCAGACTGGTTAGGCAACAGAATTATTGGATTCCGATCTTCAAAATTGCCTTGGATGGCGGCACCACTGAGATCAAGCTGCGGCCGGGAGCTTGATCGATGGATGGAATTTGACGCTGGTGCCATCTCTCCCTCCCCCTCTTCTTTCTCCTCCTTGTCTTTATCAATGTCCCTTTTATCGAGGACTTGAGGAACTGCTTTTTGTTTAGTTAGATCAGCCATTAAACCAAAATTCAATCCACCTGCTGCCTACCCCAACTGTCCTTGGTAACCGTAATTTGCGGATATCCCTATATCACAGTAACAAAAAATATTTAATAAACTAAAATAATTATATTTTTTTTAAATATAAGTAATAAATAAAAAGTGTCAGAATTTTTTTAAAAAATAATTAAAATCAAAACCAATGTTTTATATTGTTTACTATCCAATCTGCAAAATATAAATAAAATCCAGAAATTTTGATCGTTGATAGAAAACAGTAAAATCAAAATAAATCCTATAAACATAGTAAAAATCAAAACCCAAATTTATTTTGAATCTATAACTCAATCTGCAAAAACCCAAATCAAGTTTATGTTTTTTTTTTCGTTTTTTTTTTTTTTTATTAATATCCATTGCAGTCAGAAATAGAAATTTAAAAATAAAAAACAATTAAATTTAATTTTTCTTATTTTTAAATTTAAATATTCCTTGAGAAAGTATAACCCAGAGAGTGAAAAGATGGAGGGAAGCCCAATAAGAACAAGAAATTTACATAAAAGCAATAAGAATCTAAAAAAACCCAACTCGAATTTCTCGGTTTTTTCTTCTTTTCTTTTAATTCATTGAAGAAAACAAATCAAATACAGAAAAAGAAAAGGACAGAAGAAGAAAACAAAAGAAACAGCCAAAACTGTTGAAAAACAAAAAACCAAAACGTTCAAAGACAAGTTTTATTTTTTAATTAAAATCAATACACAAATAGCCACTACTGCTGCTGGATTTTATTTTTTATTTTTTATTTTAAGTAAAACATACCCGAAAAAATGAAAAATCATCAAATAAAAAGGCATTAATAATCAAAACTCAAATCTTAATAAATTTCAATTAAACACAAATTAGAGGATATGCAAGAGCCAAAATCACCTTCCTGAAAAAACTCCTGAAGAAAAGGAGAAAATAATCCAAAATATACTAAAAATAAAAACAAAAAAATGAAAATTGAGACCCCGCAATCTTCATTCAATTACAAATAAACCCAAATCAGTAAAGCCAAATGCTCTCTCTCTCTTTCCTCTCTCCCTCTCTCATCAGCAGGCAAATGAGAGAGAGAGTGGAAAGGAGTCGAAGCTTCTTTTTTTTTCTTGCTTTGAGGAATCAAAACCCATCCAAAACCCATTCGCTCCCGATTTGGTTTATTCTCGTGTGATACTCCGGCAGAGTGTGATAGATGATACGCATGCACTTTGAAATTGCCTACGTGGCATACAAGGGGTCCAGATTCTTTATCTCGGTTTAGATGTATCATCAACCAAAATTTCAGTTTATTTGATTGTCTGATTACCGGATTGATCGGCATCTATTGGACGGTTCAGAATGAAAAATCTAATGGTCCTATTTTAGCAAAAATGTATCTACAAATCAGAGGTTAGAATTGCTCAAACAATATCATTTTTTGGAATCTGAATTATTGATAGTGGGATCCACAATTTAGTCGGTTTAATTATATTTAATAATTCCACGTGTTCAATTTCTGAGTGCCAGTGTATGAAACCTCATACTGTGCCAGAATATCAAAAATTCTTCTTTTAAGAAGATCACGGATTCTCTGTCGCATTGGAAAGGAAGAACTGTACACGCCGGACGCGGATTGCGTCCTACCCACGCCCGTCTCCAGCTGGGAACGGGCAGGAGTTTTGAGTGATGTATGGGAATTATCCACACCGTCCATCCATTTTTACGTATCATTTTAGGATATAAACCCAAAAATGAGATAGGTACAAGACATATGTGGACTACACAATGGGAATTAAACTTTTACCGTTGAAAACTTCTTGCGGGCCACAGAAGTTTTGGATAGAGCTGATATTTGTGTTTTCTCTTCGTCCAGATCTATGTAACTTTATGAATAGGTTGGATGGAAAATAAACATCATGGTGGGCCCTGGAAAATTTTCAACGGTGAGAATTATACTCACCGCTGATTCCTGTGGTGTGGTCCACTTAAAACTTTGATATGAATTATTTTTGGCTTTATACCCTATAATTATAGGAAAAAATGGATGGACGGTGTGGATAAGACCTATAGATCACGGTGGCCACTTAAAGCTCCTGCCTCTTCGCAGCTGGGGACGGGCGGGGGTAGGACGCAATCCGCGTCCCTGCACACCACCATATGTGTAATCGTGGCCCACGTTTGAGGGGATCTAATCCGTCAATCAGGTGTGTCCCATTCTAGTATACGGTTGAAATCCATTATCTAATAATATTCGGAGTTTGAACGTGTAATCTCCCGTTGGAATTGAATATCTACCGTTGATACGTCTGGATGCGTATTACTTATACACGCGCATGACAAAGCAACGACTAAACACAGTGGTGGAAGTAGGTCCTTTGTTAATCAGGCGACGCATGATGCTCCGTAATCATGCACGGGAACTTCTACATATGGTATATATTTGGAAAAATCCAACCGTTCGATTAGTGGAGACCACTTTAGATGGGACATATCCTTATTATATATGATCCTCACTACTAATTAATGGACATTTTCTTGTCGAATTTGCATGGCCTAGCAATTTCTGTTTTATCCGTTTTAACATTTTTCCTAAAATTATATCGTCAGGATCGTATATTTCAGTTAAATGTAGGGTCTTTCATAGTGTGGTCCACTAAATGATCATTTTATTTTGAGCTATTAAATAGACGTGTATACTTCTTCATGCATGCACCATACTTGAATTATTGAATGACCTACGACGACAGGCCTACTTTTGTGGATACGTTATGGACGCGGATTGCGTCCTACCCCCCCGGACAGTAATCAGTCCGGGCAGGGCAACGTGGGGTCCTGATGTATGTGTTTTATCCACACGCCCTTCACTACTTTTATCAGTTCATTTAAGCTACGAATCTAAAATTAAGGAAGGTTCACAGCTCCAGTGGACCACATCGATAATGACACCCAGAGTTGAAACTTTTATAAGGGCCAACGTGATGTTTTTTTACCATCCAACCTATTCATAAGGTCATGTAGACGTTGATTAAGTGAAAACACAAATATCAGGTTGATCCGAAACTTCTCCCGCTCCTGCGAAGTTTTTAACGGTGGTGGACGTTCAATCCCCACTTTGTGATCCAATTAAGCGTTTAAATTGCCTCATTTTTTTACTTATTAATTAAAATAATTGTATGAATGCATTTAACAGCATGCATAAAACACATGCCCCCACAGAGCCCCGTTATGTTACACCGTACAGGTAAGCGGATTGCGACCTGCCCGGCCGTACGAACTCGGTATGGGAGGGGCTCTCTGCCCACTGTGATGTATGTGTTTCATTTATTCGAAGTACATTTATTTTTTCAGATAATTTTAAACTAATAAGCTAAAAAATAGGCAGATTAAGGGCTCAAGTGTACCACACTAGGAATTAAATACTTTGTGTTGAAAATTTGTTGAAAAGCCACTAAGTTTTTATCAAGATTTTGTTTATGTTTACCATTCATTTATGTTTACGTGACATTGTTAACGTGTTAAACAAGGTAATTTAACATCGCACTCAGCCTTAAGAAAGTTTGAAGGATGGTTGTCATTATGGCAACTTTGTAATTTGCGCCTTCCATATGTCTTGTATTTGTCTCCCATATCATAAATATCTAGAAAAATGAATGGATAGTGTGCATCCAACTCATACATCACAATGGGCCTCCACGAAGACTTTACTCAAACCCCGTCAGTCCCAACCAACCAGGAAGGGATTTCATTAGGTCATGTGTTGTAGTGTACTTAATTAGTCAAGTAACCAAATCAAGTCATCACTTTAATCTTTATAGTATAATATATTACAGAGGTATATTTGTTATCTTAAAATTTTAATTCTTATACTCTGCTTTAATATCATATTAAATAATTATTTATTATAAAAGCTTGAGCTTTTAGAATAATATATTAATATACATCAATAGACTTTAAATATAACTCTACTAATGATCAAATCAACTTAATCTTTCTTTCAAGTAATCTCCATGCAGGGTCTACAATATTCATGTCAGACATAAGTCACCATGTTAACAAGAAAGATCATGTAACACCACAAGCTGTGGTACTTATGTGATTAGTCTTCTAACATTATATTTCTTTATCAAAAATGACATCATTACATCCTTATATAAGAATTAGAGTGAAGTAAATGTGATATAGCTGGCCTATATAAGTATGATATTTACAGCCTACTCGGGATGGAGGATGGTTCATGGCAAGAACTCCTTGGTTTTCCTCCAAAATAAAAACCTTTCTATAGCAACCCTTATGTCTAAAGATTGCTAAATATGTATATTAGAGTAGAAATAGTAATTAATGAAAGAATCCACCACATTGTGAGTGTTGGAAAAAAAATACTTAAACATGGATGGCTATATGATTTATTGAGCCCCTTTTTTAGTAGGACACTCTTTTTAGGCCAGGAGAAATGGAGGCAGTTTTATATTTGTGGAGGACATTAATAACTGATGATTGAACAAATGACTAATCATGTGAGTTCAATTTGGTAAATGCCTAAATATAAGTTTATCACATTTTAGTTTAGTTAACAGCAGCACTTACATATTAAAGATTTTGATATCTAATTAATGCATAATGTTTTTCATGTTAACAATGATTGTCTTTGGAAGTTGGGATATCTAAGTAAAATATGATCGACTTATTTTTATGTGTCCATCAAAGGAGGACAGTGTTTGGCATGAAATTGGGTAAAGTATTGGTGTTGGAAAAATTATATTGGAAGGCTGAAAATAAAATTATTAAAATTTTTAATAAGGTTTAATCACATATAAATATGTTGTCCTTAAAGCTTGTCCTCCTTATTGATTGCTAATGGGTTACAGGCGAATTATTTACAGGATAAGACAAGCCTTTTTCTCTTAGATCCGTGCAACAATCACGAAGGAATTTACTTAGGAACTTGGTAAAGACTCAAAACAATGTTTGAGCTACTCAACAATTTCTAAAGAGGAAAAGTGTTTGGAGAAATTTGATCGGACTTTGATGGCATCTGTCAGACTTGGATGATTCTGAACATGGATGGTCCTAGGTGGTCATCAATGGTTCATAATTTTTGTTAAACGTTTTTGACTGTTAGTACTAAATTTTGAGCATTTCAGATTATTGGATCAAATAGTGTGGTTGTTGGATCATCGAGGCCCGTTTTCGTTTTTGGACCATTTTGACTATTAAGGCTATTAGTTGTTCTCAAAACAGTCGACAATTTTAGATCTATAGATCCAACCATTTCCAACAACCTATAAAACCCATGCTTATCTCACACATCTCACACCATGAGTGATCACTTTGCGACACAATACGTGAAATGCAAAGTGCGCCATCTAGTGCCATTGCATTCACATTGTCCATGCCCGTGACCCGAGCGCAAGCACGCATGCATGTTCCAATGCATATTGAGCATCTCATCCTCCATTTCTCAAAGTAAGAATAATGTCCACTCCATCACTTATAAACAACAAATTTTCTCCCACTCTTTCCAATGTGGGACTAAAGAAAACACAACTTTTTATCGAAAATTTCAAAATCATTTTGAAGGGAAAATGAAAATTTCAAATTTATTTTATTTATTTATTTTTAAATCAAAAAAAATCAACAATTGGAAAACCACACACATTTTCCTTCTATGTGTAAATCAATGGAATTAATAATTAAAAATATTCAAATGATGAAAATCACTTATAACACGAACAAGTCAGTTATCAAACAAGTAAATTATAAAAAATATAAAATACAAGAAACACCAATATTTTTTACATGGAAAACCCTATGATATAAAGGGAAAAATTACAAGACCTATTCTGTCACAAATCCACTATAATATAAATAATGAAAATACAATCATCAAGATACGTTAGATATCCCAACTACATTACATAAATTTGGATTACAAGTAATATAAAATAAAAGAATTTCTCATCAACTAAGGATTATAGAAAATCTCCAACACAATTTTCAAAGAAGACAATTGAAGAAACCAGCACTATGGATAGACCCCCATGAAACCAGATATGAAGATTTTGGTAGCAAAAGACTCTTAATCTTCTTATACAAAATTCCATTTTCTCTTCTCTTTTTCCTATTCATATAATAAAAAACTTTCATTCTTGTGTTATTAGACTCTTTCTTGGCAAAAGTCTATTTTCTCTTATTTTACTTACTTGGCCAAAAGACCAAGAAACACCACGTGAGGTAGGACCCTCAACATTAAGGACATCATTGGGATTCTTCTATCCCTTGACTCCTTATACGGCAATAAATTGGTGTAAAAATTAGAAAAGAAAATGATAAATGCTAAATTAAGCGTGCATATAAAGGAGCAATGAGATTTGAATTTAATATGGTTACTATTTTAAATGAGACATAACAATACTCTCTCTCTCAGGGCACATAATAGAAGGAAGATTATTATATTTAAAAATCAAAATTTTCTTATAGAAAGATTGTCTGTAAATACTTGTAAAGATAGTCGTGGGTGCAACGACAGTGTATGGAACAAGGATTGCCGAAAACAATACATGCTGCCCAACACATCAATTTTGGTGTCCCGCAATACAAGGCATTCAATCACATCAATAACCTCCCAATTCACCTGAGGCCATTTGGAACATGGGATTAGGTGGTATGAAAATTGCATATGGTGTAATGTAAATTCAATCTAGCATTTGAAAACGATAGGAAGTATTAGATTTACCCAGGTATCATACAATCCCAACATGAGGTATGGTGGGATTTCACGTGGATTTTGAAATCCAATATATTTGTGGGCCCCATTTTGATGTGTGTGTTTATCCACACCATCAATTCATATGTGATCATTACATGTGACAATCGAATTACATATGCATATAGATGATTGACATCAATTGTGAAATCTAAGTGCATTGATTACAATTCTTTGATCCACCAAATGCAAACACAAACATGGGTTTCACATAATGAGATGGTGTTTTTAAAGGAAAATTTTAATCCCAAACATGGAATTTGATGATTGAAATACCATGGTATTTATTTTTATACATATAATCATTGTGTAATAATGTATCAATTCAAACAAACCCTTATAAAACTCGTACTTAAGGGAGTTAAGTATTTAGAGCTTTTCATTATCACTTTAATTGCATTTGTTGGGATTTAAGACTATATTTTACTGAAACTTATGTAGGCTTGTCCACAAGCCATGCCAGGTCTGTCCAACCACAACCACATGCTAAATCCTTTGTTTAAGCCAGACCCAAACCCATGATGGGCTAAACCAGATAGGGTTGAGATTGGCTTGTGATAATTATGCATGGCCTGAGCGCGAGCCCAGCTCAACACCCACTTTTTTGCAAGATATGGGTTTTGATTAGGTCTGCTCATGATGGACCGTTTGTTTGTTAGGTGTGCTCAATCATGCGTGATATATGACAAAGAAACCCTTGAAATCGGGTCAGGCTCACAGGCCCTTAGAATAGCCTAAGACAGTCCTGGCTAATAGATGGGCTTGAATTTTAGGACGTGCTTGGTAGATGGAATTGAATGGTATTGGATTGTATTAGATGGGATTAACATTTTATCTCATTGCATGTTTGGAAATACCATCCTATTGTAGCCATCCAATCCCATGTTTGGGATAAAAATTTTGCCATGGAAAACACTGGATTAAGCAAAATCATGTTTGGTGGACCAAGGAATTGTAATCAACGGGCCAAATTCACAACGAATGTCATTCAAGTGTACACATATATAATCAGAATGTCACGTGTAAACGATGTATATGGATGGACGTCATGGATAAACTCATGCATCAATGTGGGGCCCACATGTGTAGTGAATTTCCAAATCCTAGGAAATCCTGCATGGACCAGATGCAATTCCATGGGACTAAATACAATTCCATCCCACCTGATCTCAACATTTCCCATCCTCTCCAAACACTGGATGAAATTGTACGGGATCAAATGCAAATTTATCCTACTTAATACCATCTAGTCTAATACCCTGCTTGGCCAAAAATGTGCCATGCTTGGAAGCTTGATGGGCAAGCTCCTCCCATCAACGGCCCTAAACAATAAGTGTATTGTCCAATGCATGTCTGAGTGCTTGTGGGCCACCAATCAACCGTGGAAAAAGACATTTTCAAGTTGTTGAGGATTTATATCTGGATCTTAGGCCCCATAAGATACACAGAGCTCTAGTGGTGTGGGTACTATGGTAAGCTTACAGTGGTATAGGGCAGATGAGGCGAGCTAGTGATTTATTCAGAACATCCAACCGGTCAATCAGATGACTGATACAACACTCAAGTGGGCCACAGGACATGAAAAAAATTGGATGGAACTAACGGCAATGATTTTTATCGGGGCCAACCTAATTATTAAAGAAAAAAGGAGCATGATTTGGGAATAGACCATTCAACCGTTCAGATGAAGGTTTTGAATGGCCTAGATTACATATAAACTATACGATGCACCTCCTTTTCAAATCAACGGTAAGCATCCACTCTCAACTTGTTCCCTCTGTTGTAGCCCACCTGAGTTTTAGATCTAGCTTATTTTTTACTACTTGTGATAACTAGAGGTCACGCATCTGATCGACAGGTTGGATATTATTACTAAATCACGTGGGCCCCACTTGACTTCTGTACGATACCACTTCAGCCTAGGGTGGCAACGGGACCACTGGACCTATTATGTACAGGGAGCCAATGGGAAATCGGATTGCGCACTGAGTTACTCAGTACGCACTCATCGTACTGAGTAAACTCACTTGAGCCACCATGAATGTATATGGTTTATCTATGCTTTCCATTCATTTTTTTTTGGGTTATTTAAAGAGTTGAGCCCAAAACTTAAGCATATCCAAAGCTCAAGTGGATCATAAGCCAGACAAGACAGAAAAGAAAAGAAGCTAACGAAAGACAGAGAGAGGGCATCTGAAGGCAAGCAAGGAGGTGTTGTTTTATCCATTTGATTTTGCCCATACCATAGGAAACAGTGGGAATAATGATTTTCACCATTTAAACTTTTTCGGCCCTACAGTTATGTTTACTTATCATATAACCAGTTCATAAGATCATATGAATATGCATGAAGTGAAAACACAAATAAAATCTTAATCCAAAACTTCTGTTGCCCTTGATAATTTTTCAACGGTAGACATTCAATTCACATTGTTTTCTATGGTGTGGTCCATTTAAGCTTTGGATATTCTTCATTTTTAGGCTTAAGAACTAAAATGATGTGATAAATGGATGGACGAAGGGGATAAAATACATAAATCCCGATGAACCTCACAGAATTTACTAGTATACTGAGTTAGTACACAATCCGCTTATGGCCATTGGTGTATCAGCCCGATCCAAAAATCAGGTGGGCCATAGCATATGAAACATTTTGAGAGACCGTTGATTAGAGTGGGGCCCAATCCGAAAGTCCGTCGTTGATTTAGACCCTTCATCCAGGACAAATGAAGGATCAGATAGAAATGAGGTTGTTTTATGACTTGGGTATTCTCCTGTGAATTAAAAAATTCAAGGGTGAGCGTTGCCCCCAGCTTGTTTCCATCGATGTGGCTCACTTCAATTTTGTATCCAACTGACTACTAGATTAGGAGTATTTTGGGGTGAATCATCAGATAGATGGGTTGGATGGTGTGAGCAGATCATGTGGGTCCCACTTCTGGCTAGTACCACCCCTTGGGATGAGACATACCTTCCCCCCCTCCAAAAAAAAATAAAATCTTGCCTTCAAAAAAATTTTACCCACATCCAAAGGACCACATGTGTGGACCACCTCAACTAATCTATAGTGTACCGATGGTAATGGTCTTAACTGAATTGGGCCGAACCATGTTTGGCCCATTCATCATAAGGTGTGGAGGTAGGTAGAGGTGGGCAGCTAATTTGACTCATCTGACTCGTTTAGATCTGACTTGACCCGAACTGAATGGGTGAGTCAGTCCGAACCGAGTAGGCTTTGCCCAATCCTAATTCAAACTAAGTTGAGTTCGAGTTATCTAGTAACTATCAATCTGGTTAGACCTGACTCTCTAACCCTACCCGCCGCACCCTACCCTGACCTTATTACAAAATATCTCTCTTCCTCCCTCATCCTCATCTTCCAAGCCCGGCAACCACCCACCACCATCACCATCACCCTACTCATCCTCCTCCTCTCTTTCCTCTCCATTCTCTCAGTCTCTCCCTCCCTCATCTCTCAATCTAACTTGGTGCCAACTCGACCCGACTCGATACTTCTGACCGGATTGGACTCAGTCCGGATCAGTCCAGGCCAAATCGGAATCAAATCGAGTCAAGCATGCTGGACTTGGTATCGAGTCGAATCGAATTTGGGTTAGGCCTATTTCAAAACCGAATCGAGTCGTGTCAGCCGTAACTTGGTCCGACTCGACTCGAAGCCCAGCTCTAGTGGTAGTGATGGCAATAATCCGAGCTAGGCCTAACACATGCTCGCCCAAATATTGATTCCATGCATGAATATTCCTAATCCATCTGTTGATTGGGATAGAGGATAGCAATCGATTTTTGACCTCTATGGCCTAGTTGGGATGAGGATAGTGCATGGCAAGAGCTCCTTTTTTTTTTCTTTTTTTCTTTTTTTTAATTTATGGCAAGAGCTCCTTTGGGTGTAGCTTGGTTCTTGAAAATAAAACCCTTTATGTAGCTGCCCTTTAATCAAAATATTGCAAAATATGCATATTAAAAGAGAAAATAGTAATTATTGAAAACATCCACCACATTGCTGTCCGAAGAAAATGCTTGAACATGGATGGATATATGATTATTTAAGTATCCTTTTGATAGAGACAGCCCCTTCAAGTCAAAGTAAGTGAAGGCAAGTCTTAGTGATGAAGGACAACCATAACCAATATCCAATGACAAAACACAATATGATGAATTCAGATTCTTTGCTTGTTGCAAGCAGAAAAAATCTGTTTGTTGTAATGTGATTAGGCACCTATTACAATGAAGGAAAATGGGAAACACTGTGTTCGTTTGGTCATATATTCATGTAGCCTGTTGTAAATAAGTAATAATTATTTATATCTTATTTTCTAAAAATGTATTACTTGAAAATAGGGCAGATTCAAAGCTCAAGCTACCCACAATGGGAATAATCATGTCCACCGTTGAACCCACTGTTTATGTAGTGTGGTCCACATGATTTTTGGATCTACCTCATTTTTGGGCTCGTGCTCTAAAATAACCTCGCAAAATGAATAAACATGGTCCACTTAAAGTAGGGGGCTACTAGGTCGTATATATAGAAACCTATCATTGATTCAGACAAATCATCTAAGATGAATGAAGAATCAGATAAAAACAGATATGAGGTTCTTTTATGACTCTGGTATAAAATGTGGGTCATTGCTCATGGGCCTGTGGTAAACTCACAAGAATTTCAAGAGGAGATCATGAGTTCCGGTACCCATGTGGTGTCAGTGCGTGGGTATATACAGGGTTTGAGTGCTACCCAGGGAAATTCTTGCCTTCCAAAACGTTGCCCATTCATCCAACGGACCACATGTGGACCACCTTCCAAAAAATAATTACCCACTCATCCAATGGACCACATATGTGGACCACCTTCAAAAAAACAAAAAAAAAAACCACTCATACAATGGATCACGTATGTGGACCACCTGAACTAATGTATGGTCTAATGGTGGCAGTGGGCTGGACAAAATTGGCCAAGCCATTTTGCCCATTCATGATCAGGTGTTGAAGTAGGGCTAGCAATAGGCTGGGTTTTGTGGGGCCCTCACTTGTCCCGGCCTAAAATTTGATCAAATCCATACTTCCACGCATAAATGTTCCTAATCCATCCATTGATCAAATGGGCCACACGTGTATAAAGAAATAGAGATTTAGAACAATGAATCCAATGGTCTACCTGAAATATTCATGTGTTGCCTAATCGAGAATTAGAATGTCTTATTTGTAGGATGATAGAACATATTTAAATATGAAGCTGGGGCAGCCTAGCCCAAGCCCGACCCATGGTCTAATCTAATAGCTCCAAGCACGATTCAAACCTGGGCTAGTCGACCTGCCGAGCTCATTTTCGCCCCCATGTGGTTGGCCTGGACCTGAAATCTACTTGTTGAGTCAGCAGGTAATAAGGAGGTTCTAAGGTGCGCTTGTACATGCAGTTTTGGCGCAAGGGGTCTACCTTGATGTATGCGTTGTAACCATGGTTTCCATCTATTTTGACTATTTAATTTTGCGCATGGTCCCAAAAATGAAGCAGGATTAGTGTTTAATTAATGTTATAGTTAGGGGTGTACGCGAACCAAGTTAGCTCGGTTAGCTCGCTCGACTCAATTTGAAAAAGCTCGATTCGAAGCTGAGTTCGAGCCGAGTCGAGCTTATTTTTTGAGCTCGAAAAAATTTAGAACCGAGTTCAAGTTTGCCCGAGCTTGACTTGACTCGGATCGAACCCTAACTCGAATCGAACTCGGATCGAACTAATTCAGTAAGTCGGTTACTTTGATATTGATGTTGCTCACCAAGTGTTTGATGAAATAACTCAACAAAGTGTCGGCTAGTGGCAAGGAAGATATGTATATGAAACAAATATCATTTTTCTTTGATTTTGATGTTGCCTATAAGGTGTTTGATGAAATACTTGTAAACAGCTGTTGCTGTTTTACATATAGTGAGAAATTGAAAGGGCACTACGTGTGTTTGTGAAACTGCTGCAGAGGCTCGATTTTAGCTCGAACTCAGCTCGAACCAGCCCGAGCTGAGTTCAAGTTGGGGTCAGCTAGTGGCCAATTCAAGTCGACTGAGGCCAACTCGACTCGGTGTACACCCCTAGTTATTGTTGGTTTTACATGAGGTAATAAATAAGAGAAGAGAAGGTACAAAGGGTGGGCAGCTCAGGTAGGCCCCACCATGGTGTTTATGTGAAATCTGTATTCTTCGGGTGCATCATCTCACGTTATGTCTTGAGCCCAAAACTCAACCTCATCTATGATTTAGGTGGACCACACGATTAGAAAGAGTGTAATGGACAACTCTTACCCTCCAAACTATATACCTTAGTGTGGCTCACTTGAATCACTACTGGGCTTGATTTTTAGCTCCGCGCTGATATTTTGGTGTGGAGTCTAATGTTTGGAGTAGATTTCATATAATTTTAATGGTGGGCCCTATAAAAGTCGAGGGTGGACGTCTCTTTCAACTGTTTTGTTTTCTTTGATGTGGCACACCAATTTAGTGGTCAGAGTAAATTTCACACGCATCAAGATGGGCAGCCTAAAAATCAAGGATGCCTATCTGCCAGCTATCTGTTAAAAACAGAGTCGAATTGGATAGCTAATCACACAGCTAAGACTCGAGTACTTTGTTGTGCTGGAAAAGCTGGGACGCAGTGTTTTATGCAGGCAGTTCATCCATTTTGCCAACTCATTTTAACGCATGAGCTAAAAAATCGAAGAAGATCAATCCCAGGTGGACCACACTATAGGAAACAGTGGTGATTTGAACACCTACTATTAAAATAGTGGTGATTCAATGACCATTAATTCCTCTAGTGTGGTCCACTTGAGATTTGGAACCATGCCTTAAAATTGAGCTGTAAAAACTGATGGACAGTGTGGATATACAACAAATACATCAAGGTGGGTGCCAAGGTTGGGAAACACCAACTACACTAATAATGTGGGTGGGACCCTTATGTGTCACCACCTCAGTGATGTAGCTGGGTGGGCTCGTGCAACACCTTTTGTACTTGTCGGTATTAGAGCTAACTGCCGTTAGGGCCACGCTCGGGTCTCAGCTCCTCCCTCTCACCTCTCGTATGTGTCTCTCCCCGGCTCTCTCTTCCTCTCGTGCTCGCGAGAGATCTGGCTCTCTCTCCTCTCTCACCATCACTCTCCTCTTTAGCCACCTCTCTCTCTCTCTCTCTCTCTCTCTCTCTCTCTCGGTCCGGCATTGAAGTAGGGGTCACAATGGGGAGGGTTGATTGCTAAAAGTGTTGTGGTGGTTCTCACCTAACTTTCCTTCGAAAGATGTTTTTGCGAAAGGCTAAAATAAATCTTCTGCTATACAACTAGGGTTAGGCCTGACCGGACTAGTAGCTATGAAAGTAGGCCAATGGAACCGTTGACAACTCAAGAACATTAAAAAGGAGAGACCGGACCGGGCATGCTTGTCAGGCCTTTATAAACTCTCAAGCCCGGTCGGGTCCAGGTCTCAAAAACCACTACCAGGCCCAGCCCATGGGCTTTTAGTTTCTAAAAATGATTAGGTTTTTAAGAGTGGCATGTGGTTTAGTGATCCAAGCCGTTCATATGATGGGTTAGACAATGAATGATCCTATCACAAAAAAAGGAACCTAAAAAGGAAGATCCTATCCGTTGAAAAATATTCCTTCTCTCTGATGGAATGTGGACCATTGCCCTTTTCTTTTTCTTTACTGTCTTATTCAGGACACATATAGTAAGGGTTGGGATTTTCTTATATGATTGAATTTGGTACATGGCCCATCCAAGTGGATTCATGTGGGTGGTTTGGATGTCTGTGTAGCTAGGATCCAGATGAGAGTGTCTCTGTCTCTACTGCAGACACGTGGCATGTATCTGAACCGCCCAAATAGTGGTACAACCGTTCATTAACGATACCCAAAAGCTAGACTGACGGTATGATTCTAACCGGTCGTATGTTTATATCTTCTACAAGAATGGTCCACGTTAGGCTTTCAAAGGACGGACATAAAATCAACGGCTGGGATCTTACAAAACGGAGGCTTTATAAGGATTCTCCATCCTACACGTTCGTAAGGTGATTCCCAACGGGATGAAGGGAAGATGCTCACTGTTTCTTGTGGTGCGGCCCACTTGAGTTTTTAAATCTTCCTGAGTTTTTAGATCACTTGCTAACAATGGATGGATGGAGTGTATATAACACATACATCAGAGTGGACCCCACAGAGATTAGAGTCAAAGGGGGATAAAATCTACCTTTCCTATTCCTCAGCAAACCAACGGCCAGTATGGCAGATCCGTAGACCATAGAGGTGGAAATGGGCCTAGTTATCATAGGCCTAGGCCCACCAAAAATTAGTCGGGCCCACCTAGTCCGGAAAATTAAAAAATTCCTGTTCCTCACTTGAATATTCCCCATTTATCCGTTGATCAAGTGGGCCACACATGAAAAAAGAAATATCAACTTAGATGATCGAAACGAACGGTCTACATTGGGTTGCCTAATCAAGGATTGGAATGCAAATCTGTAAGATAGAGGGCCTGTTTGTATAAAGTCGGGTAGGGACAGGCCTCTGGGTTAAAATGATTTGAGTCCAGACCAAAATTCAAGCCTGGCCCATGGGCCAAGATAAGCCACTCCCGGGTTGGGCTCATACGGCCAGGCAAGCGTTGCAACACAAAAATCTGTGGGGCCCACCGTGGTGTATGGGGCATTGATCCTGTCCATTCATTTGCACCAGCTCATGTTAGGACTTGAGTCTGAAAGTCAAGCTCACCTGAAACTAAAGTGGACCCCACCTACCACTGAAACCTTTCCTGGGCTGTCAGACACACATCACGGTGGGCCATCAGAATTTTTTATTGCACGGGCTCCCTGCAATAACTGTTGTAGGAGAACCCGGAATATGGTAGCTCACATGGTAGGGTGAACATTGATTTGTGGCCGTCCGTTAGATGCCCCAACTGTATAAACGTTTCAAAAGTTCACATAGAAAGCAAATGTAGTTAACGTCTTCAGTAAGAACTGGATAGATGTAAGATTTTTTATAAGCATGCCATGTATCATAGTGGCCAGTAGATGAACGGTCCTGATTGAGACCAACCATGCCTGGTTCATCTTGGCGGAACCATGGCAGTCAACGGGCTGGGCTGGGTTGGGCTGGGCCGACGTCTGTCCGAGTCGGCCTGCAATGATTATAAATGGCCCAGGTCCCTGCCCAAGCTGAGCCCAAGCCGAGCACAGCCACCGTCTTTTGTGCAAGATTTGTGTTATTCATTAGTTGTGTTCGATCTAGACCAGGCCCGGCTCGGACCAGTCTAACAAGCTCTTAATACAGCCCAAGAGCCTCTTGCCCTAATAAATAAATCGGCTGAAATTTTAGGCTGGGCCAAGCTGTTGGGCTCATATTTCAGACATGCTTGTTAGGTGAAAATGAAATACCTGGCATTTATTTAATTTTGTGCATGCATATGTTGGAGTCTCCGACTGGGTGTGCATCATATATTAAATTTGTTGTATGTTCATTGTGGCTTGTATAATTCCCATTCGAGGCGGTCACCACTATTTGAATTGTATTATTATTATTTTTTAAATATATTTTTTTTACTGTTAGCACTATATTTCTAAATTTTCGTCATCTTTATATCACTTTAGATCTGCTAAATTGAATTGCGTTAATCTGATTATTCATGTGTAAGGCTTAACCCGGGCCAAGATCGCTTATCGACTGTCCAAGATAAGCTAAATAAAATGGAATATGGTAGAGCCATCCATTGATGATACATGTGGCAGGACGATGTTTGGATAGGGACTGTCCATCTTGTGGGCCATATCATGGATGGCCCATATCTCAAAGATGAAACCTGTGAGCTAGGGGTCGTTGCTAGCAATTTCTTCAATTTAAGTATTTAGGCACCGTTTGGATATCTCATTATATGGTATTCTGATTTATGAATTGAATTGACTATAAAATAACAAATTATCTCAAAATCAATGTGAAGTGGGCCTCAGCCCAACCAATTCAAAATCTTGGTCCAGCCCATTACCTGGCCTGGCCCATTGCCATGCCCATGCTGAGTTCAAGTTGGGGTCAGCTAGTGGCCGATTCAAGTCGACTGAGGCCAGCTCGACTCGGTGTACACCCCTAGTTATTGTTGGTTTTACATGAGGTAATAAATAAGGGAAGAGAAGGTACAAAAGGTGGGTAGCTCAGGTAGGCCCCACCATGGTGTTTATGTGAAATCTGTATTCTTCGGGTGCATCATCTCACGTTATGTCTTGAGCCCAAAACTCAACCTCATCTATGATTTAGGTGGACCACATGATTAGAAAGAGTGTAATGGACAACTCTTACCCTCCAAACTATATACCTTAGTGTGGCTCACTTGAATCACTACTGGGCTTGATTTTTAGCTCTGCGCTGATATTTTGGTGTGGAGTCTAATGTTTGGAGTAGATTTCATATAATTTTAATGGTGGGCCCTATAAAAGTCAAGGGTGGACGTCTCTTTCAACTGTTTTGTTTTCTTTGATGTGGCACACCAATTTAGTGGTCAGAGTAAATTTCACACGCATCAAGATGGGCAGCCTAAAAATCAAGGATGCCTATCTGCCAGCTATCCGTTAAAAACATAGTCAAATTGGATAGCTAATCACACAGCTAAGACTTGAGTACTTTGTTGTGCTGGAAAAGCTGGGACGCAGTGTTTTATGCACGCAGTTCATCCATTTTGCCGACTCATTTTAAGGCATGAGCTAAAAAATCGAAGAAGATCAATCCCAGGTGGACCACACTATAGGAAACAGTGGTGATTTGAACACCTACTATTAAAATAGTGGTGATTCAATGACCATTATTTCCTTTGGTGTGGTCCACTTGAGATTTGGAACCATGCCTTAAAATTGAGCTGTAAAAACTGATGGACAGTGTGGATATACAACAAATACATCAAGGTGGGTGCCAAGGTTGGGAAACACCAACTACAGCAATAATGTGGGTGGGACCCTTATGTGTCACCACCTCAATGATGTAGCTGGGTGGTCTCGTGCAACACCTTTTGTACTTGTCGGTATTAGAGCTAACTGCCGTTAGGGCCACGCTCGGGTCTCAGCTCCTTCCCTCTCACCTCTTGTATGTGTCTCTCCCCGGCTCTCTCTTCCTCTCGTGCTCGCAAGAGATCTGGCTGTCTCTCCTCTCTCACCATCACTCTCCTCTTTAGCCACCTCTCTCTCTCTCTCTCTCTCTCTCTCTCTCTCTCTCTCTCTCTCTCTGGTCCGACATTGAAGTGGGGGTCACAATGGGGAGGGTTGATTGCTAAAAGTGTTGTGGTGGTTCTAGCAATTGGAGAGAGAGAGAGAGAGAGAGAGAGAGAGAGAGAGAGAGAGAGAGAGAGAGAGAGAGAGAGAGAGAGAGAGAGAGAGAGAGAGAGAGAGAGAGAGAGAGAGAGAGAGAGAAGTGGGGGTCACAATGGGGAGGGTTGATTGCTAAAAGTGTTGTGGTGGTTCTAGCGATTGGAGAGAGAGAGAGAGAGAGAGAGAGAGAGAGAGCTGAGCATCGAGTCGAGTCGAACTGAGTTGGTGTTAACCCAGTCGATCCGATTTTGAAATAGGCCAGACCCGAACTCGAACCGACTCAGTACCAAGTCTAGCATGCCTGACCCGATCCGAGTCCCGGGTCTAGCCTGGACTAATCTGGACTGAGTTCGACCCGATCACAAGTACTAAGTTAGGTCGAGTTGACACCGAGTCGAGTCGGGTGCAATGGGTATTCACGGGCTGAAATCACCACTCAAAGCCTAGATTCACTTGCAGTCTCTCCATCAGCTACACAACATCTTGGATATGAAATATCATATCTGAGTTTTTTTTTTTAAAAATAAATATATACAAGTTGAGTTTCAGATTGAGTCGAGTTAGTATTGAGTTGAATTTCGGGCCAAGTCGAGTCGAGTCACTGGGTGATTCAAACTCGACTTAGTTTGAGTTCGGATTAGACGAAGTCAACTTGATTTGGATTGACTCACCCACTCAGTTTGAATCGAGTCATCCCATGCCCAGCTCTAGAGAGGGAGAGAGAGAACTTTGTTGGTTCTAGCCAGGGAGGAAGAAAGAGCGAGGAGAGAGATGGAGGAGAGATGAGAGGGAGAGGCTGAGACCTAGCTTGGCCGTAATGGCCATTAGACCTAACACTTGCTCGTCGCACGAGCCCACCATTGGTTTCGGGGTCTCACCAAAGTCTTGCCCATAGGGGAGTTATTTACCCTGCTTTGGACAATCACCCTTGATTTTTATAGGGCCCATCATAATGATTATATTGAATCTGCTACAACCATTAGATTCCACATTAAAACTCAGTCACACGGCCAAAAAATCAAGCGCCCACTAGTAATTCAGGTGAGCCACACTAACAAAAATAGTTTAAAAGGTGAGCTTTTCCTGTATACCATTCCTAATTCTGAAGTCCACTTTAGTCACAAATAAGACTTTTTTTTTTTTGGTCCTAGGCCTAGCATAGGTTGGCACACACAGTGGTCCGGATAGATTTCATATGGGCACCATAGTGGGGTCCACCCAAGTTGGCAGGTCCATTTCTTTTTCTACCTTGGCATTTATTGATATTAATTATTAATAATTTTCCATGCTGGTTGGATATTAGATGAGGCTAATTTTTTATCCTAGGCCTAACTTGGCGTGGCACATAAGGTGGTCAGGGTGGATTTCACGTGAACATTACAGCAAGGTCCACCCAAGTTGACAAGCTCATTTCCTTCTCTACCTTGGCATTTATTAACAACAATTATTGATAAATTTTTATGCTAGTGGGGTCCTATAAAAATCTAATATGTTGACTTGAGAGTACCTGAATCAAGCAAAGTATTTCAATTGCACAACCAAGCCTAATCATAAAAATTCAAAATTTAATGTAAAAAAACCTTTTTTGGTAAAATAAGCCACGGCACACCGCACAAAGCGACAAATATGTAATATGAAAGTAGAAAATTATAAGAGATAGAAATTACCGAACAGGCTATCGATGGCATCGACATGGATATACGAGACATCAACAACAATCTCTATAAAAGAATATCATTTTAATATGAAATGACTAAAATACCCTTGTACCGTACCACACATTAGGTTAGGGGTAGTTTGGAAATTTGCACATAATTGCGTGCAAATCATTTATTTTTTATAGTATGATTAATCTCATGCCTCAATGAATACATGTGCATGCACATGCGCGCACGCGTGCGGAATTCGATATTGATAAATGCAAAGAGGATTGGGAATAAAAATGAAGTGACATTAGAGCTTGGCATCCAACAATGCCCAAATGAACTAATCTAGCATGCTATGAGCAATATTCAAGTTTACTCAATTTGGGACTAGAAAATAGAATGTCTGCGCCTGATGTGGACCAATTAAAATCGAGTGCAGTTGGGTTTGAGTTGTGTGTATATAATTTTAATAGTGATAATACATAACATTAATCATTCTAGGAATGGATTATCTAATTCATTCATTCAAGTGATACGCCATGTAATCGTGTTTCTTTAATATGGATTTACTAATCAGGATACTAAAAATCAATACTTAGATTAAAAAAGACTTGAATTTTGTTAACTCATTAAATACAACTTATTCATTCGACATAACAGTTTAAGTAAGAGATACATCATTTTCATTTATAACATTAAATTGCAATATTTAAAGATAAATAAAGTTATTTAGTTTAGTATCGAAAAGATGACTACTAAAAAGACATTTCTTAATATTGACCAAGGAATTATACGACTTGTCTACAACCCAACTGGTTGCAACGATAGCCTGTAAAAGCCTTTGGCAGTAGCTTCCTATTACTGGAAGCAAGGTGGGGTCTACTATGATGTTTGTGAGAAATTCATTTCGTCCATCAATTTTGTTAGAACATGTTACGAGATGACAAAAAATGTGGCAGATCCAAAACTCAAGTAAACCGCATGGTATAAAATAGTGAGGATTGAACATCCACCATTGAAATATTCATGGGCCACAAAAGTCTTAGATCAGGCTAATATTTGTGTTTTCGGTTCATCCCAATAGAAATGACCTTATGAACGGTATGAATGGCATATAAACATCACTATGGACGCAGGGAGGTTTCAAAGGTATGCATTTCCCTACGCAGTCTTGTCATGTGGCCAATTAAAGTTTTTCGATTGCTTCGTTTTTCATCCTCTTTTAATATGATATGGTAAAATGAATGGACATGATGAATTTTTTACAAATATCATAATGGATCTCACCTAACTTCCCTTTGAAAGATGTTTTTATGAAAGGCTAAGATAAGCCTTCTGCTATGCAACTAGGGTTAAGCCTGACCGGACCAGTAGCTATCAAAGTAGGCCAATGGAACGGTTGACCAGCTCAAGAACATTCAAAAGGAGAGACCGGACCAGGCATGCTTGTCAGGCCTTTATAAACTCTCAAGCGCGGTCGGGTCCAGGTCTCAAAAACCACTACCAGGCCCAGCCGATGGGCTTTTAGTTTCTAAAAATGATTAGGTTTTGGCATGTGGTTTAGTGATCCAAGCCGTTCATATGATGGGTTAGACAATGAATGATCCTATCACAAAAAAGGGAACCTAAAAAGGAAGATCCTATCCGTTGAAAAATTTTCCTTCTCTCTGATGGAATGTGGACCATTGCCCTTTTCTTTTTCTTTACTGTCTTATTCAGGACACATATAGTAAGGGTTGGGATTTTCTTATATGATTGAATTTAGTACATGGCCCATCCAAGTGGATTCATGTGGGTGGTTTGGATGTCACTGTAGCTAGGATCCAGATGAGTGTTTGTCTCTACTACAGACACGTGGTATGTATCTGAACCGCCCAAATAGTGGTACAACCGTTCATGGACGATACCCAAAAGCTGGACTGACGGTATGATTCTAACCGGTCGTATGTTTATATCTTCTACAAGAATGGTCCACGTTAGGCTTTCAAAGGACGGACATAATATCAACGGCTGGGATCTTAGAATTCAGAGGTTTTATAAGGATTCTCCATCCTACACGTTCGTAAGGTGATTCCCAACGGGATGAAGGGAGGATGCTCACTGTTTCTTGTGGTGCGGCCCACTTGAGTTTTTAAATCTTCCTGAGTTTTTAGATCACTTGCTAACAATGGATGGATGGAGTGGATAAAACACATACATCAGAGTGGACCCCACAGAGATTAGAGTCAAAGGGGGATAAAATCTACCTTTCCTATTCCTCAGCAAACCAACGGCCAGTATGGCAGATCTGTAGACCAAAAAGGTGGAAATGGGCCTAGTTATCATAGGACCGGCCCACCAAAATAAGTCGGGCCCACCTAGTCCGGAAATTGAAAAAATCCCCGTTCCTCACTTGAATATTCCCCATTTATCCGTTGATCAAGTGGGGCACACATGAAAAAAGAAATAGACACTTAGATGATCGAAACGAACGGTCTACATAGAGGGCCTGTTTGTATAAAGTCGGGTAGGGACAGGCCTTTGGGCTAAAATGACTTGAGCCCAGCCCAAAATTCAAGCCTGGCGTATGGGCCATGCTAAGCCACTCCCGGGTTGGGCTCATACGGCCAGGCAAGCGTTGAAACACAAAAATCTGTGGGGCCCACCGTGGTGTATGTGGCATTGATCCTGTCCATTCATTTGCACCAGCTCATGTTAGGACATGAGTCTGAAAATCAGGCCCACCTGAAACTAAAGTGGACCCCACCTACCACTGAAACCTTTCCTGGTCTGTCAGACACACATCACGGTGGGCCATCAGAATTTTTTATTGCAAGGGCTCCCTACAATAACTGTTGTAGGAAATTCGCGTCCCATACCATGCATGGAGATGATAAAAAGCCCGGGAGAACCCGGAATATATATATGGTATATATATATATATATATATATATATATATATATATATATATATATATATATATATATATATATATATATATATGGTAGCGCACATGGTAGGGTGAACATTGATTTGTGGCCGTCCGTTAGATGCTCCAACTGTATAAACGTTTCCAAAGTTCACATAGATCAGACGATCCTATCCATCTGATCAGTGGCCTTCAAACCGTCATAGAAAGCAAATGTAGTTAACGTCTTCAGTAAGAACTGGATAGATGTAAGATTTTTCATAAGCTGCCATGTATCATAGTGGCCAGTAGATGAACGGTCCTGATTGACACCAACCATGCCTGGTTCCATCTTGGCGGAACCATGGCAGTCAACGGGCTGGGTTGGGTTGGGTTGGGTGGGCTGGGCCGACGTCTGTCCGAGCTGGCCCGCAATGATTATGAATGGCCCAGGTCCCAGCCCAAGCTGAGCCCGAGCCGAGCCCAGCCACTGTCTTTTGTGCAAGATTTGCGTTGTTCATTAGTCGTGTTCGATCTAGACCAGGCCCGGCTCGGACCAGTCTAACAAGCTCTTAATACAGCCCAAGAGCTGCTTGCCCTAAAAAATAAATTGGCTGAAATTTTAGGCTGAGCCAAGCTGTTGGGCTCATATTTCAGACATGGTTGTCAGGTGAAAATGAAAGACCTTGCATTTATTTAATTTTGTACTTGTATATTGGAGTCTTTGACTGGTGTGCTTCATATATTGAATTTGTTGTATGTTCATTGTGGCTTGTATAATCTCCATTCGAGACGGTCACCACTATTTGAATTGTATTTTTTTGTTTTAATACATATATATATATATATATATATATATATATATATATATATATATATATATATATATATATATATATACTGTTAACACTTTATTTCTAAATTTTCGTTATCTTTATGTCGCTTTAGATCCGCTAAATTGAATTGTGTTAATCTGATTATTCATGTGTAAGGTTTAACCTTGGCCAAGATCGCTTATCGATGGCCCAAGATAAGCTAAATAAAATGGAATATGGTAGAGCCATCCATCGATGATACATGTGGTAGGATGATGTTTCGATTGGGACTGTCCATCTTGTGGGCCATATCATGGATGGCCCAT
The DNA here is from genome assembly GCA_030180095.1 of Magnolia changhungtana. Lineage (NCBI taxonomy): Eukaryota > Viridiplantae > Streptophyta > Magnoliopsida > Magnoliales > Magnoliaceae > Magnolia > Magnolia changhungtana. Next base: position 3,372,907 of record JASAUF010000084.1, on the reverse strand, counting down.
ATCTCAAAGAAGAAACCTGTGAGCTAGGGGTCATTGCTAGCAATTTCTTCAATTTAAGTACTTAGGCACCGTTTGGATATCTCCTTATATGGTATTCTGATTTATGAATTGAATTGACTATAAAATAACAAATTATCTCAAAATCAATGTGTGAAGTGGGCCTCGGCCCAACCAATTCAAAATCTTGGCCCAGCCCATTGCCATGCCCATGCATGTGGACTTGTGGATATCAATCAAATTATCTTTTATGTCACATATCACCTTAATCAAACCATCTAAATTGCAGATCTACATTAAATAAGTTAGTTTTCAAAGTTTAGATTTGGATTGATTTAAAGTTTCTAATATCCGATTATCTCAAAAGATGAATTTTATGGAAATACTGTGGAATAAAGTTTGATCCTATTCAAGGGGATTCCACAAAGATCTCATTTCAAAAATCGAAAGTTTGAAACAATTGAGAGCTTTTTGGAGATTGGATGCATATAGGAATGAGAGTATTGGTTCAGGTAAGAGTAAGCGTAGAATACCAAAAGGAGTTATTTATGTTCAAACGGGTTTCTACAATACCATTGTGGTTGATGTATTAGGTCAAAGTGGTTTCTTAATCCTCTATTATTATTACTTGTGAATTCATAGGCACAAGAAAAGGAATGTCATTTGCTACTCAAATAGTAGGAAATGCTATTTGTACACTAGCCGATCATGGTATGCAACGAGCAAAAGTCATGGTAAAGGATCCTAGCTAGTAAGAGATGCAACATTACAAACTAATCATAGAAGTCGTATATTATTAGGGGGTGTTTGTTTTTTCAATTTTTATTGTAAATGATGTTAAATTTATGATGATTTCTTTTCACCGTAGTTTGGAAGAGAAGCAAATAGTGGAGGATTTGCACCTCAAAAACTGTTTTAACTTTGACTGGGATTGTATGAGGATAATTAGGGGTGTACACGAACCGAGCTAGCTCGGTTAGCTCGCTCGACTTGACTCGAAAAAGCTCGATTCGACTTGGTTCGAAGCCGAGTTCGAGCCGAGTCGAGCTGATTTTTTGAGCTAGAAAATGATTTTGAGCTGGCCCCAGCTTGACTCGACTCGGATCGAATCCAGCTTGAGTCAAATTCGGATCGAACTAGTTTGGTGACTCGGTTACTTTGTTATTGATGTTGCTCACCAAGTGTTTGATGAAATGACTCAACGAAGTGTGGCTGGTGGCAAGGAAGGTATCTACATGAAACAAATACTCATTTTTTCTTTGTTTTTTATGTTGCTTAGAAGGTGTTTGATAAAATACCTGTAAAACCATTGCTTTTGTTTGTAAAATAGTGAAATTTTGAAGTTGCAGTTTAAGCGTTTGTGAAAATGCCACAATGGCGAACTTGGCTCGAACTGGCCTGAGTTGCTGACCAAACCGAGCCGAGCTAGCCAGTCAGGCTCAAGGATTGAGCCGAGCCAAGTTCGAGCTGAGGTCAGCTAGTGGCCGAGCCGAGTGGAGCTGAGGCCAGCTTGACTCGGTTCGACTCGATGTACACCCCTAAGGATAATCAGTAGGTCCCACCATAATATATGTATTTGATCTATAGCATTCATGTGTCTTACTAGCTCATTTTTGAGCGTATGACCAAAAAAGAGGCAAATCCAAGGCTTATGTGAACTAGACACGAGAAACAAGGGAATAATGACATCCACTGTTGAAAGCCTAAACCTTCATGGGCCTATGGTAATGTGTATCTTTCATCCAACCTGTTCATGTGGTCATGGACATGAATGAACAGAATACACAAATATGGGCTTAGTCCAAAACTTCTATGGCCCACAAAAAGTTCTTGACAAGGGTGTTTAACTCCTATGTTTCTTGTAGTGTGGTCCACTTGTGCTTTGGATTTGCTTCAATTTTGGGCTCATGCCCTAAAATGGGCTAGTAAAACAAATGAACAATATGAATCAAATATATACGCATCACGATGAGCTCCATGAATTTTAGTATTTTTTCCTCAAGATTAGCATCAAAGCTATTCAAACAACCATAATTGATATACGATGTCACATGAGGCAACTAGCTATAATTCCTACTGTAAATAATAATTGCTTATTTACCACAATTTACAATGGTAAACAGAAAAACTAACATCTTCTAAAGTTTTGTATGTTATGTCACATAATATTTTGATGTAACAACAAGATGTTATTTGTAACAAGTAATTTTATTGATTAATTTGTCGCATTTTCTTCATGAAATGACTTGGATATTATTCTGGATATGACAAAACCATTCCATTAGATCTAATCTACTTGTTCAATTGAATAAATACCTTGTGTTAGAATTGAGAAATTATATTGCTTAAATCTTTAGTATTTTCTTATTTATAACATGTATTTACTATCTAAGTGAAATTCCGCTACTCATTGTCACCAACAAACCGAAAGAAACGAAATAAAATGAGAAAAATGTAAAAGAAACATATGTAGAAATAAGAATGACTTTCGAAGCGAATGGACTAAACAGGAGCAAGAGGCATCTACCAAAAAAAAATAAATTATATGCCTTTATTCAAAGTGATTTTTGTCGGGAATAGGCAAGCAAAGGTGGGGTTGTGTAGTATTAAATCCCAATTAATAGGACTTTCATCATAATGTTAATTGAGAGTCATAAGTAGTTTAAGGAAGTGTCCACATGATTGGCGGATCTAAATCAATGGTTAGACTCTTTACAATGTAATTGATAAGACCGACCACATATCATCCTAATAGCGGGACCCAAAAAAGTAATAATTTAAAATGTATTAAATTAGTAAACAAACAAATAATAAATTTAGAATTGAATAAACTATACGTAATGCTAATGTTGGACTAAATGTATAATAAAAGACTGATCTATACATAAATAATGGAGATCAAACAAATAAATTGTAAATATAAAATATATCTAATTGTGAAACTATTCTTGATGTGATGGACGAGGAACTTTTTTAGACATTTGGCACCTTACACCCTTTAGAAAACCCTTTTACTGAGTCTAGTTCATTGTATCTATTGGTGATGGCCAAGGACCTTATTTTATAGAAATTTGATTAAAGAAATTGAGCCAATCACGACTTATTATTCCCTTAGAAGTCTCCACACAAATAATGTTTAGTGCCCATCTAAATACAGTGGATGGAAAACATAGTACTGTGAGTATATACCACCTTATACCTAATTGTAAATATTATAACAATAATAATACACATTGGTATGCTTAATCATAGTAATCCAATAATCAGATCTAAACCAATGATAAGCACATGAGGTGGAGCATGGAGTGGGGCAGCAGATTAGGTGGTGACCACCTAACTAATTGGTGCTAGGTACTATAACTAATTGGTGCTAGGTACTATAGGGCCCATCCTAATGTATGTGTTTCATGCACATCGTCCATCTATTTTGTCAATTCATTTTAGGGCATGAGCCGAAAAATGAAACAAATTAAAAGCCCAAGTGGACCACACCGTACCAAATAGTAGTGCTTAAACACCCATCCTAAAAAACTTGTTGAGGCTACAAAAGTGAAAGGTGTGTATAGTGACCTCAACACCACAGACATCCTCAATTAGTTCTATGTGGGACCCATAGTGATATATGTCTCTAGGACATAGGCCAAAATTGAAGCATGTCGGAAGCTTAAGTGGACCACACCACTAGATATTGAAACCTTCTTAGTCCCTACCTTGATGTTTATTTGCCATCCAACCTGTTCATAAAGTCACATAGACATGGATGAAGGGCAAGCAAAGATATGATCTTGATCCAAAACTTATCTGGCCCCTGATATGTTTTCAACGGTAAGTGTCTCCCCACCGTTTGCTATGGTGTGGTCCACTTAAGCGTCAGATCTGCTTTATTTTTGGGCTCATGCCCTAAAATGAGTTAGTAAAATATATGAATGGCACGGATAAAACACATACATCATAGTGGCCCCAAATCTCTCCAACCCAACCTATCTGGTGGTGACCCAACTCCATGGGACGTTGTTTTATGCACGCCGTCCGCCCATTTTGCCAGCTCATTTTAGAGTATGCCTCAAAATTGAAGTATATCTAAACTCAAGTGGACCACACCACACGTAACAGTGGGATAATGACGTTTACCCACCGTTGAAACCTTCCTATGGCCCACCATAATGTTTATTTGCCATGCAACCTATTCATAATGTCAAATAGACCTGGATAAGGGAAAGCAGAAATATCAGCTTAATCCAAAACTTCTGTGGTCCCAGGAAGTTTTCAATGGAAAGCATTCATTCCCGTTGGTTCCTGTGGTGTCGTCCACTTGGACTTTGGATTTACTTCAATTACATGCTCAAGCCCTAAAATAAGCTGGCAAAACTGATGGATGGCTTGGATGAAATACATATATAACAATGGGCCTCACAGAGAGGCCCATCACAGATGATATGGTATTGGTTCACCATGCAATTCCCCTCCGGAGATGTTACTGCCAAAAGATAAGGTGGTCCACTCAGTAGGCGTTCCATGATATTAGAAATAAGTGGATGGATTATAAAACTTGGTTGACAATTTCACAACGGTACATTGTTTTTTTATTTGTGGACGATCTGATGAGTGGATCAAATTGATTCTTGGCACATGGAATCTACATAGTCATACCCTTATGATAGATGGATTAGATATTGCACTCGTCTGCCACGCTGGCATATGTGGTAGCGCGTACGTTAGCTGACTTTAACATGCGTTTGTGCTTACCAAAACTCAAGCCACTGTAGGCCCTTGGGCTGCCTACTGAGTAATTCAGTACCCTAACTCTGTGGGGCCACCGTGATGTCTGTGTGTAATCCACACTATCCATCCGTTTTAACAACTCATTCCAGTGTATGAAAAAAAAATCGAATCATATCCGAATCTCAAGTGAACCACACCACAAGAAACAGTGAATATATGATATCCACCGTTGAAACCTTCTTAGGGCCATAGTGATGTTTATAAGGTCACACAGACATACACAAATATCAACTTGATCCAAAAGACCCAACCTTTCTACTTTTAGGGAGTACATCAGCACAAGCTGCACTAATAGATTATTGAAAAGTAGAAAAGGTAAGTGTGTTTTTCAATCACACCCAGATCCAAGTGGTAGACTGAGTGAAATATACCTCGTTTCATCACTGAGATCTTGGTATGGATTCTCCAGTGGGGTTGCTAACAGCGAAGCGTGAACTGACAGTGGAGTGTACTAACAAGCTAACAAAAAAAAAATAAAAAAAATGTGTGTTTTGCAATCAAGGTGGGTGTAGATATCAATCTATCCTTCCTCATTTGTAGACGTTTGACTTCTATTTGTTTCCGACCGTTCATGTGCCTCAACACTTCTCTCCTTAATATCACGTGTTTTCTGCCAATCCCTTTCATTCCAATGACTTCAGCCTTTATAGCAAAGGCGTTTCTTTTCCATATATGGCATAGATTTCTCAAATGCAACTTGAACCCTCCGTTGTCTGCTAAGCCCATTTATGTGCATGTGGGTCCCACTTACTTAAAACACGTGGGACATAATATCTTCCCATGTATTTGCCAACCCCCACATGCGCCTTGTTGTGCATCAGCCGCACGTGCAAACTTGGCTTGTGGGTACGTCCAAACCGTTAATCGGGTGGGCCCCATCATCCATCAGGCCACTCAGATCATCAGGTGGGCCGCAAATGTACGGAAAATTTGGATGGTTTAAATAAAGTCAACTGTTCATTCATATTCAGTCTCCACATGTGCGGCCAAGCTGATGATTGACGTGGACAGTTATACAGCCAATCAGAGAAGTGGGCCTCTCCTGATGTACGGTTCGGATGTCCCACATCTATGCCAGGTTGGCACACGGTAGCCACGTGTAAATGCGAATCCAGGCTCAGCATATCTCAACCATCTCAATGCAATTAACACGTTTCTTTCCTGGCCATTGGATAAGGCATGAGGCTTTCCATGTGCTTCTAGTTTCATGGTCCACCAGAGAGCCTTTAATAACTTTGTAGCCAATAAGAGATTGCCACGTGGAAATGTGATTCGCGTGCAGTTTAAATGCTAGACGTCGATCGTCTGATTCCTAGGAATAAAACGTGCATGCGTAGAGAGATTTGCGTCGGGGCCACTATAAATTACACCTTGCCACCTTATCAACGGTCTTCCATGCGGGCACGTGTATAAGTTACGTCCATGTCATGATCTATTCTGGTGGGCCACACACAGATAAGGATAAGATGAAAACAAGCTATCTGTCCTCTCCAAAATGAAAACCTTACGTGGCCTTCGACGTGCTGAATTATCGATGGGCATCGAATGTCCACGAGGCATATATGCATGATTGTACGCATGTGATCGTGTTTAGGGTGTACATGCATGTTCATGGGCGCATTATTTCCTTTGTCCAGTGCCTATATGTGTAGACAAGCAAATAAGCACACGTGTGTATGTATGTACCTACATATGCTTGCAAGTTTGCACGTGCGCATGGGGATGTAGTGTAAATTAGCCATGCCCTGATGATGCATTGATAGGAAAGGTTTACTCGAATTCATCCCTATGTGTTGCAATACAACATGTAGGAACTTGAGATTTTGAATTTGGGTCATTTTTCAATGATCCAAACCATTTATACGACAAGTCTCTTACTCTTTTTCTTTGAACTTGGACGGTCATTGTAACCTTAAAATAACCAATAAGTTGAAATATTCAATCTGAGAGTTGTGTTAGCATCATGTTTAACACGTCCAACTTACTGTATATAATGTTGGAAATTATACAGAATAATATAATTTCCGTATAATATGGAAACCGAAAAAATTACAATAATAAGAAATAAGGACAGGCTGAAGCACGTCTGAAAATGCTGTCTTTAAAGAGTCATTTGCCCATACTCAAGTGAATTGAGTAAGCTGATAGGTTACAGGCAAATTGCTTCTAGGATACGACGAGCCTGGTGTGAGTCTGCGTTCAGCAAACACGAAGGCCCACCTATTGGAACTCAATTACACAATTTCTGCCAGTATTACAATATAGAGAAAAATCCCAAATGAAAGAAAAAGAAAGAGAAAAGGTAGTTTCGACCACTGCGCTGGTCAGTTCAAATCTTCAGTTACTGGTTCAGTTGAACCGTCCTAGACCACACTGCTAGTCTGTTCTTCAAGCTAAGGTTTAAGCTTTGCTATGTTGCTGGAAAAGCACTAGAGTATATAAGTTGAGACTCCTCATTTTATAGGCTATGGTGGCTGGGAGTTATGGTTCAAGGACATAAATCCCATTTATGCAATTTCTAGCTATTGGAAAACTAGCCGTTTTATGGCCGTTTTTTACTGTTGTGTATGGGCCATTAAACTGTTGTATGCTGACTGTTGTGAGACAGCAGCTAGCCATTTTCTAGCTGTTGGGCTAGCCATGCAACAGTTTCTGCATGACCCCTGCAATTAAGTCCATAACTGTTACACATTTGTGCAACAACTATATTTCTAGCTTCTATATAATCAGAGGGACTCTCTTTCAGTCCTCTAGATTTTCGTTCAGCCAACCATCTGCCTTAGCCACTAGTCCCACCGCGACTCGCACACGTCTCGCTCTGGTTCGTGAAGGGAACGACCCTTTGCGACACGATGTGCACGTGCGAAGTGTAAAGTGCGCCACTAGCGCCTCTACACCACACTGCCTCACATGCCCACGCCCTCACACCGAGCCCGCGCGTGGGTGTTCCAGTGCGTAGCACTAGAACACGCAAGGTCCATAATCTACGGACTAGGTAGGTAAATATTATAATACTCCACTATAATCATTTAAACCACAGATTTTTCACTTCCCTTTCCCATGTGGGACTATTCCTAAAAAACTCACAAAACGGTGTTTTTTCAAACAAAATAATATATTATATATTATTTTTATTATTAAAATATATTTAAAAGCAATATTTTTCAACAATCCCCCACTTGATTTTAAAAAATATTATTTTCTCGGTTAAACAATTCTGCCAGAATAATCAGCTTATATGCATAAAGAAAGATATCTTTCAATTTTAATCTTTCCTTAGTGTAAGTATCTCAAAATTTTGTCGAAATGACTGGTAGCCGCCGCTTTGAACTAGTTATTCCTAGATAACAAAGTTGGAGAAATTTTGCTTGGCACATTTAATGGCCATGTGCTTATCCTAATTTTGCTTGGCACATTTAATGGCCATGTGTTTGTTAGAGTTTCCACAATTCGCTATGTGTTTGTTAGAGTTTCCACAATTTTTCTTGGCACATTTAATGGCCATGTGCTTATCCTAATTCGTGAACGATCCCAAGAGAAAACTCATAACTCTCATGAGAGACGGCACCATCTCTACGTTCATATAGGTGAAATCCTTCCAGTGTCTCCGTTACTATAAGACACTTGTCCTATAGACTGGATTTCATTAAGAGTTCTCAGACTCAACCTTCTTTCGTAACACTCAGTACTTATCTATTATGGATGAGGTTTTATAATTTAGTGCTGAAAAACTTTTCATATATCAGTGACTTGTTTTTACCCATTAAACCCAAATTTAGAGATTTTCTAACTTCAAGTTGGGTTACCATTACTGGTGGAACTTTGGTTGAAGAGTTTCAATCCCATCCCTCTAGATGTAGCCTTTACTACCTCTCTCGGTAGAGGTTTAGTGAAAGGGTCTGCCAGGTTGTTGCTTGATTTTACATAAGAAATAATAATGATTCCATCTCGAATCAATTGTCTGACATAATTATGTCGAAGACTTATATGTCTAGATTTACCATTATAAGTGCTGCTATATGCTCTAGCTAATGTGGCTTCACTGTCACAATGTAGTGACACAACACATATAAGCTTTCCACAAAAAGGAATTTCTAACAGAAGATCTCTTAGCCACTCAGCCTCTTTGCCTATTGCAGCTAGGGCTATGAATTCAGACTCCATAGTCGAGTGCATTATGTAGGTCTGTTTCTTAGATCTCCAAGATACAACTGCACCTCCTAGGGTGAATACCCACCCTATAATAGACTTGTTGTCCCCTGCACTCGATATCCAGCTCGCATCGGTATATCCTTCCAATACGGCAGGAAATTCTTTATAGCTTCTTTATAGCTTCTTTCCAGAAAGCTGCGTCTCTAGAGGATATAGCCTCTTTATAGCTTCTTTCCAGAAAGTTGCGTCTTTAGAGGATATAGCCTCTTTATAGCTTCTTTCCAGAAAGCTCCTATTAAGTGCGTTTTCTCTATCTGCTTTTACAAGATGAAAAATGATGCGTTGTGAGTCTATGTAGTCATCTCCTGGACTCTTCTCTATTCTTGTCCTTTGACTCCCACGAAGTTCAATAGGAGTTTCCACTATCTGTGGAGCTGTGCTATCTGGTTCTTTATCAGGAGTTTGAATTTCATTACCCTTTGACTCCAAGGATAGTGAGTTCTCAAAGAACTCAACGTATCTTGATTGTATTATTGTATTAGACTCTATGTCTAGAAGTCTATAAGTTTTACTATTTTATGCATATCCTACGAAAACGCACTTAATAGCTCTTGGTCCTAACTTAGTTCTTTTTGGATCAGGGGTTCTGCAATATGCAAGACACCCCCACACTTTAAGATATCCTAGATTAGGTTTTCTGTCTCTCCATGTTTCATATGGAGATATTTTATACTTTTTAGAATATGGCATGCTGCAAGTAGTGTCTCACCCCATAGACTAAGTGATAACTTTGCTCTTATCAGCATTGAGTTGACTATTTCTACTAATGTTCTATTCTTCCTTTTACCTATTCCATTTTGTTGAAGTGTGTATGGCGTTGTACATTGGTGTATCAGTCCATGTTCTTCACAGAAGTTATCGAATTCATTGGAAAAGTATTCTCCTCCTCTATCGTTACGGAGAATTTTTATCTTCTTATTTAGTTGATTCTCTACTTCTGCTTTATATATCTTGAACATGTTCAATGCTTCATCTTTGCTCTTTAATAAGTACACATACACATATCTAGAGCAATCATCTATAAAGTTATAAAGTACCGTTTACCTCCACGAGTAAGAATGCCATTTAACTCACCTATATCACTATGCACAAGATCCAATACTTGAGATGATTTTTCAACACTTGGAAAAGGTTTCTTCGTCATTTTGGATCGTATGCACGCTTCACATTTATCGGTTTCATTATCTGTGTATGAGATTAAACCATTCTTAGTCATGAACTTCAAGGTACTATACCCTATATGGGCTAGTTTATCATGCCACAGTCCAGCGGATTCAACCATATACACAGAAATGCTACTTTTATTCAAAGAAAACTTGACCATCCCGTTACAAACATATCCATTTCCGACAAAATTTTCATTCTTAGACAAAATCAGTTTACCTGACTCGTACACCATCCTTATACCTAGTTTTCTCAGTAGATCCCCAGAAACTAAGTTTCGCCTCATGTCTGGGACATGCAGTACATTAGTCAGAATCACTTTCTTCCCAGAGGTGAATATTAGTTCGACAGTTCCTTTGCCGACGACCTTCGTTCGGACTTCATTACCCATTTGAAATTCTTGACCATCGGTCAATTCCTCATAGGTTTTAAAGGTTGATATGTCGGTATCATACCACCAACCCGGAACTTTGCCTTGGATGGTATTCACTTCAATGATCATGACCACTATATCGCCTTCTTCTACTGCACTTGCCTCTTGTTTAGATTTGCGATATCGGCATACTCGAGCATAGTGTCCGGTTTTCTCACAGATATTGCATGGGCCTTTGAACTTTCCGTTCTTCTTTTGAGCGTTTTTCTTGAATTTCCCTTTATTGGGTTTCAGGAAATTGTCCTTTTCGGGATGTTTGTTATTAGTGTTCTCTACTGCATGTACCTTAGACGAGGCATTCCCGTTATCATTCTTTCTGTCACGGTTACGGGATTCTTCCTCAATTCTGAGGTGTTTTTAGATTTGTTCCAGTGTGTAGTCCTCAGTTTTATGCAGCAACTTCTTTCTATAGTCTTTCCACATCGGTGGTAATTTGGCGATTATAGCCCCGACTTGGAATGATTCAGGAAGATCAATCTTTATAGCTTTGATTTTGTTTACTATTAGCTGCAGTTCTTAGATTTGGGACAGCAGCGGTTTATTATCTACCATATTAAAGTTAAAATACCTGGCGATGAGAAACTTGTTGGTACCTTCTTCTTCAGCCTTGTATTGAAATTCCAGATCAGCGGCCCAGATCTCCTTTGCTGATGACGTCTGTTGGTACAGATCGTACAAACGGTCGGAGAGCGCGTTCAGAATGTGTCATCGACACAAGAGTTCATCTTCGGCTCGTTTGGTGCGGGCTATCATCTGTTCAGGTGTGTCGTTGTCGATTACTTTAGGTAGCGCTTGTAAATTATGATCTAAAATGTAGTAGATCTTTAGTGCCGTTAGGAGAAATTTCAACTTGTCTTGCCATCTTGTAAAATTGGTTCCATTGAACCGATCAAGACGTATTAAGTCCTGATTCATCAGTTTGATGGATGAAATACTGTCGGCTTCCATCTAAATAACGCTTTAAGATTGTTGAAAATTATACAGAATAATATAATTTCTGTATAATATGGAAACTGAAAAAATCATGATAATCAGAAATAAGGACAGGCTGAAGCACGTCTGAAAACACTGTCCTTAAAGTGTTATTTGCCCCTACTCAAGTGAATTGAGTAAGCTGATAGGTTACAGGCAAATTGCTTTTAGGATACGACGATCCTGGTGTGGGTCTGCGTTCAGCAAACACGAAGGCCCACCTATTGGAACTCAATTGCAAATTTTCTTGCAGTATTACAATATAGAAAAAAATTCCAAAAGAAAGAAAAAGAAAGAGAAAAGGTGGTTTCGACCACTGCGCTAGTCAGTTCAAATCTTCAGCTACTAGTTCAGTTGAACCATCCTAGACCACACCACTGGTCTATTCTTCAAGCTAAGGTTCAAGTCTTGCTATGTTGCTCGAAGCACTAGAGTATATAAGTTGAGAGGGGCTGACTGTCTCAGTTCGTATGGGTTTGCTTGAGTGAGTTGAGATGATTTGGAAACCTATTCAGAACTTCCTTTTATAAGCTATGGTGGCTGGGAGTTATGGTCCAGGGACATAAATCCCATTTATGCAATTTTTAGCTGTTGAAAAACTAGCCGTTTTTTACTGTTGTGCATGGGCTATTAAACTGCTGTATGCTGCGACTCGCACACGTCTCGCTCCGGTTCGTGAAAGGAGCGACCCTCGCGACACGATGCGCACGTGCGAAGTGCAAAGTGCGCCACTAGCTCCTTTACAGCCACACTGCCTCACATACCCACGCCCTCGCACCGAGCCCGTGACCGAGACCGAGACTGAGACTGAGACTGAGACTGAGACCGAGCCCGTGCCTGAGCCCATGCCTGAGCGTGAGCGCGCGTACAGGTGTTCCAGTGTTACGCACTGAAACCCGCAAGGTTCATAGTCCACGGACTAGGTAGGTAAATATTATAATACTCCACTATTATCATTTAAAGTACAGAATTTTCTCTTCCCTTTCTCATGTGGGACTATTCCAAAAAAAACCTACAAAATGGTGTTTTTTCAAACAAAATAATATATTATATATATTATTTTTATTATTAAAATATATTTAAAATCAATAATTTTCAACAATAATATGTTCTTATCACATATATCTAACACATTCAGCCAATTCTCCAATCATTACAAGGGTTACACCACATAAAAAAATAGACAACCACCCAAAAACCTCAGGATCCAAGTAACGACCCCACCTAATGGTTGGATATGTCTGATTTATAGGGCGACCGTGCTGGGATGTGTTATTGTTTTTTCATTTGTATTTATTTATTTTTTACACTCATTTTTAGCTTGTTTAGATAACTCCTTTCATTTTCCATATATAACCACGGGGAAGAATCTAACTAAATATGGGGTTAGTGATTTCCGAGCGCTGCACGTGCCAAGTTACATGAAAGCAAGATCTAAACCACTCATAGTGCATTGTGCCAACTCATTGTCAGATGTCAGATGAGCCCTTGCCATTGTCAGATGATCTTGGATTGTCAGATGTTTGGGGCTAAACCAAACTGCTCATAACAAGAACCTATTGCTAATATTGGTGGATCTAGATTGCTAGACGATACTCTAATGGTTTAGATCTTACAAACAAGAGCTATGTAAGTCCCCTCATAAACCACTTAGATATTGCAAAGGAGATAGAGAGAGTAGGTAAAGGAGGGGTTCCATGGAAATCATTTCACTTAGGAATAAAAATATTATTTACAAGCGAATTTTTTATTATTAACCTAACCATAATTACCTGAAAATTAAAACAAATAAAATACCCTCTCATTTATTGTATAAACACACCTTAATTAACTTTCCTTTGTTCCGCCACAGGCATGGACCGTCATCTAAATAGCATTTTAGAAAATGCTAAAAAAAGACATTACATACATGATATCATACTAAAGCGTAGTTCGATTAAAAAGAACTTAAATACCTAATCACTATTAAACAACTGTGTAGACCAGAGATCCTCCATGCTCCAAAAGCTATCATTATCATTTGAATATTCCATCGACAAAGGAGTCGTAAATGGCTCGGGATTGCTGGTGAGGTACATTGGTGGGGAACATGGTCCTGATCCGTCTTGATCGGTACTGCAACTGGAACTCGTGCTTGCGGTACTCTGCACAGGTGTGAAATTTTGGTTTGCGAAAGGTTCCGCTTGCTTAATATGCTTCTGAATCCTTGTTCTCCAATAATTCTTGATTTCGTTATCGGTCCTGCCTGGTAGATGCCTTGCGATTTTCGACCACCTATAAAATGAAAAATTAATTCATGTGTGCATTGAGTGAACTGTCATACAAATTATTTTGAGGCCGGTCCAAACGGGTCGAATGAACTGGACAGATCTCTCTTAGTTGTGAGAATTTGGCACGTGTTACACAAATCACCTTTTGAAATCCCACGATTCCGGAGCATTGCTCAAGATGGAGAAAGTGCATGCAGGGAAAGATAGCCAAAAAGCTTAATGCGATTTTTCCATTTGTAGTAACAACGTGCATAATATCTAATAGAGTGCGGATCCTCTGCCTCCCGGAGGCAGGAACTCCCTGCCTCCAGCGTTTTCATTGGTCAACGTCATTATATGTGCCACGTAATCAGATTTTTTAAATATATTTAAAAAGTACATTTAATGAGAAGTATAACGGAGACGTTAAACGGAAGCCATTTGCATGCTCTCTAAATCAGCATGGCAAGCGTACTTAGTAAAGCCTGTGGAGCCCACCGTGCATTGTATCAACTCCATCCATCTCTTTTATCATCTAATTTTAGGGTTTTACAACAAAAATTAATCATATCCAAAGATCAAGTGGACCACACCACCTGAAATAGTGCGAATTGAATTCTACCATTGAAAAGTTGTTGGGGCCCACAGAAGTTTTATATCAAGATGATATTTGTTTTTTTCATTCATCCATGTCTTTGTGATCTTATGAACAGTTTGGATGAAAAATAAACATCATTGGGGGCTTAGAAACATTTCAATGGTAAGAATCAATACTTCCAATGTTTCCTTTGATTTGGTCTACTTGAGCTTTTGGTATACTTTAGTTTTGGGCTCAACCCCTAAAATGATCTGAAAAAACGGATGAACGGCGTGGATAAACCACATGAATTCACAGTGGTCCCAACAGAGTTTACTCAGTATGATAAGACTCGGTACACAATCCGATTTCACGTGTCTAACGGGGGACGTGGATTTCCTGCCAAAGCCTTTTGCAATAAAATCCTATGTAAGGATTCTGGATGGGCCCACTGCGATGTTTGTGATAAATCCAACCCGTTCATCCATTTTTAGATATCATTTTAGGACATAATACCAAAACTAAGGTTTATACAAAACTCAAAAGGGCCACATGAGAGGAAACAGTGGGGATTTAGTGTCTAACGTTGAAATATTTATATGGCCACAAAAGTTTTGCATCGGTCTAATATTTTGGTGTTTTCACTTCATCCTAGTAAAAATGACCTTATAAAGAGTTTGGATGGCATATAAACATCAAGACGCCTAGGAAGGTTTCAACTGTAGGAATTTCTTTCTCCACTATTTAATCTTGTATGGCCCAGTTAAGTTTTTCATCATCCTAATTTTTGGTTACATGTCTTAAAATGAGCTCTAAAAATGGATGAATGGATTGAAATTCTTATAAACATCATGGTGGACCCCACCATACATCCCAGTGCTGGAACTTCATGCAAAAAGCTTTCCTTGGTGAATCTGCGTCCACGGTTTCCATTGGAAACAGATTGGCTACTCCCCTGCCACTCGGTGCTATGTGGGCCCACCATGGTGTATGTGTTTCATCTATGCCGTCCATTTATTTTTCTAGATCATTTTATGGTCTAAGACCAAAAATGAGGTATAACCCAATCTTAAGTGGACCACATTACATGAAACAGTGTTGAATGAACGTTAACCCTTAAAAACTTTTTGGGGGCCAAAATGTTTTTGATCAAGCTAATCTTTGTTTTTTACCTTCATTTGGGTCTTTATGACCAAACCGACAGATTGGATGTCAAATAAACAGTACGATGGGCCTTATAAGGACTTTAATGATGGATATCCAATCACCATTGTTTTCCTGTGGTGTGGTCCATATGAGATTTATATCCCTCTCATATTTTGGATCAACCCCTAAAATTATATGTAAAAATAGATTAACGGAATGGATGAAACACATACATCATGATGGGGCCCATAGAGTACTGACCACCACCACCACCACCACCGGACTGGTGGTAGGGGGTAGCCAATCCACTTTCATTTCCATTTGGGATTCAGTGCCACATTAAGCAGTGAGGCTCGCTACTGAAGTGATGTCACATATTTATATGGGTCTCACTATGATGTATGTTTTGTATCCACACCGTCCATCCATTTGGAGAGATCATTTTATGGCATGAGCCAAAGAATGAATCAGATCCAAAACTCGAGTGGACCCCACCACATAAAATAGTGGAAAGAGTCACGCCCACCATTTATTCCGACTAAATTCAATCCAAACCTCGTCACTTTGTTTACTAAACCCCGTCACTTTGTACTGTAACCCCGTTACTTTATCTATTGAACCCTGTCACTTTGTGTTTCAACCTCGTCACTTTATCTAGTGAACCCTGTTGCTTTGTACGGCAACACTGTCACTTTGTACTGCAACCCCGTCACTTTGTTTACTGAACTCCGTCACTTTGTACTGCAACATTGTCACATTATCTACTATACCCCGTCACTTTGCGATACAACCTCGTCACTTTGTCTACTATACCTCGTCACTTTGTCTACTATACCTCGTCACTTTGTCTACTATACCCCGTCACTTTGTGTTGCAACCTCGTCACTTTGTCTAGTGAACCCCGTCACTTTGTACTGCAACCTCGTCACTTTGTCTACCGAACCCCGTCACTTTGTACTGCAACCCCGTCACTTTGTTTACTGTATTCCATCACTTTGTACTGCAACCATATCACTTTATCTACTAAACCTCGTCACTTTGTATTGCAACCTCGTCACTTTGTCTACTGAACCCCATCACTTTGCACTGCAACCCCGTCACTTTGTCTACTGAACTCCGTCACTTTGTACTGCAACATCATCACTTTGTCTACTAAATTTATATGTGAAAATAGATTAATGGAATGGATGAAACACATACATCATGGTGAGGCCCACAGAGTACTGACCACCACTACCACCACCACCACCACCACCACCACCGAACTGCTGTTAGGGCCGGGTAGCCAATCTGCTTTCATTTTCATTTGGGATTCAGTGCTACATTGAGCAGTGAGACTCGCTACTGAAGTGATGTCACATATTTATATGGGTCTCACTATGATGTATGTTTTATATCCACACCGTCCATCCAATTGGAGAGATCATTTTAGGGCATGAGCTAAAGAATGAATTAGATCCAAAACTCGAGTGGACCCCACCATAGAAAATAGTGGAGAGTCACGCCCACCATTTATTCCTACTAAATCCAATCCAAACCTTGTCACTTTGTTTACTGAACCCCGTCACTTTGTACTGCAACCTCGTTACTTTATCTACTGAACCCTGTCACTTTGTGTTGCAACCTCGTCACTTTATCTAGTGAACCCTGTTGTTTGTATTGCAACCCCGTCACTTTGTCTACTGAACCCTGTCACTTTGTACTACAACCCTGTCACTTTGTTTACTGAACTCCATCACTTTGTACTGCAACATTGTCACATTATCTACTGTACCCCATCACTTTGTGATACAACCTCGTCACTTTGTCTACTATACCTCGTCACTTTGTCTGCTATACTGTGTCACTTTGTGTTGCAACCTCCTTACTTTGTCTACTGAACCCTGTCACTTTGTACTGCAACCTCGTCACTTTGTCTACCGAACCCCGTCACTTTGTACTGCAACCCCATCACTTTGTTTACCGTACTCCGTCACTTTGTACTGCAACCATATCACTTTATCTACTGAACCCTGTCACTTTGTACTGCAACCTCGTCACTTTGTCTACTGAACCCCATCACTTTGTACTACAACCTTGTCACTTTGTTTATTGAACTCCATCACTTTGTACTGCAACATTGTCACATTATCTACTGTACCCCATCACTTTGTGATACAACCTTGTCACTTTGTCTACTATACCTCGTCACTTTGTCTACTATACTCTGTCACTTTGTGTTGCAACCTCCTCACTTTGTCTACTGAACCCTGTCACTTTGTACTGCAACCTCGTCACTTTGTCTACCGAACCCCGTCACTTTGTACTGCAACCCCGTCACTTTGTTTACTGTACTCCGTCACTTTGTACTGCAACCATATCACTTTATCTACTGAACCCCGTCACTTTGTACTGCAACCTCGTCACTTTGTCTACTGAACCCCATCACTTTGTACTGCAACCCCGTCACTTTGTCTACTGAACCCCGTCACTTTGTACTATAACATCATCACTTTGTCTACTAAAATTATATGCAAAAATATATTAATGGAATGGATAAAACACATACATCATGGTGGGGCCCACAGAGTACTGACCACCGCCACCACCACTGCCAGACTGGTGGTAGGGGGTAGCCAATCCGCTTTCATTTCCATTTGGGATTCAGTGCCACATTGAGCAGTGAGACTCGTTACTGAAGTGATGTCACATATTTATATGGGTCTCACTGTGATGTATATTTTGTATCCACATCGTTCATCCATTTGGAGAGATCATTTTAGGGCATGAGCCAAAGAATGAATTAGATTCAAAACTCGAGTGGACCCCACCATAGCAAACAGTGGAGTGAGTCACGCCCACCATTTATTACGACTGAATCTAATCCAAACCTCATCACTTTGTCTACTGAACCCCGTCACTTTGTACTGCAACCCCGTCACTTTATCTACTGAACCCTGTCACTTTGTACTGCAAGCTCGTCACTTTGTCTAGTGAACCCCGTCACTTTGTACTGCAACCTCGTCACTTTGTCTACTAAACCCCGTCACTTTATACTGCAACCTCGTCACTTTGTCTATTAAACCCCGTCACTTTTTGAGTGTCCACCGTCGAAGTAACAAGGTTGCAGTACAAGGTGACGGGGTTTAGTAGACAAAGTGACGAGGTTTGGATTGGATTCAGTTGTAATAAATGGTGGGTGTGACTCTCTCCACTGTTTTCTATGGTGGGGTCCACTCGAGTTTTGGATATGATTCATTCTTTTTGGCTCATGCCCTAAAATGATCTCTCCAAATGGATGGACGGTGCGAATATAAAACATACATCATAGTGGGACCCACATAAATAGGTGACATCACTTCGGTAGCAAGTCTCACTACTCAACGTGTGCACTGAATCCCAAATGAAAACGGAAGTGGATTGGCTATGCTCCCTACCACCAGCCCAGTGGTGGTGGTCGTGCTCTGTGGGCCCCACCATGATGTATGTGTTTCATCCATTCCTTTAATCTATTTTTACATATAATTTTAAGGCTTCATCCCAAAAATGAGAGGGATATAAATCTCATATGGACCATACCACAGGAAAACAATGGTGATCGAATATCCATCATTAAAGTCCTCCTAAGGCCCACTATACTGTTTATTTGACATCCAATCTGTTTATTTGGTCATAAAGACCTAGATGAAGGGGAAAAACAAAGATCAGCTTGATCCAAAACTTTGATGGCCCCTAAAAAGTTTTTAATGGTCGATGTTCATTCAAAACTGTTTCATGTAATGTGGTCCACTTGAGATTAGGTTATACCTCATTTTTGTTCTCATACCATAAAATGATTTAGAAAAATAGATGGACGGCATGGATGAAACACATACTTCATGGTGGGCCCACATAACACCGAATGGCAGGGGAGTAGCAAATCCGTTTAGAATGGAAACCATACAATATACGCGGATTAACGGGGGAAGGCCTTTTGCAGGAAATTACAGCGCTAGGATGTAAGGTGGGGGTCTACCGTGATGTTTATAAGAAATCCAATATATTCATCCATTTTTAGAGCTCATTTTAGGACATGTAATAAAAAATTAGGATGATCGGAAACTCAGCTGGGCCATACAAGATGAAACAGTGGAGAAAGAAATTCCTACGGTTGAAACCTTCCTAGGCGTCTTGATGTTTGTATGCCATCCAAACCGTTTATAAGGTCATTTTTACCGGGATGAAGTGAAAATACCAAAAATTTAGACAGATAAAAAACTTTTGTGGCCATATAAATATTTCAACGGTGGTCACTAAATCACCATTGTTTCCTTTTGAGTGGCCCATTTGAGTATAATGTCCTAAAATGATATCTAAAAATGGATGAACGGATTGGATTTATCACAAACATTGCTGTAGGCCCCATCCAGAATCCTTGGGTAGTAAAGTACTGGCTTTGGCAGGAAATCCGCGTCCTGTGTACGACGGAAATGAATTGGCTACTTCCCTGCCACCAGCCCAGTGGCTATGGTCGGTGCTCGGTGGTCCCCACCATTATGTATGTGTTTCATCCATTCTGTTCATCCATTTTTACGGTTCATTTTAGGGCTGTTTTCAAAAAAAAAAAAAATGAGAGGTAAGTAAATCTCAGGTGGACCACATCACAGGAAAACAGTAGTGATTGTATATCCACCATTAAAATTCTCCTAAGGCCCCTGTACTGTTTATTTGACATCAAATACGTTGATTAGGTCGTACAGACCCAGATGAAGGGAAAAAACAAAGATCAGCTTGATCAAAAACTTGTATGGCTCTTAAAAAGTTTTTAATGGTCCACGTTCATTCAACACTGTTTCCTACAATGTGGTCCACTCGAGATTAGGCTATACGTCATTGTTGATTTCATACCATGAAATTATCTATAAAAATAGATGGACAGCATGGATGAAACACATACATCATGATGGGGCCCACAGAGCACTGACCACTAGCCATTGGCCGGTGGCATGGGGAGTAGCCAGTCCGTTTCCGTGTCTAACGTCCCCGTTATACTATTTATTAAATATATATTTTTTAATATATTAAAAAAACTGATGAGGTGGAACTTACACTGACGTTGACCAATGACAACGCCGGAGGCAGGGAGTTCCTGCCTCTGGGAAACAGAGGATCCGCACTCTAATCTATCTAATATAACGTGAATAAGTATCTAACGAGTGGGACTGAATGGGGGTGCTAATTTCGGAAGATGCATGGTCGACGTGTACTAAATCCGGACCATTCATATGATGATCTGCACTATGGATGGGACACACGAGAAAAATCGGACTAGTTTGACAATCCTAGCTGCCAGATTCGAGAAAAAATCACCACTGCCCATTTATGGACCTATTTGAGCCCTTCGGCCTGATTTTTGGCCCACGGAAGTTTCATGATGGGCCTCACCAGATAATACAGGTGCATAAATAAGCCAGGTGCAATTAGCTTCATAATGTTCATAGATATTCTAGAGCATGATAAAATTAAAAGAGTAAATGATCAAATGGATAAAAATTCCAATTGAGGAGGTTTTTCATTTTTTTCCTTTTTGGGTGACACTATTCTCAGTGAGGCCCATCACATAAACGGTTTGGATCATTGCAAAATGACCACAGATCCAACAGCTATAGTCCCAAGTAAAATAGCAAGATACTATATATCACAATATTTTTAAAAGATCAGAGCCGTTGAAAAAATGGACTCACCTGTTACCCCACCTAGAATGGAGTTCCATGATCAAGATCTGTTCCTCATGTGTGATGTTTCCCCGCCTTACATCAGGCCTCAGGTAGTTGAGCCATCGGAGCCGGCAGCTCTTCCCAGTGCGCTTCAAGCCTATGAACAAATGTTCATAATGTGAGATGAACGGCCATGATGGGGAAGAGAGGTGGGCCACTGATGAAATAAGTATCATGGACCAGATAGAGGATAAACGGAAATATAGTTACCTGCTGATTATGGGCCCTTACTCTTGCTCGAGTGGTAGGCTCTCCGGAGTTTCAACTTCCGGTCAAGGGTTCGAATACTCATAGGTGGTGAAATTCCACCAGCGTGAGTGTGTGTGCGTGTGTAAAAAAAAAAAAATAATAATAATAATAATAGTTACCTGCTGATCGGGCCAGCGAGTTCCATACACCTTCCCCATGATTAACGATGTAGTTTATCAGGATGAGGTCTTCCTCCATAGTCCATGGCCCTTTCCTCACCTCTACTTCTTGGGTGTTGCAGGACTTATCCATGGAGAGAGAGAGAGAGAGATTGTGAAGAGAAAGAGAGAGAGAGAGAGAGAGAGAGAGAGAGAGGGGTTGCGAAGAGAAAAGAAGGAAACGGTCAGGGCTTTATAGACAAGAGAAATGTTCCAGTGCTCTCTCTCAGAGCACCATAAGTTATAGTGTTCCTATTTGCATTGGTTCACATGGACAGTCCTATCGATGGATCTGAACCGTCTATTAATTCCAGAACACATTTTATTGTCTACCGCTCAAAATAAATTCACTATTAGATGATCCAATCCATCCTTAATTTGTCCATAGCTTCTTTAGCCATTCTTTTTTCCAAGCGATGGATTGGATAGCCATACCAAAAAAAGTTATTCTTCATACTCGTAAGTAACATGATGGGACCTAACAAATAGATCTCTCTGTTGATTCGACCAATTTTTATGTAAAAATGTGTTGACCGTCCGTATTAAAGGCCATTGATCAAATGGTACCGTTTGTTGGATTGGTATAATTTTTTTATTGGTAATCGTTTAAAAATGTACATTGGATCTATGAACAGTCTGGACCAATAGATTGGATTGTCTAGATACACCAATGAAACTAGGTGTACGGTAATGTATAGTTCTTTAAAGAGCACTAGACATTTCTCCAAGAGAAACTCCGAAAAGACTCACCCATATGAATATCGAGAAAATGACCACTGTAGACAAACCCTTTTCGCTGCGAAGACGTGCGCTGACGCTCCTCGAACTGAGAGTTGTACGAACGGCTTAAAAGAGATCAAAGTTACATGGCCGCACAGCTATATATTTATTAAATCCACAACGTTCATCCATATCTCAAGATCATTTCGGAGCATTATCCAAAAAAAAATCATATCCAAAGATCAACTGGACCACACCACAGCAGCGGGGAAATTGATTTTCACCGTTAAAAATTTTGTAGGGTCCACCATAACATTTATTTTCCATCCAATCTATCCATAAGGACACAAAGGCCAGGATGAAGAGGAAAAACAAGTTTCATAATGATCCAAAACTTCTGTGACCCCTAAAAGGGTTTCAATGGTAGACGTTCAATCATTCACAGCCTTTAACAGTGTGGTCCACTTGATAGCTAGATCTGCCTTATTTTTCATCTCAAACCTTAATACGAGTTTGCCAAAAATATGAACGGTTTGGATATAACACATACCTCATAATAGGACCCATAAAAAGTGATGGGATTACAACAGCAAAAAATTTAAAAAAAAAAAAAAAAAAAAACAAACCAAACTGTCGATATATCGACAGTCAGTCGATATATCGAAAATTGTCCAGAACTGTCCAGTGAGTTTTCCTCAAAAATCTTACAATTTTCGATATATGGACTGTTTGTCGATATATCGAAAAAAGTGTTTTACCTTTAGCTACGGATTATAACCGTGGCCATAATTGTAGTCTGTGTCAGTCTATAAAATTTTTTATTTTTTTTATTTTTTTATTTTTTACATGGAGAAATTTATTCTACCTACAATTTTCCTTAATACATATTTATATAAATAGGTATATATAAGCATATAAAATTTTTTTCCCTCTTTTTTTTTTCATTTATTTCTTTAATCATTTAACAAGAATATCTTCTAAACCAAAATTAATTACTTGACGTACCACATATGATTTTGGGGTAAGAGAAGCTACTTTAGCCAACCAACCTAGTTATTTTCCAAGATTCCATTGGGTCGATGGTTGAAAATACATTTCATTCACTTCGTTGTCAATTTCAGTCACTTCACGGTCAAACTAGAAATTGAGCGGGACAAATATGAAATTGAGTAGGCAAATTGAAAATTGAGTGAGGCAAGGTAGGAATTGAGCAAGGGAACCTAAAAATTGAGAGAGGCAAGGTAGGAGTTTAGCGAGGGAATCTAGAAATTGAGCGAGGTAAGCTAGAAATTGAGCGAGGCAACGTAGAAAATGAGCGAGGGAACCTACGATTTGAGCTAGACAACCTAGGAATTGAGCGAGGGAAGCTAGGAATTGAGCGAGGGAAGCTAGAAATTGAGCGAGGCAACGTAGGAATTGAGCGAGGGAAGCTAGAAATTGAGCGAGGCAACGTACGAATTGAGCGAGGGAAGCTAGAAATTGAACGAGGGAAGCTAAAAATTGAGCGAGGGAAGCTAGAAATTGAGCGAGGCAACGTAGGAATTGAGAGAGGGAAGCTAGAAATTGAGCAAGGCAACGTACGAATTGAGCGAGGGAAGCTAGAAATTGAACGAGGGAAGCTAGAAATTAAGCGAGGGAAGCTAGAAATTGAGCGAGGGATGCTAGAAATTGAGCGAGGCAACGTAGGAATTGAGCGAGGGAAGCTAGAAATTGAGCGAGGGAACGTAGGAATTGAGCGAGGGAAGCTAGAAATTGATCGAGGGAATTGAGCGAGGGAAGCTAGAAATTGAGCGAGGCAACGTAGAAATTGAGTGAGGGAAGCTAGAAATTGAGCGAGGCAACGTAGGAATTGAGCGAGGGAAGCTAGAAATTGAGCGAGGCAACGTAGAAATTGAGCGAGGGAAGCTAGAAATTGAGCGAGGCAACGTAGGAATTGAGCAAGGGATGCTAGAAATTGAGCGAGGGAAGCTAGAAATTGAGCGAGGCAACGTAGGAATTAAGCGAGGGAAGCTAGAAATTGAGCGAGGGAACGTAGGAATTGAGCGAGGGAAGCTAGAAATTGAGCAAGGGAAGCTAGAAATTGAGCGAGGCAACGTAAGAATTGAGCGAGGGAAGATAGAAATTGAGCGAGGGAAGCTAGAAATTGAGCGAGGGAAGCTAGAAATTGAGCGAGGCAACGTAGGAATTGAGCGAGGGAAGCTAGAAATTGAGCGAGGCAACGTAGGAATTGAGCGAGGGAAGCTAGGAATTGAGCGAGGGAAGCTATAAATTGAGCGAAGCAACGTAGGAATTGAGCAAGGGAAGCTAGAAATTGAGCGAGGGAATCTAGAAATTGAGCGAGGCAACGTAGGAATTGAGCGAGGCAACGTATAAATTGAGCGAGGGAAGCTAGAAATTGAGCGAGGGAAGCTAGAAATTGAGAGAGGCAACGTAAGAATTGAGCGAGGGAAGCTAGAAATTGAGCGAGGCAACATAGGAATTGAGAGAGGGAAGCTAGAAATTGAGCGAGGCAAGGTAGAAATTGAGCGAGGGAAGTTAGAAATTGAGCGAGGGAACCTACGATTTGAGCTAGGCAACGTAGGAATTGAGCGAGGGAAGCTAGAAATTGAGCGAGGCAACGTAGGAATTGAGCGAGGGAAGCTAGAAATTGAGCGAGGGAACCTACGATTTGAGCTAGGCAACGTAGGAATTGAGCGAGGGAAGCTAGAAATTGAGCAAGGGAAGCTAGAAATTGAGCGAGACAACGGAGAAATTGAGGCTGGAAGCTAGAAATTGAGCGAGGGAAGCTAGAAATTGAGCGAGGCAACGTAGAAATTGAGCGAGAGAAGCTAGAAATTGAGCGAGGCAACGTAAGAATTGAGCGAGAGATGCTAGAAATTGAGCGAGGGAAGCTAGAAATTGAGCGAGGGAAGCTATAACTTGAGCGGGGGAAGCTAGAAATTGAGGGAGGCAACGTAGGAATTGAGCGAGGGAAGCTATAAATTGAGCGAGGGAAGCTAGAAATTGAGCGAGGCAACGTAGAAATTGAGCGAGGAAGCTAGAAATTGAGCGAGGGAAGCTAGAAATTGAGCGAGGCAACATAGAAATTGAGTGAGGGAAGCAAGAAATTGAGCGAGGCAACGTAGGAATTGAGCGAAGGATGCTAGAAATTGAGCGAGGGAAGCTAGAAATTGAGCGAGGCAACGTAGGAATTGAGTGAGGGAAGCTAGAAATTGAGCGAGGGAAGCTAGAAATTGAGCGAGGCAACGTAAGAATTGAGCGAGGGAAGATAGAAATTGAGCAAGGGAAGCTAGAAATTGAGTGAGGCAACATAGAAATTGAGCGAGGGAAGCTAGAAATTGAGCGAGGCAACGTAGGAATTGAGCGAGGGAAGCTAGAAATTGAGCGAGGGAACGTAAAAATTGAGCGAGGGAAGCTAGAAATTGAGCGAGGGAAGCTACAAATTGAGCAAGGGAAGCTAGAAATTGAGCGAGGCAACGTAGAAATTGAGCGAGGGAAGCTAGAAATTGAGCGAGGCAACGTATGAATTGAGCGAGGGAAGCTAGAAATTGAGCGAGGGAAGCTTAGGAATTGAGCGAGGGAAGCTAAAAATTGAGCGAGGCAATGTAGGAATTGAGCGAGGGAAGCTAGAAATTGAGCGAGGGAAGCTAGAAATTGAGCGAGGGAAGCTAGAAATTGAGCGAGGCAACGTAGAAATTGAGCGAGGGAAGCTAGAAATTGAGCGAAGGAACCTACGATTTGAGCTAGGCAACGTAGGAATTGAGCGAGGGAAGCTAGAAATTGAGCGAGGGAAGCTAGAAATTGAGCGAGGCAACATAGTAATTGAGCGAGGGAAGCTAGAAATTGAGTGAGGGAAGCTAGAAATTGAGCGAGGCAACGTAGGAATTGAGCGAGGGAAGCTAGAAATTGAGCGAGGCAACGTAGGAATTGAGCGAGGGAAGCTAGAAATTGAGTGAGGGAACGTTGGAATTGAGCGAGGAAGCTAGAAATTGAGCGAGGCAACGTAGGAATTGAGCGAGGGAAGCTCGAAATTGAGCGAGGGAAGTTAGAAATTGAGCGAGGCAACATAGTTTCCCTCGCACAATTTCTACGTTCCCTCGCTCAAATCCTAGGTTACCTCGCTCAATTTCTAGCTTCCTCGCACACTGTAGCTTCCTACTCAAATCCTATGTTGCCTCGGTGAATTTCTAAGTTCCTCACAATTCTAGCTTCCTCGCTAAAATTTCTAACTTACCTCGCTCAATTCCTAGGTTACCTACTCAATTTCTGCTTCCTCGCTGAATTTTTACCTTGCCTCACTCAATTTCTAGGTTCCCTCGCTCAATTTCTAACTTCCCTCGCTCAATTCCTATGTTGCCTCGCTCAATTTCTAGCTTCCCTCGCTCAATTTTTAGCTTCCCTCAAGCAATTCCTACGTTGCCTCGCTCAATTTCTAGCATCCCTCGCTCAATTCCTACGTTGCTTCGCTCAATTTCTAGCTTCCCTCGGTCAATATCTACCTTCCCTCGCTCAATTTCTACGTTGCCTCACTTAATTTCTAGCTTCCTGATGAGTGTCGAATGTTGCATACCAGACCCCAGTAATTGCATAATTTTACGTACATGATAAGGATTAATGGAGTATATTACTCGTGTTTTTATTACAGGATGAAATTAGGAGTGTGGATTGGAAATTGATGTTAAAGACATGGTTTTGGCACTCTGAAATTACCAGAGCATGGGATGGACTCCAGAAAACCAATAGTGAAGATTTTACACGCCTGAGATTTGAGGAAAGTAAACCAAAGGGGCCCGAAAAGGGTCCAGAATGCAAGATCACATGTTTTCCGCCATCCGTTCAACTCGAAACTTCATACATGTGATGAAGGTCGTAAATCAACCGTACATATTAAATTTCAGCCCTTTCAGATCTCAGAAAGTGGTCCAACGGACAAATCAGCCCATTAATCTTCAATTAGGGCCCACCTGATATCTGGAACTACCTCAAATTCAGTCTCAATACATTAAAAGGGGTGATAAAGTGACTGGATGGAACAGATTTTATATACACATATCCATGGAACCCACACGGATAGTGAGCATGCACAGTGCATAAGTGCACTCGGTGTACACTGGACCGAACCAGCTGTCAAAGTCGGCTTTGACCGACTTCTTCAGCAAAAACGAATCTCCGTCCTCTCAATAAATCCATGAAACCAACCGCCGTCGTCGGTTGTGGGGCCCACCTATGTGTCCAAATGGACAATCCGGACCGTCCATCCGCTTCCCGGGATGGCGCTTACCCTCGCCTAGGTGGCAAAATCCGAATGAAAGCATAGATCGATCCCATCGGTTCAAACGCGGGTTGGATGGCAAGACAGAAAAGCCACGTGGGCGCACCGAATCCACCCCAAAACCAAGAAATTCTTACTAATTTTTCGAGCCGAATCTAATGTACGAGTAGATTTCTCAAAGCACTGTGAAGTGGGACCCACCATCATCACAAATGTCGGTTTGGCGTCCGCGTACGTCCAACTACCGCGTTTTTGCGAGAATTTAGTGGGCCCCGTACATCACCTGTACAGAAGATCTGATCCGTCCATCTTGTAGAGGGCCACGAGAACTACAAAACCATGCTGAGATTCCACTCCCATGCGTACACACGTGTACGGTACAGAGGCCAAAAGTGGACTGCCCCGGGACGTTAAAAATTGAGTTTTTTGTGATTTCTTCTGTGGGCTGTGCTAATGGACCTTCAAAACCACCCATTCTTGACTGAAATTTCATCCTGAATCCAATGGACGGGGTGGATTTTCCAGAAAACACCTCTGTGGGGCCCACCGATCATGGTTGCGAAAGTTTGTACTCCGAGTTCGTCTACGACTCTGCCACCGATTCCAGCCATCCAGCAGCTATAAAAGGGAAGATTTGGACGTGAGGAAGGCATTCAGATCCAGGGAATTCGAGATCCAGAGCCAGGGAGAGAAGAAAGAGAAGAAAGAGAAGGAGGAAGAGAGAGAGATCAATTGGTTTGGTGTTGAATTTTTATGAATTTTATTTAATATTTTTTATGGATTTTATGGGTCACTAATCTCTCAGCTAGGGCTGAGATGAAGCCCCTAATTTGATTAGCTCTTGTATTGGTTGATTTACTTTGAATTTTAATTAATTTGTTTCTTTCTCTGAGTGGGCTTTATGGGTTTAAATTTCATACTTCTCCATCTATGAACTTGACCAAAGTATATATATGGATGTTGTTTGGATGCTTATTACAGGTGCTTGGGTCTGATTAAGAACAGGTTTCCTATAGAGGAAGAAACAGGATGCTTTAATGAATGTACATTCCATGTACCCGACCAAGGACATGGAATATGTTGTTCATGGCATTGCTTAAAGGAATTAGACAGTCTGTATGCCCGATTTAGGACATAGGTTGTGCTTTCTCTATCTAAGTGGTATCAATCTATATCAAGGTGAATCAACAGACAAAACAAGGGTTAAGATAATTAGGGGTGGATTCGAAAGTCTTAGTGCTCTCTCTCTCATTGAATTTTCTTCCCTGTTCTTAATTGTTTTATTTTTTCTTAGAATTGTGCTTAGTAGTTTATTCCATTCTTTGTTGGATTAGTTAAGGAGAATCATAGATTTGAGTTGTGACGACCAGTCCTCGTGGGAACGATCTCGTAATACGTACCGTATCTACATCTGATTCGTATACTTGCGAGTTTAATTATCATTTAAATCATGTTGGTTTAAATAAAACATCACTTCCCTCGCTCAATTTCTAGCT
Source organism: Magnolia changhungtana (assembly GCA_030180095.1). Taxonomy (NCBI): domain Eukaryota; kingdom Viridiplantae; phylum Streptophyta; class Magnoliopsida; order Magnoliales; family Magnoliaceae; genus Magnolia; species Magnolia changhungtana. Next base: position 3,343,745 of record JASAUF010000084.1, on the reverse strand, counting down.
TCCCTCGCTCAATTCCTACGTTGCCTCGCTCAATTTCTAGCTTCCCTTGCTCAATTTCTAGCTTCCCTCGCTCAATTCCTACGTTGCCTCGCTCAATTTCTAGCTTCCCTCACTCAATTCCTACGTTGCCCCGCTCAATTTCTAGCTTCCCTCGCTCAATTTCTACCTTCCCTCGCTCAATTGCTACGTTGCCTCGCTCAATTTTTAGTTTCCCTCGCTCAATTTCTAGCTTCCCTCGCTCAATTCCTACGTTGCCTCGCTCAATTTCGGCTTCCTCGCTCAATTACTAAGATCCTCGCTCAATTCCTACGTTGCCTTGCTTCACTTTCTAGCTTCCTCGCTCAATTTCTACGTTGCCTCGCTCAATTCTACGTACGCCTCGCTCGATTTCTAGCTTCCTCGCTCAATTCCTACGTTGCCTCGCTCAATTTCTAGCTTCCTCACTCGATTCCTACGTTGCCTCGCTCAATTTCTAGCTTCCTCGCTCAATTTCTACCTTCCTCGCTCAATTCCTACGTTGCCTCGCTCATTTTTGCTTCCTCGCTCAATTTCTAAATTCCTCGCTCGATTCCTACGTTGCCTCGCTCAATTTCTGGCTTCCCTCACTCAATTTCTAGCAACCCTCGCTCAATTCCTACGTTGCCTCGCTCAATTTCTAGCTTCCTCACTCGAATTTCTACGTTGCCTCGCTCAATTTCTAGCTTCCCTCGCTCAATTTCTAGCTTCCCTCGCTCAATTCCTACGTTGCCTCGCTCAATTTCTGGCTTCCCTCGCTCAATTTCTAGCTTCCTCGCTCAATTCCTACGTTGCCTCGCTTCGATTTCTAGCTTCCTCGCTCAATTCCTACGTTGCCTCGCTCATTTCTGCTTCCTCGCTCATTTCTGCTTCCTCGCTCAATTCCTACGTTGCCTCGCTCATTTCTAGGCTTCCTCGCTCAATTCCTACGTTGCCTCGCTCATTTCTAGCTTCCCTCGCTCAATTTCTATCTTCCCTCGCTCAATTCCTACGTTGCCTCGCTCAATTTCTAGCATCCCTCGCTCAATTCCTACATTGCCTCGCTCAATTTCTAGCTTCCCTCGCTCAATTTCTAGCTTCCCTCGCTCAATTCCTACATTGCCTCGCTCAAATTCTAGCTTCCCTCGCTCAATTCCTACGTTGTCTCGCTCAATTTCTAGCTTCCCTCGCTCAATTCCAACATTGCCTCGTTCAATTTCTAGCTTCCCTCGCTCAATTTCTAGCTTCCCTCGCTTAATTCCTACGTTGCCTTGCTCAATTTCTAGCTTCCCTCGCTCAATTCCTGCGTTCCCTCGCTCAATTTCTAGCTTCCCTCGCTCAATTCCTACGTTGCCTCGCTCAATTTCTAGCTTCCCTCGCTCAATTCCTACGTTGCCTCGCTCAATTTCTAGCTTCCATCGCTCAATTTCTACGTTGCCTCTCTCAATTTTTAGCTTGCCTCGCTAAATTTCTAGCTTCCCTCGCTCAATTCCTACATTGCCTCGCTCAATTTCTAGCTTCCCTCACTCAATTCCTAGGTTGCCTCGCTCAAATTCTCGCTTCCTCTCTCAATTTCTAGCTTCCTCGCTCAATTCCTACGTTGTCTCGCAATTTCTAGCTTCCTCGCTCAATTTCTAGCTTCCTCGCTCAATTCCTACGTTGCCTCGCTCAATTTCTAGCTTCCCTCGCTCAATTTCTATCTTCCCTCGCTCAATTCTTATGTTGCCTCGCTCAATTTCTAACTTGCCTCGCTCAATTTCTAGCTTCCCTCGCTCAATTCCTACGTTGCCTCGCTCAATTTCTAGCTTCCCTCGCTCAATTCCTAGGTTGCCTCGCTCAAATTCTCGCTTCCCTCTCTCAATTTCTAGCTTCCCTCGCTCAATTCCTACGTTGTCTCGCTCAATTTCTAGCTTCCCTCGCTCAATTTCTAGCTTCCCTCGCTCAATTCCTACGTTGCCTCGCTCAATTTCTAGCTTCCCTCGCTCAATTCCTACGTTGCTTCGCTCATTTCTAGCTTCCTCGCTCAATTCCTATGTTGCCTCGCTCAATTTCTAGCTTCCTCGCTCAATTCCTACGTTGTCTCGCTCAATTTCTAGCTTCCTCGCTCATTCCTACGTTGCCTCGCTCGATTTCTAGCTTCCTCGCAATTTCTAGCTTCCTCGCTCAATTCCTACATTGCCTCGCTCGATTTCTAGCTTCCTCGCTCAATTTTTAGCTTCCTCATTGAATCCCTACGTTGCCTCGCTCAATTTCTAGCTTCCCTCGCTCAATTTCTAGCTTCCCTCGCTCAATTCCTACGTTGCCTCGCTCAATTTCTAGCTTCCCTCGCTCAATTCCTACGTTGCCTCGCTCAAATTCTAGCTTCCCTCGCTCAATTTCTAACTTCCCTCGCTCAATTACTACGTTGTCTCGCTCAATTTCGAGCTTCCCTCGCTCAATTTCTAGCTTCCCTCGCTCAATTCCTACGTTGCCTCGCTCAATTTCTAGCTTCCCTCGCTCAATTCCTATGTTGCCTCGCTCAATTTCTAGCTTCCCTCGCTCAATTCCTACGTTGCCTCGCTCAATTTCTAGCTTCCCTCGCTCAATTCCTACGTTGCCTCGCTCAATTTCTAGCTTCCCTCGCTCAATTTATAGCTTCCCTCGCTGAATCCCTACGTTGCCTCGCTCAATTTCTAGCTTCCCTCGCTCAATTCCTACGTTGCCTCGCTCAATTTCTAGCTTCCCTCGCTCAATTTCTAGCTTCCCTCGCTCAATCGCTCAATTACTACGTTGTCTCGCTCAATTTCGAGCTTCCCTCGCTCAATTTCTAGCTTCCCTCGCTCAATTCCTACGTTGCCTCGCTCAATTTCTAGCTTCCCTCGCTCAATTCCTACGTTGCCTCGCTCAATTTCTAGCTTCCCTCGCTCAATTCCTATGTTGCCTCGCTCAATTTCTAGCTTCCCTCGCTTAATTCCTACGTTGCCTCGCTCAATTTCTAGCTTCACTCGCTCAATTCCTACGTTGCCTCGTTCAATTTCTAGCTTCCCTCGCTCAATTTCTAGCTTCCCTCGCTCAATTCATACATTGCCTCGCTCAATTTCTAGCTTCCCTCGCTCAATTTATTGCTTCCCTCGCTGAATCCCTACGTTGCCTCGCTCAATTTCTAGCTTCCCTCGCTCAATTCCTACGTTGCCTCGCTCAAATTCTAGCTTCCCTCGCTCAATTTCTAGCTTCCCTCGCTCAATTCCTATGTTGTCTCACTCAATTTCTAGCTTCCCTCACTGAATCCCTACTAGAGGTGGGCATTTCATACCCGATCCGCTAGATCCGACCCGATCAGACCCGATCAGACCCGATTCGAACAGAACCGACGGTCAAGATCGGGCAGGATCGGGTAGCAGAAACCAAATCCGAAATATTTTCGGATCTGTTCCGGATAGACTATGTTCCGACCCGACCCGACCCGGAATCCGACCCGATAGGATCCGACCCGAACAGACCCGACCCGACCCGTGTATATATATATATATATATATATATATATATATATATATATAACTTTTACCGCCTAAGAATTGAGGTTCGACGCTAAAAAATCCCGCCAAAAAATCCCGCTCAATCTCCTCTCTATTTCTCTCTATCTCCCTATATCCGAACAGATCCGACCCTACCCGTTTTTTCCCTAAAACTCTCTCGCCCAAAAGAGAGAGAGAGAGAGAGAGAGAGAGAGAGAGAGATGTGTTTGAAGTTTCTTCCATGGCTTTTGTCTCACCAACGGCTGCTACTCTGCCATCCTTCAACCCATTGGTTCTCGTAAATACATTACATTGGTTCCTCAGGTTTATTTAAATCTCTCGCTATCTATCCATTTCTGTCTCTCTGTTCCTGCAACTCTTCCTCTTCCTCTTCCTCTAACCGGGCGCGGATTAGCTATCGCCAGAGTTGTTATCTAAGTGACGTCATTAAATTTTGTGGACCCCACCATGATGTATCTTTTGTATCCACGCCGTTCATCCATTTAGAGAGATCATTTTAGGGCAAGATCCAAAGAATGAGTTAAATCCAAAGCTCCAGTGGACCCCAGCAGAGAAAACAGTGGGGCAGTGACTCCCACCATTAAAAACTTCTAAAAGCCACGAGAGTCTCAGGTTTGTGTTTTCCCTTCTTTCACGTCGTTTTTCCCTTCTTTCACGTCGTTTTTAGCTTTTGAACAGGCTGGATTTCAAATAAACATTATGGTGGGCCGTAGGATAGTTTCAACGGTGGGAATCACTCTCCCCACTGTTTTCTGTGGTGGGTCCATTACAAATTTTTATCTGCTTCCATCTTTGGTTCATGTTCTAAAATGATATTTCAAAATGGATGGACGGTGTGGATACAACACATACATCATGGCGGGGCCCACAGAACTTGGTGACGTCACGTCAGTAGCTAACCCGCGGCCCACCGGTTCTTACAACTCGGAGCTCGAGGAGCGCCAGTGCCCGTCTGCGCACGACACGTACCTAGACGGGCTACGTATCGTCCCGTGAAAGGAAGTTCCTGCGCTGGAACCCATGTGGGACCCACTGCTATGTTTGTGGGAAATCCTTCCCGTCCATACGTTTTGTGAGTTCATTTCAGTGCATGAGCCTAAAAATGAACCGTATCCAACATGCAGGTGGGCCGAAAAATTGATAATTGAACCTCCACAGTTGAAATATTCGTGGGGCCACAAACGTTCTGAACCATGCTAATATTTGTTTTTTCAGTTCATCCCAGTAGGAATGACGTTATTAACGGTATGGATTTCATGTAAACATCACCATTGAACCTAGGAAGGTTTCAACGGTAGGAATTTACCTAACCACCTTTTCCTTTAATACGGCCCACTTAAATCTTCGATTCTTCTCAATTTTGGTCTCATGCTCTAAAATGATCTCAAAAAACAGATGAACGGACTGGATTCCTGAAAAACAACACGGTGGGCCCCACATACGACTCAGCACAGTAACTTTTTTGTGAAAGGCTTTTCTAGAAATCCGCGTCCGCTAGCGTGCCGTGCACGTTAGGCGAATATGGATTGGCTACTCCCCCTCACACCAGACCGAGCTAGTGGTCGGTGCTCTGTGGGCCCCACTATGATATATATGTTTCATCCATTCCGTTCATCCATTTTTACGGATCATTTTATAGCTTGATCCAAAATATGAGAGGTATATAAATCTCAGATGGACCACACCACATAAAAACAATAGTGGTTGGATATCCATCATTAAAATTTTCCTAAGGCCCACTGTAGTGTTTATTTCACATCTAATATGTTTATTAGGTCATACATGCCCAAATTAAGGGAAAAAACAAAAATCATCTTGATCCAAAACTTTTATGGTTACAAAATGTTTTTTAATGGTGGAAGCTCATTTAACACTGTTTCATGTAATGTGGTCCACTCAAGATTGGGATATAACTCATTTTTGGTCTCATGCCGTAAAAGGATTCGTAAAAATAGATGGACGGCGTGGATGAAACACATATATCATGGTGGTTCCCACAGAATACCGACCACCAGCCTAGCCAATCCGTGTCCCGTCGAGGCTAGCTGTACCTCGAGCTCCGAGTTGTACGAATGGCTCAAATGAGTTTCATATTAATGGGCCCCACAATGATGTATTTACTATATCTATACCATTTATCTAATTTTTGTTATCATTTTAAATAATTTGAAAAAAAAATGATTCATATTTAAAGCTTAAATGGACCACACCGAAAATAGCAGCGAGGATGATGATTTTCACCGTTAAAAATTCCATCTAATCTGATCCGACTCGGTTTCTTTGCCCGAGTCGGACAAGGTTCGGGTCAGGTTAAGCATAAAATGGATCTGTTCGAATAAGGTGCCCTGTACTCGATCCCGGTTCTGATCGGATTCGGATAAGCCCCGCCGGCTTTCGGACATAACCGAGTTGGACCAAATCCGATCCTACTCGGTCCGTTGCCCAGCTCTAATCCCTACGTTGCCTCGCTCAATTTCTAACTTCCCTCGCTCAATTTCTAGCTTCCCTCTCTCAATTCCTAGGTTGCCTAGATCAAATCGTAGGTTCCCTCGCTCATTTTCTACGTTGCCTCGCTCAATTTCTAGCTTACCTCGCTCAATTTCTAAATTCCCTCGATGAACTCCTACCTTGCCTCTCTCAATTTCTAGGTTCCCTCGCTCAATTCCTACCTTGCCTCACTCAATTTTCAATTTGCTTGCTCAATTTCATATTTGTCCCGCTCAATTTCTAGTTTGACCGTGAAGTGACTGAAATTGACAGCGAAGTGAATGAAATATATTTTCAACTATCGACCTGATGGAATCTTGAAAAATAACTAGGTTGGTGGGCTAAAGTAGCTTCTCTTACCCCAAAATCATATGTGGTACGTCAAGTAACTAATTTTGGTTTAGAAGATATTCTTGTTAAATGATTAAAAAAATAAATGAAAAAAAAGAGGGAAAAAAATTTTATATACTTATATATACCTATTTATATAAATATGTATTAAAGAAAATTGTAGGTAGAATAAATTTCTCCATGTAAAAAATAAAATAAATAAATAAATAATTTCATAGACTAGCACAGACTACAGTTATGGCTACGGTTATAATTCCTAGCTAAAGGTAAAACACTTTTTTCAATATATCGACGGACAGTCAATATATCGAAAATTGTAAGCTTTTTGAGGAAGACTCACTGGACAGTTCTGGACCATTTTCGATATATCGACTAGCTGTCGATATATTAACTTTTTTTAAAAAAAAAAAAAATAATTTATTTTTGCTGTTGTAATCCCACCACTTTTTGTGGGTCCTATTATGAGGTATGTGTTATATCCAAACCGTCCATCTATTTGGCGAGCTCATATTCAGGCTTGAGACTAAAAATAAGATAGATCTAACTATCAAGTAGACCACACTGTAAAAGGTAATGGGGAATTGAACGTCTACCATTGAAACCCTTTTAGGGGTTATAGAAGTTTTGGATCATTATGAAATTTGTTTTTCTTCTTCATCCAGGTCTTTGTGACCTATGAATGAACTTAGACGGGGAGGATTTCTCACGAACATCACAGTGGGCCCCCAAAAAGTTTTTAATGGTCGACGCTCATTCAACATTCAACACTGTTTCCTGTAATGTGGTACACTTGAGATTTGCATATACCTCATTTTTTGTCGTATGCCATAAAATGATATGGAAAAATATATGGACGGCATGGATGAATAGCATACATCATGGTGGGGCCCACAGACCACCGACCATCCGCCATTGGCTGGTGGCAGGGGGAGTACCCAATCCGTTTCCGTGAAAGGAGGGGTAGTTTCGTCCTCAACGTCGCTGTCCGCACGTGATTCTAAAGTTTGTATTCTTTCATAGAAACCGCTGGGTAAAAGGTTTTGTCTACAGTGGTCATTTTCTCTATGAATATCCACTACCCCCCGTGATCTCTTAATCCAGTTCTAGAAATTTTATATTCGTGGACATGACTCTTCTATAAGGCTTCTGTTGAGTGGGTCATCGCTCATTGACAGTCTTGATCGGATTGGATCGGCCGTTGGATGACAGTAACAGTCTGATTTTGCCTTTGGAATTTTGACCTGTCCGTTCATCTAACCTTTCATTTGGACGGTTAGGATTGCATGGACGGTGAGATTTCAAAGAAACACTCAATCAGCAATCAGCCGCACAATTTCAAGATTCTGGATTGTAGTACATAATTACCACACCATAAGAAAGAGTGGATATATGATATCCACCGTTGAAACCTTCTTAGGGGGCCCATAGTGATGTTTCTCTGTAATTAATCCAACCTGTTCATAAGGTCACACAGACATGGATGAAGGGAAAACACAAATATCAGCTTGATCCAAAACTTCTGCGGTCCCAGGAAGTTTTCAATGGTAGGCATTTAATTCCTACTGTTTCATCTGGTGTGGTCCACTTGATATTTGAATATGCTTCGATTTTAAAATCATGCCATAAAACAAGCGTAAAAAATGGATGAACGGTGCGGATAAGACACATACATCAAGGTGGGCTCAATAGAGTTTATTGAAGTGGCAATCCGTATTCTACTACTACACCCAACCTTTCTACTTTTAGTGAGTACATCAGAACAAGCTGCACGAATAGATCATCGAAAAGTAGAAAAGGTAGGTGTGTTTTTCAATCAAGGTGGGTGTAGATATTTATCCATCCTTCCTCGTTCGTACGTCGTTTGTCTTCTATTTGTTTCCGACCGTTCATGTGCTTCAACACTTCTCTCCTTAATCTCACGTGTTTTCTGCCAATCCCTTTCATTCCAATGACTTCAGCCTCTATAGCAAAGGCGTTTCTTTTCCATATATGGCATAGATTTCTCAAATGCAACTTAACCCTCCATTGTCTTCTAGGCCCTTTTATGTGCATGTGGGTCCCACTTACCTAAAACACGTGGGACGTAATCTTCCCATGTATTTGCCAACCCCCACATGCGCCTTGTTGTGCATCAGCCGCACGTGCGAACTTGGCTCGTGGGTACGTCCAAACCGTTAATCGGGTGGGCCGGCCCCATCATCCGTCAGGCCACTCAGATCATCAGGTGGGCCGCAAATGTACGGAGAAATTGGATGGTTTAAATAAAGTCAACTGTTCATTCATATTCAGTCTCCACATGTGCGGCCAAGCTGATGATTGACGTGGACAGTTATACAGCCAATCAGAGAAGTGGGCCTCTCTTGATGTACGGTTCGGATGTCCCACATCTATGCCAGGTTATCACACGGTAGGCACGTGTAAATGCGAATCTAGGCTCGGCAGATCTCAACCATCTCAATGCAATTAACACGTTTCTTATCTGGCCATTGGATAAGGCATGAGGCTTTCCATGTGCTTCTAGTTTCATGGTCCACCAGAGAGCTTTAAAACCTTTGTAGCCAATGAGAGATTGCCACGTGAAAATGTGATTCGCGTGCAGTTTAAATGCTAGACGTCGATCGTCCGATTCTAGGAATAAAACGTGCATCCGTAGAGAGAGTTGCGTGGGCCGGGGCACTACAAATTACACCTTGATACCTTAGAAAACGGTCACAAAAGGCTTCCATGCGGGCACGTGTATAAGTTACGTCCATGTCATGATCTATTCTGGTGGGACACACATAGAAAAGGATAAGATGAAAATAAGCTATCTGTCCTCTCCAAAATGAAAACCTTACGTGCTGAATCATAGATGGGCATCGAATGTACACGAGGCATATATGCATGATTGTACGCATGTGATCGTGTGGAGGGTGCACATGCATGTTTATGGGAGTATTATTTCCTTTGTCCATGCACGTGCCTATATGTGTAGACATGCAAATAAGCACACGTGTGTATGTATGTACCTACGTTTGCATTCAAGTTTGTACGTCTGCATGGGGATGTAGTGTTAGCCCTGCCCTGATGATGCCTTGATAGGAGAGGTTTGTTCGAATTCATCCTTATGTGTTGCAATACAACATGTTGGAACTTGGGTTTTTGAAGTTGGGTCATTTTTCAATGATCCAAACCGTTTATATGACAAGTCTCTTACTCTTTTGCTTTGTACATGGACGATCACCATAACCTTAAAATAATCACTGAGTTGAAATATTCAATTTGAGAGTTTTTTTTTTATTTTTTTATTTTTTTATTTTTTATTTAAGCATTATGACTAACACGTCCAGCTTACTATAGTATGTCCTTGTCATATCTAACACATTCAACTAATTCACCCCACGTAATGGTTGGATATGTCTGATTTATGTGGCGATCGTGCTGGGATGTGTTATTGTTTTTCATTTGTATTTATTTATTTTTTAAACTCATTTTTAGCTTGTTTAAATAACTCCTTTCATTTTTCATATATAACCGTGGAAAAAATCTTACTAAATATGGGGTAAGTGATTTCTAAGTGCCGCACGTGCCAAGTTACATGAAAGCAAGATCTGATCCACTCATCGTGCATTGTACTCATTGGATGCAAGTGAGACCCGAACCCTTGTAACATGAGCCCCTGCCATTGTCAGATGATCCTGGATTGTCAGATGGTTGGGGCTAGACCAAACTGCTCATAACAAGAGCCTAACACTATCGGCAGATCTGGATTGCTAGATGATACTCTAATGGTTTAGATCTTACAAACAAGAGCTATGTAAGTCCCCTCATAAGAGGACTTCACACACACACACACATCATAGTAGGGCCCATCAAAGATCAAGGATGGGCACCCTCTTCTCAATTTTCACCTGATTTCTAAGCCCTAGGCATAACATCAGAGTTTATATATATATATATATATATATATATATATATATATATATATATATATATATATATATATATATATATATATATATATATATATATATATATATATATATATCATTCTGAAACTCTAATTCAACTAAGATTAAATAGAAATTAATACCACCACGTAGGTTGTGGACGATCCAAAGACCACGGTGATGTGATGATCACAGCCTTATAAATGAAGCTCAGAAAAATGGATGGTCAAATTTAAAAGTTGATCTTATTTCTGAAGTTGGTTCCTTGTTTGAATGGTGTGGATTGAAATCAAAGGATGAGGGTGATCTTGGGGCCAATCTTCCTTGAACCGATTCGGTGGGTCCACCATGATCACATTTATGCCCCCCCTTGGAACTGTTCACAAGATTGACAGATCTGTCCATCAATCTGAACAAATCATTTTATAGGCCACCTGATGGATGGTTCAAAATAAAAGACTGACAAAAAAGGAGGGCCTATAAATACCTATCTACAGAAAATTTGTGTACACAGCTCTAAACTGTTATTGACCATTTGAAAACAGGCGACAGATCAGATTGCCATGAACTTCCCATGAAAGTGGTTTTTTGACATTGGCTTATACAGGATCTGGTCAACCGAATGACCGGTACAGGTCCATTATCATGTGGACTAATCAAACTTCGTATGTTGGTTTTCTTTCATAAGTGTGGTACATGACTTTCCTCAACATATAGAGGTTTTTACCATAAAACACCCGAGCTCTGGGGGGCGTACCGTGTTGTTTGTGCGACATCCACTCCATCCATTAGTCGCACCTTCACAAGTTCACTGTAAAAACCAAAAATTACGCTGACCCAAAACTCAGGTAGGCCAAACCAAAGGGAAAAATGAAACCACGCTTAAAATCTCTATGTTCACGTGGCGTGGTCCACCTAATTTTTGAACCAGAATGATTATAGACTCTGTTAACCTGGTGAGGCAAGACTGATTAACCAGTTGGATGAAATATTCACACCATGGTAGGCCCCACACTCAATTCTTCTTCAATTTTCCATGTGGTGTGGGCCATATAAGTTGTGGATCAAACTGATTTTCTCCCCCTGATAATAAAATCAATTGGCTCAATTGATGGACGGATTGGATGTCACATAAAAAACATGGTGGTACAACGTGAATTACAAAAGATTCCTCTCTGTACAGGCAGAAAGAAATCCGCGCGCATAAACAACTATTAAAGGATCTTCACTCTATGATTGGTCCAACTCATATTTCATCCTCTACTCTTCAAAATCCTGTGAGAACATTAAGAGACGACTGGACTAGACCAGTAAAAGGATCTAGGTGCCAGGCCCACCGTCCAAACATGGCGAGCCGTCCATTTTTTAGACCTTGAAGTGAGTACGGTCCCACATGTAGATGATCTGCGCAATTCTCCAGTTTGACATGATCTGTTGAAAAAGAGAGAGAGAGAGAGTACCAATCATGAGCATTGAATCTCCTTATATAGTCAACGGTTGATGACAGCCGCCCTTCTTTACTAGCTAGGCAAATTCAGTTTCAGATCTCCCAATCGATGGGCAATCAATAATTAAGATCTCCGATTTGTAATTAAATCCTATCTAATAGACAATTAAAATTTCTACAGCTCATCTTATAAATGATATTCTGATGATAGGATGGATATTTTATGAGAGTGTCTATTACAGAATTTTGAGACAGATTGAGTAATTTCTTAGATGGATAATGGACCACCTTTTTTTTTGGGCAGTGGCATCTACACAGTAAAGTCATTAAAATTCGATCCTAGTCATCTGTAATTAAGAGCTCTGATTTGTAATTACCTCCTACTTTGATAGATAATTACAGTTTGTACGGCTCATCTTTGAAAGATCACGGGGATGATTTGGGATGGGGAGGCCACCATTAAAAACTTCTAATTTGTGTTTAGGCCCACCGTGTTTTTTATATGCCATCCGATCCGTTGATAAGATTAGTACCTCCTTGATGAATGGACACCCCAAAATCCGGCCATTGTAAAACTCAGGTGGGCCACTATAGACACTAACATGATTTTTTCATTTTTATTTTTTGGATCCATAGAGAATATGATGGGGCTCACGTGATGGACGGAGTGGATGTGATCCCAACGTCACGGGTGGACACAAACATTTAGTCAATTCCTGGCTGTCTGATTGGTGAGCAGTTAAGGGACAGTAGATATGGAAAGAAATCAACGGTCTGATTTTACCCAAAAAAAAAGTCCATCAAGAGAAAGATAAGATTGTCCAATCAATCTGATTTTGGGATGACGACTTATCTATGGTACAATCTGGACGGTTTAGATTGAGTTAATGTATGCTACGCGTACAATTCATGAGTGCCTGCGTGTGAACCATCATACTCTGCCAGACTCCAGTATGGGTTCAATCTAGGCCATCCAAATGGTAATTCCTATTCTAACTGTCTGAATAATCCTATCCATCCGTCCATTTGGTAGGAATCAAGTGGATAGATTAAAGAAAATATCCATCATTTAAAATGCTTCGTCCTACTAAAATGGTTAAGACCGTCCGATCAGTGTGAAATTCAAGCTATGATCAATCCACAATGGGACCCGTGATTTGGAAGGTCTAGATTTATCAAGTGTACATGCCTACGTGTAAAAGAGGGTCCATCTTCCAAGTTTTTCCTGTCGCATATGATATTCACCAACCATTCAATGCAGGACATCTGATCCGTTCAAAAAGTGGGCCCCACGATTAAGATCATGTAGCTTGAAAATCCAACAGATCTACTCACCAAGTGGCACAATGGCTCAGATCCTCGAATGCACGTTGATTTCAGTTATCCGTCCCACGTGATGGAAATGCGAAGATCTTAGCCAGCATACAGGTGTGGTGTAGCCCACATGTTCGTTAGGTCAGATCCTCAAAAACAATATCTGAGTTAGGTCAATGTCTATAAGAAATATCTGTTTTTCAAACGAGACTCTCCTTAGTAACTGTGACAGACACCTAATTCCAACAGGAGAGAGATGGGTGATGCACCAGAACCGTGTAGCAACGGACCACATTCAACAAGAAATTCCAAAGATTGGATCGCTAGATATTTTTTTAGGTCATGGTCTATCTATCTATGATGAGGCCCACCAAATTTTAGGTAGCTTATTAAAATATCTTTGAAAAGGAGGCGAATTGCGTCCTGTCCTGCCTCCCTTGGACGATAATCCGTCTATGCAGGTATCTGTGGGGCCCGCTGTAATGCATGGGTTCTATCCACGCCGTCCATCAAGTTTGAATGGTCATTTTATGGAATGAACCCAAAAATTAGGGAGATACAAGGCTAAAGTGAACCACAGAATAGGTATTGAACGCTCACCATTAAAAACTTCTTGTATGACACAGGAGTTTTGGATCAAGCTGGTATTATTGATTTCCCTTCATCCAGATCTATTTGAACTTATGAACAGGTTAGATGACAAATAAATAGCACTGTGGGACCTATGAAGGTTTCAAAAGTATGAATCATTGTCACCACTGCTTCCTTTGGTGTGGTCTATTTGAGCCTTGGATCTGCCTCATTTTTGTGTTGGTAATCGAAAATAATATTTCAAAATGGATGAACGGAGCGGATAGATCTCATCATGACATTGGACCCCACAGAGCCCCTGCCTGTACCGACTTCGTCTAGGCTGAGTTACCCAGTTGCATCCGTACTGAGTAATCTCTTTTATCCATGCCGTCCATCCGTTTTCTCAGATCATTTTAGTAGCTGAGAGAAAATTTGAAACATATCCAAATCTTAAGTGGACCACACCACAGGAAAGAGTGGGAATAATGATTTCCACCGATGAAACCTTCCTACGGTCGACGGTGATGTTTATTTGTCATCCAATGTGTTCATAAGATTACATAGACATGGATTAAGGGAAAATACAAATATCAGATTGATCAAAAACTTCTATAGTCCCCAAGAAATTTTCAACGGTAGATCATCAATTCACGCTGTTTTCTATGGTGTGGTCCATTTGAGCTTTGAATATACTTCGTTTTTGGAATCAAGCGCTAAAATTGTCTGGTAAAATGGATGGACTGAATGGATAAAATACATAAATCATGGTGGGCCACTCAGAGTTTTATCAGTACGGCACTTACGGTACTGAGTAGTAGGGGTGTACACAAACCGGGCTAGCTCGGTTAGCTCGCTCGACCCGGCCCGAAAAAGCTCGACTCGGCCTAACCCGGAACTGAGTTCGGGTCAGGACGGGCCAATTTTCTAGGCCCGAAAGTGAGTTCAGGCCGAGTTCGGATACCTCCCAGTTCGGCCCGACTCGGTCCGAAATCCGACTCACCCCGGCCCGGCTCGACCCGTGTATGACTGTATTTAATTTGTATAAAATGTTTTATTTTATGCTTTGTCAAATGTATGTAAATGTCCTGACTAGTTAGACTTTTTGTGGAGTCTATAGTTCAACTATCTAAACCGTTGATCAAGGGCCTTGTAATGGGACGCGGATTACTAGAACTTGCTTTGTAAGGTTCGAAATTGGTCTCGAACTCGGGTTCAAAATCAAATCGCTACCCAGAACTTGTCCGATTCGGTGGAAATGGATGACTGGCCCTGTTGGGTTCGGGCCTTGTGTGGCTGTTGAATGGGCCTGGACGGGCCGATGCCAATTCGACTCGGCCCGACCCGTGTACACCCCTACTGAGTAGTTACTCGATACGCAATCAGCTTTCCAAAAAAAGGTACCGGAATATGTAAATTCTATATTAGGTAGGTATTATTTTTGTAAATTCCCTTGTATTTAGATAGTTACGCTGTGGGCCATGGTTCGTTGATAGAGACTTTGATCTGATGAGCTCTATCTAGGTAGGCATGCCCAGAACTCTCCCTGCTCAAAATGATCCTAGCTATCCAACCTTTGGCCACTTTTTCATTGAATATACACGGTCTATATATCTCTTTTTAATTTAACTGTTTTTGCACCTTATCCATCGTAGGATTAAGATTGTCCCATCAGACAGATCTTTTGGATATGGCCCATCCCAAAGGGTTGCATCAGATCAACGGTCTGGATTAGACATACGGCCAAGATCCCATAGTCTTCCACACGTGGGATTGGCCTTGCATTCTGAAGTCCAACACAACCGATTTTAGTGGGCTTACAATGCTAAGCCCAAATCCGGACAGTGGGCCACTAAAAGAGGCCCATGTCTAGCTAACATGGGTTTGTGGGCCTTAAAAGCCCATATATCCATCTTGCACGTTGACAGTAATGGAAGCGGATTGCGTACTGAGTAACTCAGTATGCTTAAGCGTACTGAGTAAACTCTGTGGGGCCCACCATAGATATATGTATAGTATCCAAGCCGTCCATCCGTTTATAAAGATCATTTTAGAGCACGAGACCAAAATTGAAACATATACAAATCTCAAATAGAACACACCAGAGGAAACAGATAGAATAATGATGTCCACCGTTGAAACCTTCCTAGCGCCTAAAATGATTTTTATTTGTCATCCAACCTTTTCACAAGGCCAAACAGACATGGATTAAGGTAAATCACTAATATCAGCTTGATAAATAACTATTTTGGCCCCAAAAAGTTTTCAACCGTAGACATATCAATTCACACTGTTTCTTATGACGTGATCCACTTGATATTTGTATATGATTATTATTATTATTATTGGTGATGGTTTAAAACGCGCGATCTGATAAAATGGATGGACCGATCGAGTGGATAAAATAAATAAATCACGGTGGGCTCCACAGACAATCGGCTTCCGACGGTACTGAGTCTTCCTACCAAAGGCAAGAGAGGAGTAATTTTATACTCTATCAGAGTATGATGGTTGATACGCAGGCTTTGAGAACTCGAGTATGCGTGCACATTGACTAAATTTAAACCATCGAAAGTGCATGCACACACACCTCCTTTTAGGCGGAGAGAGAGAGAGGTCCAATCGAGTGAGTCAGTTTGAGTCAACTGAGTCCAAGGCCGAGTCTTGTATATTTTGAATTTGCTGGACAATATGGTCCTGGATGTAGCTGAGTCAAAGCCAAGTCAACTCATCGAGTTTTGGAACCATTGGGGTTTGATTTTCATCCTCATGTCATTGGAATATAGAACTCAACTGAGTCTCTGTTGTATGTGAAGAGGCCTTTACCAGTCTTAGATTTCTAAACAAGCTAGATGTGGGACAAGAGGAAGGATTTAGAGATGGAACAAGCTCACTTGTATTGAATATTCTTCACTAGTTGTTGTTACAATGAAAACCCCTGTATGTATATATAGGTCCTTAGGGTCCCTTTTACATAATTCTTTTCATTTAATGAGATTGTATCTACTCCAACTATCTATATCATTTTCAATACAAATTTAAATTATGAAGGTTCCAGATAGTTCTCTTGAAGTTTTTAGGTGGATCTAATGAAGCTTCTACTCTTACACTATTAGTTTACTACATCATAATAATTTTACAAAATTTATGTTTATTTCTCAACATTCTCCTTAAATATAATTTTCTTCCATCAATCATTCCAAACATAATTATTAACTTGTTAAAGATGTCGATTTTGAGAGATTTTGTCAAAATGTCAGAAACTTGATTTTATAACTTGATGAACATAAGCTTGATTTCCTTGTTCTTCATATGCTCTCAAATAAAATGGAAGCGAGTGTCGATATGCTTACTCTTTTCATGAAATACGGGATTATTTAATAAGGCAATAGATGACTTATTGTCGATGTAGATCTTAGTAAGCTCATCTTGATGCATTTAAATATTTTTTAGCAAATTCCTTAGCCAAATTGTATGGCATACTCCTGATGATACAACTACATATTCGGCTTCACATGTACAAAGAGTGACAATCGGTTGCTTTTTTCATTACCATGTAAAAGTTAATATCTTCCATATAAAATATAATATAGATGTACTTTTTCTATCATTCATGTTTCCTCCCCAATCACTATCTAAATAGTTTATAAGTTGAAATTCTTGAGATGATGAATAAAACAAACCATAACTCATTATACCTTTTATTTATTGAAGAATCACCTTCGCTGCTTTAATGTGAGATGATTTTAGTTCTTCCATGTACTAACTCATTAGCCCAACTCCATATAGAATGTCATATCTTGTGCATGTCAAGTATCGAAGACTTCCAATTATGCTCTTGAAGAGTGTAGAGTTCACTTTTTCTTCGTTATCATCATAGTTTGTCAGTTTGATACCACATTCCACAGGTGTGTTTAACGGCTTGCAATTGTACATATTGAATTTCTTGAGAACTTGTGTTGCGTAGCCTTCTTGAGAGATAAAAATTGCTTCATCCATTTGATTCGCTTTTATGCCAAGGAAATATGACATGAGGCCGATGTCCATAATTTCAAATTTTCGAATCATTGATTCCTTAAACTCCATACTTGGATTACCTCCTGTGAAGATTAAGTCATCCACGTATAAGCAAACAAGCAACATATCTCCATTTTCATTCACCTTAGTATAAAGGGCATGCTTCATTGAGGCATTTGATAAAATTATTTTCTTAAAAATATTGATCATTTCTATTATTCCATGCCCTTGGTGCCCGTTTTTTATCAAGCTATGGTAAGTGCACAAAAAGCTCGTCCACAAGCCACATGTATGCCAACATGGAATGATAGGTCTAAGATCCAATCCATCAATCAGAACGGCCTGATTGTATTAATGCCCTAGCCCAAGAATCAAGTTGATCCATGTACCAAGCAGGCCACATTTAGCAAAACAAATGTATGGCTTTGAAAACATGGATGAAGTTTTCTAATCCATCCACTTGTTTCCAACCTTGAAGCCCACTCGCTGATCATGCCATATTTTATTTTTGGGAAAACATGCATGCACAAGGTTGGACCAATGTAATGGATGGATTAGATCTCGCACGTATATTCTAGCTCCCAAGTGCATTCTTCTCTCTAGTCCACGTGTCTTTAGGCCCACTATTCAATGGTTTAAGACGAGGGCAAAAATCATATGGCCCCCACAGTGGTAAAGATTCAAGAGATGGTGTTTATACATGCGCGTCAAAACAAGTGCATGCACACATACCTCCTTTTAGCACCTTTACGCATGCCTCAATATCTAGCCGATTGTTTGTCCAACCTATAAGGGCCATCATACCAGCCCCATTATCTAAATTTTTCATATGAACCTCTTTATCACTTTAGGAAGAGTAGAATACAAAAATATATACATTGTTCTTTCAATAACAATTGAAAAACGGTTAGGCATTGATACACAAACCTAGCGAAGTATTTTATATTAAATGATTGCTATTGTTGTTGTTGAGGTACAAAAAATATTTCATCTCATTGCGTATCCATTACATTGGTTAGAGAATTCCATGGTGCAGATCATTTCCAGGATTGTGCACTCCTCATTTTAGTAAAAAATGAGTAAATGGGGGTATTTCGGTAAAAAGAAGTGAATGAGGGTATTTTAGTAAAAAGGAGTGAATGAGGGTATTTTGGTAAAAAGGAGTAAATGAGGGTATTTTGGGAAAGAATGAGGAATGAAAGTTGTCTTGTATTAAGGAAGAAGTGGTTGAACACTAATATTTAAGGAAGAAGTTGGTGAACACCACTGGTTAAGAAAAAAGGTTGAGAGTTGTATAAAGGGAGAAGTGGTGGAGATCACCATTGTTTAAGAAAGAGAGGAGTGTGGGAGGCCTATAAATACCCCTCCTCACTCCTCATTTGGACGAGAGAGACAAGAGGAGAGAAATTAGGGAGAAGAAGTGGAGAGATGCTCGTCCACCTCCCTTTTGAAGGGTGTTGTGCGCAAGGGGGTTGTGTGGCACACAACCTATGCTCCGCACAACCAAGTGTTGTGTGCCACCTTGAATGGGCACTTGTCCGCACAACGGCGCCATTCTCCAAGGGATTTTGTCCCAACGCCACCTCTTTCTCTCTGTTGTCCTGACTCCCTACATTGTGCGCCACTTTAAGTGGCTTCTTATCCTGAAGAAAACTCCATTGTGGGCAACCAAGTGTTGTGCGTCATTCCTTGTTGTGCACAATCTTGTGTTGTGCGCCACATTCTATGAAGTTTTGTCCTAAGCCTTGCGGCACAACGCCACCACTTTTCTCTCCCTTATCCTGATACCCCTCTTTTCTCTCTCTTGTCTTAATCTAAGGGTTGTGCGCCATTCTTCAAGGCACTCTTGTCCTAAGAAGAAGCTCCTGCACCATTATTCAAGGAAGGCATTGTGCGCCCGTCTTAATGGAACCTTCATGCGCCACTCATGGAGATTGTCTTAATGCAAGGCTTTTCATGTCTTAATGGAAACCTCCATGGCCACTCCTTGTAGAGATTATCTTAACGCAGGGCTTTTCATGTCCTAATGGATGCCTTGGTGTGCCACTTTGCATGGGATCATGTCCTAATGCATGGCTTCTGCACCATATTCCATTCTCTCTTGTCTTAATTCGAGGGTTGTGTGCTCCACATTTCAAAGGATGTGCGCTCCGCATTTCAAGGGTTGTGCACTCCACATTTCAAGGGATGTGCGCTCTACATTTCAAGGGTTGTACGCTCCACATGTTAAGGGTTGTGCGCTCCACATTTCAAGGAATGTGCGCTCCAGATTTTCAAGTGTTGTGCGCTCCACATTTCAAGAGATGTGTGCTCCACATTTCAAAGGTTGTGCGATCCACATTTCAAGGGTTTGTGCGCTCTACATTTCAAGGGTTGTGCACTCCACCTTCAAAAGAAAATGAAGAAAATGTGAAGTAAATAAAGAGAATTCTAGAAGAAAGAAGAGTGTCCATATGATTGAAAGGATAAACAGAAAGACGATCAATGCTTATCATACAACCAGATCAAGGACTTCAAGTCTGCACAAGCCATCTGCCTTTACGATGAACGTCAAAAGCATCGAAATGCTGCTAATTAAAATTGTCATTGAACTACCTTCTCTTTCATTCATTGCGTTGCATTGATTGTATTCTGTTTTCAGAATCGATGGAATCCGAGAATGTAAAAGAACTCAGAATAAAAAAGATACTCTGTGATATCTATTCTCTCATACTTTCCTTGTTATTATTGAATAAATCCCCCAAATCGAATGCCTTTGTTTTCTTGTCAAAACAGTTGTACTGTAAAAGCTTTACTGATAACTATTGATATTTATTATAAGAGTTAGATGATACTTTTTATAAATAAAACTCATCTTAACTTTCACGACTCCAAGTATTCAAGGAGTCTTTCATGTTCTATTCCAGATGAAACAAATTAGTAACCTAACCCTCATTTGTATTACGAACAACTCATAGTGATACGACCCATTCACTTGTCTAACCCAACTGATTCGCAAGACTCCCAACTCCGAACCATGCCAGGGGTGGCACGGGCCAGCTACCAGCGGCTCATGCAACATCAATGGGGATGTTTATAATTATATATGGCTAGCTTATGTATTTTAGATAATTTTAATGATTTTAAATATTCATCACCACTTTAATTACTTAATTTTTTTTAATTATTACAATGTTGAGTCATTTTTTGAAGTCAACCTAACCCATATAGACATCGACTCAGCTCGAGTTGAGCTTTCAGTTATGCTTTTAGGTCTTCCTCCCGTCTTCTATGCTGATAATTTTTTTCATATTTGATCTGTCTTAGATCTTCATTGCGTAGTACGAGTGGCGATGCACCGAGCCACCCACCTGACCTGATGAGCCTGAGTTGGCTTTGAATTGGACTCAGACCTATTAACTTGGCCTATGGCTAAGACTAGGACCTAGCATGCATGGCTCTATCAATTATCTAGTCGGGCATTTGGGTTAAGTAATTTTAGCTCGACCTGGCCTGATCAACCTCAAATGAATGTCTTATATCATACAAATACTCCATTAATTCTAATCCTTGATTATGCCACCATGCATCTTGAATTTAGACCATTGGTTTCATTTTTTTAAGCATGACCCACTTGATCGATCAACGGATAGATTAGGATCATTAAGGTGGGGAATAGGGGTTTTATACTTCATCCAATTTTTGGGCCTATCTAGGTTGGGCCAATCCGGGCCTAGCACGACAAAAGCCCACCCCATTGCCATCGAACCATCTCAAGAAATGAATACTCTTGCAATGAAAAATCACAATAAATAACAAGAAGATAACCCTTTGGAATTCATATATACCTGTGAAATGTAGTCTCACAGTAGAAGAGAGGAAGGTGTCCAAACGTAGGACACTTAATTATATTACAATTAGGATAACACCATCTTTAAAACACTCTCTAATAGCCCCTAAGCAGCTGAAGGTGCAGGGATGTAGGAAACCATCGGCTCCGGCATGGCGGCCATGATCGACGGCGTGGAGTAGCTCTCGCCCTCCGGAACTGGGCCATCGGCCTTGAAATCCAACGACTCGTCATTGTAGATGTCCCACCATTTTGCAACTAGCATCTTGATATCCTCCCTCTGCATGTTAGCTTCTTTGCCAGTATACCTCCATGGCTTGGATCCCTACATGTAAATTAAAATAAGATATTGGTTTTAAAGGAAGTAAACTACAATGTGGGGTCACCAATCTTGACCGTCCATCTAATGGGCCAAAATCTGGATAGAGCATATCTCAAAAAATTATATGTATCGGAACGATCCTCACCATTGAAAAGATTGGCATCTTTTCAATGTGATCATCTGATCAATGTGACTTTAAGGGTATGATCAATCCATGATGGGGCCCATGACTTGGACTGCCTGGATTGAATTAAGTTGAGGACTTACAGCAGCACAGTAGTGGACCACCTTGACCTTTTCAAGCTCGACGTTTTCAGGGTGGCGCCATAGCATGGCTAAGACAAGGTTGTATACCAGAGGGATTGGTTTGTACGTGTCTTGGAAGAACATGTTCAGGAAATCCTGTCAAGGACATAAATGGAAATTAGAATCCCAAACAAAGGAAAAGGTTCATCATCATCATCACATTATGCTGGATTTCGGTTTGAACAAGTAGGGCCCATGGTTAAATGATCCAAGCCGTTCATTTGATGGGACCCACAAAGAATGGTTCATGCACCGAAAACTGAAAGAACCAAGTCATTGAATTGTTGCCCTTATTAGACACTCATCCAAGAATTAGGATTTTTCGATCTTGGAGATGTTTGGCAGATGTTCAATCCATATAGGATCAAACCATATCAACGGTTTGGATCACTGATTCATACGACATAGGACCCACTTATGGCTGTCCATGAGTCGGATCTGGCCTGTTTCAGGCAGTTCTTGGGATGAAATACTAGGCCCGAAGGCCTGCGTGGGCCTAAAATTTTAGCCCGTTTATTAACAGCCCAGGCCCGAAATAGTGGGGTGCACTTGATGGTGGGGTCCACGATGAAGGTGGGGTGCACTTGATGGACAGCCTAGATCTTGTCTAGGTCCGTCAAAAGTTTAAAATTGTAAACTTGAAGCATGCAACTTGTGGAAGGATTGGATACGACCTCCATGATGAACGGCTCAGATCGATGGTTGAAAATTTCTCTATCCATTTTCCTAACCATTGATTGAATAGTTAGAATTATCCATCAAAGGTGGGCCACATGATGAATGGCTTGGATCTATGATTGGACCATTTTTATATTATATTTGATTTCATGGTGGAACCAAACGCACCCTAAGAAAAATAATAAAATTAATAAATAAATGAAAAATGGACACTGATGTGTGGTTGTGATTCACCTGCTCTGCAAAGGGTGTTGGAGGAGTGATTTGTAGTTTCTCGAGTAGGCTATCGTAGGTTAATCGACTTGGCTCGAACACAAACATCCCAGCATTGAAGTAGAGCGAAGGAGGAGCGCCCATCTCGGTGGGCCATGTCACCTTATCGGGGCACTGTTGGCAATACCCGATTGAGAACTGGCGCGAGTGGCTCCACGTCTTCTCACAGAAACAATCCATTACTGCGTAGAAGTACCCGTCGGGTCCATCGAATAGATGGTCTATGTTCTCGTACACTTGGATATCCGCATCCAGATAAACCATCTTGCTATACTCCTCAAACTGCACCAAACAACGGATTAGCAGGTTAATTAATTGGATGTGGTATCCACCGTTCATGCAGAAAGCATGTACTGCAATCTGGACGGTTCAGATCGCGGGGGCCGATTTGGATGCAGTGCACGATTATTAAATGATCTGAACCGTCCAATTGGAAGCTATCAAATGGACAGATAAAAATAAAATGGCTGTAGCTTTGGGGTCATTGAGAAAAATCGAATGGTTAAGATAATCCAATCAGTGCGCTCCATGCACAATGTTGCGTGTGATTTGGTAGATCATTAGTGTGCACTGACGATGGTGTGGATCAAATGATCCTAGCCCTTTGAGTGAGGGGCAATTTGTCACAACCATTCGTTTTTCACGGGCCATTGATCACGTGCAAAATGAAATGAGACGTGGAATAGATATTTCAAGATGGTAATTGAACTTATTTTATTTTTACACTCAATCTTAAATATTCATTTTCCATATTAGTAATAAGCAAAACTTAGACAATAATCCGTCCTTACAGGGCTCTCGTAGCTTCAACTATGATGTATCTGATTATCCACATTGTCTGTCTATTTTCTCGTATCAATTTAAGATATGAACCCAAAAATGATGCAGACCACACCAAATCATAAGCTCATGTTGCATTAAATGTCAGAGTCATCTCTGGTGTGGTCCACTTGAGAGTTGGATCTGCCTTATTTTGAACTAACATCTAAAAATGATATAAGAAAATGGACGGACGAAGTTGATATACAGATAAATCATGGTGTGTCCCATAAGAGCCCCTATATGTCAGGTGGGATCCGACACAATCCACTTCAATTGATAAGATGCTTAGAATTACTCAATTGCTGTGATTTTTGTATCATAGCATGCACTTAGCTGTACGAATGAATGGACAATTTAAATTCACCACTTCGTTTAAGAGCTTTCACACGAAGGAAACCAGCATAAACCATATTTATTAGGTCTAAGTTCACCCAATAAATAACTTCTATTTTATCATGCGCATGTGACATCTAACCACACTAGTAGGTTGAGCTGACCATGATGATCAACATGCATAAAAATCAGCCACATCCACTCATCATGTGGACCACACTTGTATTTTTTATTCATCAATGGTTAGAAATTATTTTCTATGGTATGACCCAACTCATCAATGAATAGGACTGATTTTTGCATAAAATGATACTCATGGTCAGCCCAACCTACTCAAAGGAATGGATGTCGCATGCATATGATAGAATAGAAGTTATTTATTAGGTGGACTATGAATCGAGTCAAAGATATACAATATTACCATTAACTTGGACGGGACCCAAGCCGGATCGGATTTGTAATCGGGTCCAAAACAGTATACTGAACATGGCTGATTTCTAATAGGTTCAGGAAAATTGTAGCAAGACCTGTTAAAATCAGGTCGGGTCTATATTCTACCCGCGGGTCCGGTACCCGTTTTCACCCTTACGTGGGAGATAAAATGCATACGATTATCATGGTGCGATGCGGGACCACTGAAGTTGTGCCCTACTAATATATATAATAGTTTTCTGTTATACACTTACATTCCATATGCGTAGTTTGGAGTAGTTGATAACGTAATAAGCCATGGCGAATTGGATCTGGTTCTCTGGTGGATGGATGGGCACGATTTCACGTACGATGCAGCCTTGGGACCGTAGGATCTGTCGGTGCTCCTCCGGCACGTCGGGCAACATCGCCACCACTAATGGATACGCGCTCTTCACCTTTCTCAGCCCTTTGGCTAGTCCGACGACACCTTTCACGTAATCGCCGGCGCCGGCAAGGAACGTAACGTAGGCCCGTTTCGAGTAGCCGGCATTAGGGGCTGCAATCTTCCCTGTATCTGCAAAGACTCCGATCGGAGCTCCTGGGGCCATGTCTAGTTACTAGGAGGTAGGGATGGCTGGTGGACCGTTGATGGGAGAGTTTGAACGGTTGGATTTGAGAGAGATCTGTTGAGGCTGGGGAGGATTAGGGAAGTAAAACAGCAACAGTAAGCTGCTACTGTACTTGCCTTGTTCCTGACTTACTATGGGACTCAGTACAGCGCTTAAATAGACTTCAAATGCTGATTAAATGCATGCCAAATTACATCAAATGAGACCCAAATGAAGGTTGAGGTCATTTTCGTCTTTTGTGGTGGATGGAATGAATGAATACAGTGCAACTAACGGTTGATCTAGCCTTATCATCGGAATGGACGGTCGAGATTCGACGGAGTTGACGTCCATTTGGGAAGGTGTTCGTTGTAGTATATTCGTTATGGGGTCAGTTTCGGCATGGGAAGGTGAGTGGACGCGGATTAGCTACGACCCCGGATGTAGCCAGGTGGGTGCGACCCTGAACGTGGGGCCTATCAAGATGTATACGTTGCATATCCACACCGTTCATCCGTTTTTCCAGATCATTTTAGTGCATGGTCCTAAAATATAAATATAAAAAAATTTCACGTGGACCATACCACAGGAAAACAGTGGTGATTGAACGCTCACCATTAAAAATTTCCTAAGGTCCAATGTAATGTTTATTTGCCGTCCTACCTGTTTATCAGGTCACAAATACTTGGATGAAATTAAAAATTAAATATCAGATGGATAAAATCTTTTGTGGCACCAAATAATTTTTTTAATGGTGGGAATTCAATGCCTATTGTGTGGTCCACCTGAAAAATTGATCCGTCTTATTTTTTGTAAAATGCTATAAAATGAGATGAAAAACTGTCTGGACAGAGTGGATATAGAAAAAATACATCTATATGTGCCCCATGGTCAGGATCGCATCCGCTGGCTGAATCCGGGGTGGCAGCTAACCCGCATCCCCGTCGAGTACTATCGGACGCGGATTGGGTAGTTGGCCCACACCGCCCTTCAGGGTGGTGTGAAGACTCTGCGTGGTCCACATTAGTTATGTATTTTATTCATCCACACCATTTATCCGTTTTTCTAGCTCTTTTAGGCCACTATAACAAAATTAAAGTATATCCAACTATAAATAGGACCGCCGCACAGGAAACAGTGGGAACTGAATTCCTGCCGTTGAAAAGTTTGTAGGTGGCGATAGAAGTTTTGTATCAATCTGATATTTGTCTTTTGCATCCATCCAGGTATGTATGACCTTATAAACAGGTTGGAAGAAAAATAAACATCACTTTCGGCCCTAAGAATGTTTCATGGGTAGATGTCGTTATCCACTCTTTCTATGGTGTGGTCCACTTGAGTTTTGGATCTGCTTCAATTCTACGCTAAGATTGTCATGACCTGAAATTCGGAACTTGAGTTGGCCAGGCCCAAACCTGAATTTTAGGATTGTGAGTCGATTTTAATTAAATTATACGACAAAATTCACATTATTTCTATGTATTTTCAGAGTAATCAGGGCAATTAAAAGGATACTAATCATTGTTATTAAATATTATCCACTAATCAATCCTTAAATTTTTAGTTACATTGAATTTTAAGAAATTCTCAAATAAACAAAAAGAAAAATCTTCAATCTTGTCCAATTGGCTCTTTATACACAGACACACAGACCCTACAAAACAATCTATAAGGGTATGAGCACGATGGCTCGTAGAGTCAAATCATTTTCAAATTGAAAATTTTACTTTAAAACCAATACAACTCAATAAAATAAATAGAATTAATTACGAGTATTGAATCGGCATTTTACGTGACAACAATAACAAATTATTTTTCATAATAACAAAATAAGATAATACAATTATCTAAAATCATTTCCGGTTCAATCTAGGGTAGAGCACCCGTGTGTGTTGATCCTTTTAGAGAACGACCCTCGGCAGAGCACCGGTGTTGATCCTTTTAGGGAATGACCCTCGGCAGAGCACCGGTGTTGATCCTTTTAGGGAATGACCCTCGGCAGAGCATCTGATGAATAAACTTTTAGGGTAAATACCCAGGGCAAAGCACCCGTATGTGTTGATGGTTTTAGGGAGTTGCCCAGGGCAGAGCACCCGTGCCGATTCTTTCGGGTACGACCCTAGGCAGAGCACCAGTACCGTGCTGATCCTTTCAGGAATGACCCTGTGTAGAGCACCTGTATCAAAATAACATAATGGTCCTTTTAGGGCAAAGCACCCATAATATAATTAAAAGCATTTAACAATAATCAAATGAATTTATTCCACATATTAGAAAAAAATAAATGCATTCTACATCATGTAAAACCAAAATTAAATGTCTTAAATCAGCAATACGAAATAAATAATTAATGAAATGAAAGTATATAGGGCTGTAAATGGGTCAGCGGACCCGATGGGGTACCCGGACCCGACCCATTAAGACCCGAGCCAAACCCGACCCGTTTGCTAAATGGTACGGGTCCGGGTCCAAGGATAGACCCATTTGTCAAACGGGTCTGGGTCTGGGTTCCTTTCATTTAGACCCGACCCGACCCGACCCGAACCCTATTAGTAAATGGGCGGGTCTGGTCTACCTTACATGAGACCCGCCCAGACCCATATCCTTCCCACTTCCTTATATATTCTACTGGCGTTCCCACTTCCCTATATATTAAGCAACTAATGACGTTCCCACTTCAAAATAAAATACAAACTAGTTTGAAAATAAGATACACCTCCTTGATTTTTTATCTGGCTCATCATGTTGTTTATTTGAGATCCACTCTAGCCAATAAATGTATAATCATTAGTTAATATGGAAAAGTCTTTCCTAAATCTCTATTAACTAGGTTGTATGCCATGTGTAAAATTTATATATTTGAAGGAGGAGTTGCATGTAGTAGAAGTGAATGACGATTCTAATGAGTTGGAGGATTAGTCTAGAATTGAATCCTAAGGTATATCTTATTTAATTTCTCAAGTTTTTAATTTTGTTTCTATAATTTTAACATTTACAAACATTCCATTTGAATGATATTTAAAATAATTTCAGGTTTTTGGAAAAAGTTTATTTATTTAAGGCTAAAAACAGAATTACACTTCTCATGCATCAACAACCTGTTGGACCCGTTAGACCCATTGGACCCGTTTCTAAACGGGTTTGGTTCAGGGTCTGGATCTCCCTTAACCAAACCCGTTAGACCCGACCCATTTATAAATGGGTCTGGGTGGATCTCCCTCTACCAGACCCGGACCCATTTATAAATGGGTCTAATGGGTTGACTCGGACCCGCCCATTTAGTAAAAGGGTCTGGGTCTAAAATTTGGACCTAGACCCGTTTAGTAAATGGGCGGGTCTGGTTTTGGCAAAACTCACTCCGAACCCGACCATTTACAGCCCTAAAAGTATATAATAATGTAGTCTTTTTAATTGGAAAAATCACCTACCTGATTTAGTGTGACATATCCCATGTATGGCTGAATTAGGCGAGAAGATATAAGATCGATACAAATGCGGTCCATTCGGCCCAAATGACTTCTAATTTGAATCTGAAATAGTGCTTCATGTAGTGGCTACTTGACAAAGGAGATGCTGCGGTCTTCAATGGTGGATTCTTGTATAAGATAGATCTCAACGTGCCCTTTGTTCTAGATGGCTCAGATGAGTCTCACGGGACTAAAAGAAGGTAGATTTTGAAGCTTCAATGAACTTGATTAGTGAGTATTGTGGTTAGAAGCTTGCAGATGTCGCATATCTCTTGTCAAGTGTGAAGAAGAGTCGACATTATTTTCGGTTGAAGTCTGATGCTGGAGCTAATGGTGGGTTGATGGCCAAAGATGGGTTCAGGTTTGCAGTTGTATTATGGATAAGAAGAAGAGGAGAGAGAAAATCGGGAGGTGGGATTGGTTTCAAGTGATGTGCACAAGCACGTCACTTTTATTTTGTTTATATATATATATATATATATATATATATATATATATATATATATATTGAAAAAACACAGTGGGCTCCACTCATGATGTTTATGAAAAATCTACTTCGTCCATTAATTTTTCTAGATCAAGTTAGGGCATTAGCCTAAAAATGAGGCTGATCCAAGGTTCAAGTGGGCTACACCAAAGAATATGGTGGAACCCACCGTTTAAAAAAATGGGGTGTTACAAAGATGGTCTGAAAGAACGGATGAATGGTGTGGATAAAATGGTAGATTGGGTGAAAAATACCCCGTTTTAACACGGAGGTCTTTGGTATTGATTCCCACGTGGGGGTGGCTAACAGTGAAGTGTGACCTGACAGTGGGTGTGCTAACAATCTAACCAAAATTAAAAAAAAACCAAAACAAAAAAAAATGTGGCCCCAAAAAGTCTTCACATCATATGGTGAGCACCTCACTGGCAATCCGCATCCGGGATATTCCGATGATGACGTGGCATTTTTGGAGGGGTATTTTGCAAAGTTCGATGTTTTAGGGACTATTCTGCCAAGTAGTAGAGATTTCTTTTCCGCAAGCAATTTTGTATAGGATACGCGACGCATGACTTTGTACAGTTTACGCTGCATTTAAATTCTGACAAGTGGGACTGATGATTCTGCAATCAAGACCGTTAATATATTGTGTCCTGCCATGGATGGACCTTGACCGTATATATATATATATATATATATATATATATATATATATATATATCAGTAAGACAATTTTAACCTTTTAAAACTTTGGACTACAAAAGAACGGGTAAGAAGAGACATATTGCAATGCTTTAGATTCAACTGAAAAAAAAAAAAAAAGATCAAAGATCAGCGGCCGTGATCTTCCAATCTCGTTGTCCATCCATGGTGGGTAATCTCTATTATCCATGAAGCATAAGTAGGTGATCCAAGCAGCTTATTCCATGGGTCCCAATTTTGATAGGTGATGGCCAAGGAATGGCATTGATGGGACAATCCATTTGTCGGATCAAATAGACAAATGCCTGGTGAATATGAACCTTTTGGCTGCTCTTGTTTCAACCGTCCGTTTGGGCCGTCTGGACAGTTAGAATAGCCAAGCGATTATGTAGTTTTCCAGGAATAAAAACATTGATACTCTGGTAAAATATGATGGATGATACACAGGCACTTAGAAATTGCATACTGAATACAAGTAATTAAAATGTCCAAATTATGTTCCCAATCTTAATCTACCATGTACCAAAAACCATACTTATTTGATCATCTGACATCAGATGGTGGACATTAATTTATTCGACGGTTGGAGATGAAACACATCCAATGGTCCAATTTTAAAGAACAAGTGTCCATCAAGCAAAGGTTGGGATTATTCAATCAACGTAATTTTATAACTGTCAGTGACAGCGAGTTACCCAGTTTAGTCAGAGATTAGTTTGAATTAATCATATGACCTGTGTATGAATTTCTGAGTGCTGTGTATCAAGTGTCATGCGCTACTGGAGTATTAAACAATTCCCTTGTCCATTCCAGCAAGCCATCAATGGAGCCGCCTCGGGCTGCTGTGGACCCCACAATTATGTATATGTTTTATCCATGCCGTCCATTCATTTTGAAGTTTGAATGGCAATCAACATTCCAGTTGAGCCCTATGAAGTTTTTAGTGGACGGCGTATCACCACCGTTTTCTGTGGTGCGGTTCGACAGGGATTGCGGATCCTACCCCTGCTCGACTCTAACCACGAACAGACGGTTCTATAGTCGGACTTACAGCGTAATGCATGTGCTTATTCGTATTGTTAATTTCTTTTCTCAAGTCATTTTAAGGTATGAGTAAAAATGAGGCAGGTTCAACTAAATAAACCACACCACTATTGCATTTACTTTGCAACAAAGCTTATTATTTGGTGTGGTTCACTTGAGTGTTTGATCTACCTTATTTTTGTACTCATACTCTAAGAATAGGATTAGGCGGCATGGATAAACAGATGCATCATGACAGCCTGCTCATGGCTAGAGGGGGTGGGTAAGGGACGTGGATTGCGTCCTACCCCTGCCCGAATGGTAATCCGTCTGAGCAGAGCTCTCTTAGATCCACCGTGATCTAAGTTTTTTATCCACGCTGTTGTGATTTTCTCTCGGATCATTTTAACCTATGGCACAAAAAATTAGCCATGCAAAAGGCTTAAATGGACCACAAATTTGGGATTAAACATTCACCATTAAAAACTTCTTTGGAGTTGGAGAAGCTTCGGATCAAGCTGATATTTATGTTTTTGCTTCATCCACATCTACGTGACCTAATGAATAGGTTGTATGGTAAAAAGACATCACAGTGGCCCTTAGAAATGTTTCGAAATGTTTCAACGGTGAGTGTAATATCAATGCAACTTCCTTTGGTGTGGTCTACTGGAGCTATGAACCTACTTCATTTTTTATCTCATACTTTAAAATGATCTAAGAGAAAAGATTAACAGCGTGGATAAAAAACTTACATCACAGTGGGTCCCAGAGAGCCCTGCCCGGATGGATTACCGTCCAGGCGGGGGTAGGATGCAATCCGCGTCTGGTGGGTAAAAGGCAATTTGGGTCTAGTGTGGTCCACCTGATATTTGAGTCTGCTTCATTTCGGGGCCTACACGCAGATTTCCTGCTAAAGCCTTTCTCAGGGAGTTCTAGTGCAGGGATACTAGGTGGGGCCCACTGTGATGTTAGACAAACATCATGGTGGGGACCACATAGCTCGACCTCATGAGAACTCCTCGCATTACCATTTCCGATTATATATAGACAAATTTTCACCTTAATATTAAATTCGGGTGAGCCATAACAAATAAAAATACGAATCAAGGTGGAAACTGTTTTGATTTTGGATTTACACTAGGTATGATGAGTTCAAAAACGCAAAAAAAAAGAAGTTCCCGTGAGTTCCGTATGAGCCAGTGGGCATGTAATTCGGCTATATATATATATATATATATATATATATATATATATATATATATATATATATATATATATATATATATATATAGTGCCCCACTGATCCCATGCTTTGACCCATTTCTGTTGGCGCGGATCGGCTACTGACATGTTGAGTCGGGAGACTGCTACCGAAGCAACGTAACTAAGTTCTGTAGCCCCACTATGATGTATGTTTTGCATTTGCGCGGTTCATCCATTTTGATAGTTCATTTTAGGGTAAGATCCAGAGAATGAGTCACATCCAAAGCTCCAGTAGACCCCACCACAGAAAATAGTGGGGAGAGTGATACCACCGTTAAAGACTTCTACAGGTTATAGGAGTTTTTCGATCAAGCTGATATTTGTGTTTTCCCTTCTTTAATGTCTTTGTTAACTTTTGAACAGGTTGGATTTTGATAAAACATCATGATGGGCCTTAAGAAGGTTTAAATGGTCTTTTTTCGTCCACTAAAGCTCTGGATCTGCCTCGTTTTCCGGTAATGCCTTAAAATAATATCTTCAAATGAATGAACATTGGGGATACAACACTTACGTCATCCTAAGTCCAATGTACTTGGTGACATCGCTTTAGTAGCTAGTCTTGCTATTCAACCTGTCAGTATCTAATCCACGTCCCATTTCCATATAGCGAGGACAGACGCAATCCGCTTTGTGAGGACCTTTAGCCAATGAAAATATGCCACTTGTCATAAATGAGGTCAGGAGCACCAGGACGCAACGCGGATTGCATGGTGAGAAGAGAATCCACCATGATGTAAGAGTTTTATCGCAAGTTCCATCCGTTTTCTCCTATTAATCAAATCATATCCAAATCTCAAGTGAACCACACCACAGAACGCCTACCTTTGGAAGCTACTTGGGGTGCCACAAAAGTTTCAGATCAAGCTAATAATTATTATGTTTTACCTTCATCCATGTCTTTGTGACCTTGTGATGTCCCCACTGCTTTCCTTAGTGTGGTCCACTTTGACTTTGAATACATTTCAATCTTGGGTTCATACCTTAAAATGAGCTGTAAAAATGGATGGACGGTGTGGATAAAA
Source organism: Magnolia changhungtana (assembly GCA_030180095.1). NCBI lineage: Eukaryota > Viridiplantae > Streptophyta > Magnoliopsida > Magnoliales > Magnoliaceae > Magnolia > Magnolia changhungtana. The sequence continues at coordinate 3,310,575 of JASAUF010000084.1, read as the reverse complement.
CACATACACCACAGTGGTCCCCACAAGCAATCTAAACTAGGCTTAATCCCAAGCCCATCTGACCCATCCCATCTTAGCCTTTAACCCAAAAGCCATCCGATTGAACCCTAAGGTGGGCCACCACAAATGAATATACCTTAAACCTCTACATTCATGAGGTATGGGACACCCAGGTTTTGGAATAATATTATTTTTGGATAGTTGTTTCATCTTGATGGGATAAATCATTTGAACGGATTAGATAGCAGATAAACACCACAGTGGGCACTGCGCAAACTCACGGTAGCCTTCCATCCTAACCTTATTCAGTTATTCATCCGTACAGTGTAAATTTTCAAGCATGGCCCTTACAGAGTAATATCCATAATATGGACGGTGCCGATCATTAGAATTTCAGAGCATGTGGGCCCCATCTTTCTTTTCTTTCTTTTTTTCTTTTCTCTGGTGAGCTATCAAGTTGATGCGCTAGAGGTCAAAATCCCACCATCCATCTGTCATGAGTTTCAACGCTTCAATCTAGACTACTCTAATCTTCACTGATTAGATGGCTAATCCAGTCCACTCCCTTTTGAGTTTTGGGATATGGTTCACACTGGCTAAGCAGGCGATTGATGATTACCATCATATGGATCCAACAATGATCATGCGGTGGGCCCCACTACCATCCATCACAATTAGTTTTAGATCCAATCCAAGGATTAATGACTCGTCCGAGTTAGATGCGACTCATCCAAATTTAACTCGGTTCCAACCACTGAGTCAGCAACCAAAATAGGGGTGACTCGGCTGACTCGGCCGAGTCAAGATACAGCTCAAGATAGAGAATATAGCTGAACACGATACGACTTGACTCATTCGACTTGTTCAGATCGGCCTCGATCCAAATTGAGTTGACTTCATCCAATCCAAACTCAAACCAAGTCGAGTTCGATTCACCCAGTAACCCAATTCGACTCAACCCAAAATCTAACTCCATACTAACTCGACTCAAAATCTAACCCCGTACTAACTTGTCTCAATCCAAAACTCAACTTGCCGGTTATATATATATATATATATATATATATATATATATATATATATATATATATATATATATATATATATCGGTAACGCTCACCTACGAATCAGTTCATATGTACTACGTACCAACTTTTTTGAGAACTCATCATATCTGATGAGTCTTGAAAATCTAAATGGTCTACATGAAGTAGAACCTCATGAAACCCCTTGATATGAATTTTTACTTTGATCCAAAACTTTGATGGGACATGAAAAATGCAAACAGTTTCTTCCCTTGATTTGAGTTTTTCTTCGCTATGGCCCACCAGAATCTTAGATCAGGGTGAAAATTCACCCTATAAGGTTTCTTGGGATTCTGCATCTTATGGACCGTTCGGATTCGACGTCCATGACACATGTGCAAAGGTGCGCACGTGCTTAGGTGAGCATGCCTATATATATATATATATATATATATATATATATGGAAAAGGTGCAATGCGCTTTGGCTGAAGATAAGCTCCCATGAGGTCGAGCTATGTGGGCCTCACTGTGATGCATGTCGACCATCAACACGGTGCATTTGATGGGTCCCCTTTAAATTATGGGATATTCCAAAAATCAGCTGTATACGGAACTCAGGTGGGCCATACCATCTAAAATTTTGTGAAGACACCGTTAAAACATATAAAAGCACTTGGTGGGGCCCACCTGAGTATTGCATGCTCCTGAAACTTGGTCTAAACCCTCATTCAAGTGGGACACACATAATGGATGGGCTAGATTTGCAAACCACATCTCGGTAGGCCCTCAAAAATGGTTATGAATGTTTTAATGGTGCACGGCCTCTCTCTACTTTTGTATGTGGTGTGGCCCGCACAAGTCACAGATTGACTTGATTTTTGAGACCTGGGCCCACGATGGAATGGTGTATCTGACTGATGAGGTAGATGTTCGAAACGCATCACGGTGGGGCCCACACAGCTCGACCTCATGGGACGGACTCGATTGTGAGGTCGAGCGCATAGTACGTTTTCCCATATATATATATATATATCTATATATATATATATATATATATATATATATATATATATATATATATATATATATATATATATATATATATATATATATATATGGTGATTTCAGCATGAGAATATCCGTTGCACCAGCTCGACCTACCTCAATACTGGTGACTAGCTCGGACTCGTTATGGATTAGTCGAGGCCAAACTTGAACTCAGATCGGTTCCGGCATGCTAAACTCGGTACCAAGTCAGTTCAAAATCGGGTCAAGCTTATATCAAAATCGGATCGAGTTGAGTCAGCCCTAACTCTGTCTGACTCAACTCCATGCGTAGCTCTAATAGAGAATCAGTTCCAATCATGGCTTTAAGACTCGAACAAGTCAAGTCTTAAAATCATGATCTTAATAGTTATTATAATGACATAAACAGTCCACTTCATGGATCATCACCATCATCATGTGGTCCATGTGGGGCCCGGCAAGGAGGGCGTTGTGCCCCGCCAACTTGCCAGCATGTTCATCGTCTCGATGCTCTCGATGCTCTAATAATACAAAATATAATAATAAAATGCATAAGATACAAACAACATGGACAAAAAATGAATGTGAGTGGACACAAGATTTTTCAGTTTTTATTTCTCATGTGGCCCAAAATTTAATGGGGCCCATTAATTATTTTAATGTTGGTTTCTCATAGATTTGTTTTCTTCCCTTAGACTCTTATCCATGAGATTGGATTGGTGGACCATCTTTGGCAAGTACAATGAGGACAAGGGAAGGTTTTCGTGTGAAAAATCAGAGAGGGTGGACCGTTCATTTAGAAAAGATGGCCCACCTTTGGAATCTCCTATATCTGTCTAGGTCTGATGATTTGATTGAGAGACAATGAAGGTCTTCTAGGAGATTTTTTCTATTTATTATTTTTTAAGAGAATGAGATTTTTAAGGACACATGAAGATTTTCGTGGCTGAAATCAAATGCCATGTCAGCATGGATGAAATGGTGGCCACACGCCGTAATTGGATGGCGTCCACACAGCACCAAGGTGGTGAATGTAACTCGGTCGGGTCGGGTTGGTTTGATAGGGATGTCTCTGGGTCGGGTCCTAGAGTTCCCCGACCCAGGATGATCGGTTCGGGTATCTCGTTCGGGTCTTTTTGGAAGCGGATTGGGGGCACACCACTGACGTGGGTGGTATGTGGACGTGGAAAAGTTCTGTACCATGATGTATGTGTTATATCCACACCTTTCATACATTTTGAGAGATTATTTTAGGCTAGATGTTTAAAAATGAGGTAGATTTAAACATCAACTGGACCACACAACTGATAACAGTGGGGATTGAACGCCTATCATTGAAAACTTCTTGGGCACCATAGAAGTTTTGGATCAAGCTGATATTTTTTATTTCCCTTCATCCATTTCTTCGTGACCTTATGAACAGGTTGGATGGGAAATAAACATCATGGTGGGCCCTAGGAAAGTTTCAACAGTGGACGTCACTGTCCTCATTATTTTATGTTGTGTGATCTGCCTGAGAGTTGGATATTTCTTATTTTTTGGATTGCGCTCTAAAATGATTTTTCAAAATAGATGGACGGTGTGGATATAACACATACATCATGGTAGGGTCCACAGAACTTTGCTACGTCAACACACCACAGAGGTCACGCAAGCCGCTTTCCTTTTTAAGGACCCAGGACGCAGACCAGATCCAATCCAGGTTCGGGTGCCCATCGGGTCTTTGAACTTTAGTTTCAAGTCAGATTCCAGTCCGGTCCACATCAAGTAAGGGCATTTACATGGTCAGGCCGACCTCAATAGACACGCTTTCACACGTGCGTGGTGGGAGGCTCTTTGACATGTGTGGCTAAGAGAACCTCATTCCATTGCTTGAATAATTAAAATATATCTTTAATATATGAGACACCCATGAGAGGGAAGAGAATCGCCAATGCCCACAGTCAATGGGAAGATCCTATGGTCGGAAGCTACGTGGGACCCACAGAGATGACTGTGACCAATCCACTCCGTTGATAAGTTAATAAAGATTACAATAGGACAGGAGGCCAAAAATCAGTCAGATCCAAAACTCAAGTCTCCCACACCACACGAAAAAGCAGGGATTGAATGCTCACCATTGGAAACTTTTTGGGGGTCACTGAAGTTTTCTACCAGGATGATATGTGCGGCTCCAGTTCATTTGAGAGGTTTTAACCCTATGAATGGTTGGGATGGCATATAAACATTATGGTCGGCTCTAATAAGGTTTTAACAGTGAACGTTTCCGATCTCACTGTTTCTTATGGTGTGGCCCACTTGAGTTTTGATCTTCCTGGATTTTGGACTGAGGACCTATTGTGATGTTGGGAAACTGATGAATGGAGTGGATTTGTCACGGGAATCTATGTAGACCCCATATAGCTTCCGACCACACAAGGCAATTTGCATCCTCTTCAAAACACTGTTAACTTATAGTGCTCCTAGTTGCATGAGATAACTTGGGCAGTCCAATAGATAGATCTAAACCGTTCATTAAGTGTAGAATACATTTCAAAGGCTGTCATCTAAAAATAAGACTGACTGGATGATCAAATCAATCCTTGATAGGGCTTCTTTTTTTTTTTAAGCCTCCTTTTTCCAAACTCATGGATGTGATGGTTACGATTGCCCCCACTTCTCTAGAATCAAAAGCAATACATGATGGGAACTATTAAATAGATGGATCGAATTGTTAATTAGAATGATTTTATACAAGTGATCTCAACCATCCATGTTATAGGCCATTGATCAGATGGTTAGGAACATTAGCTTGGTGTGAGATTTGAATGGTATCAGTAATATGTGCATTGATCTAGTGGACGGTCCATATCAATTGATCGAACTGTTTACGTGTCCATGCATGACATCCAAGCTGTTCATCGGAGCAGATGCACATGTAATCATCTTGATTTAAAAGAAAAAAAAAAAAAAAAAAAACTAGCACATTAGCCAAAATAACCTATGAACGTGAATTGTTCATTGATTTCTTTCAACCATCCATTTGTCTCATACGTGTGGCCCACCTAATGATCAGGCAAACCTACTTTGAAGAAACACGCATGGCAAGAGCATCAAGGTAGCCAACTCCCTCCTCGTTTTATGGGGTTAGCGGTGACCGGGCCCGAAACATGAAGAGACTAAAATCCAGGCCATAGAGTGGGCTGGACTAGTTTACTATCCAGGTCGAAACCAAACCCACTCCAGCCTGCGGCGGGCCATACTTTCCTCTTCTTGAGTCAGGATAATTGTTTCCCAATAGCATATACATATGCATTAGACTCCCTCCAACTAGTACACGATGGCATACACAGTCCCATCTCTGACAGTTGTGCATGCCCAATCAAATCCCAGATGTCCCAATCTCTGACAGTTACGCATGGCCCAATCAAATCCCGGCACACAGGTCGGAGGTCCGTGGTGTCAGTAATACCATGCAATCTGCATCTCGAATTGTCTACAACGCCTCACCCTTACCCCAACACCACAGGACCGGACACTGGGGCCCACTGTGATGTATGTGCTTTACTCACGCAGTCCACTCGTTTTGCCAGCTCAATTTAGAGCATAAGCCCAAAACTGAACCATACCCAAAGCTCAAGTGGACTAACACTGTAGGAAACAATGGGGATAAAAGCCCAAGTGGACTACACTGTTGGAAACAATGAGGATAATGACGTCCACACCCAAAGCTCAAGTGGACCACACCACAGGAAACGGTGGGGATAATGACGTCAACACCCAAAGCTCAAGTGGACTACACTACAGTAAACAATGGAGATAATGACGTCCAACATTGAAACCTTCCTAAGGCCCACCCACCGTGATGTTTATCTGCCACCCCACCTGATGATAAGGATCACCCAGGCCTGGATGAAGGGGAAAAAAAAAAAAACTAATATCAGCTGGATCCCAAAACTCATGGCTTGAGTTTTCAACGGTAGTCCACTTAAGCTTTGGATAGCTTGAGCCTTAAAATGAGCCGGCAAAACGAACGGTTGATGCACATAAATCACGGTGGGCCCCACAGTCCGTAGTGTTTGTGGTCAACAGGTAATCTGCTCCCATGGCCCACCATGTTGTATATGTAAAATCTATTGTGTCCGTCTCGTGAAACCCTTGAGTTATATAACAAAGGATTAGATCAATAAACATTTCAAGGCGGATTTTGGATCAGGCTAATTTTTTAATCTTCTTATCATCATGGTGAGTTACACCTCTGATTAGTGGGATTGATGAAAGACGCAACCTGGCTTGGTCCTCGAACAGGTAGAATGCATCTTCAATTTCTCACAGAATGTAAAACAGTAACAATATTTTACTGTATGTCATCAAACACCTAGAGAACATAATCAAAATCAAACACCTGGGTGAGCAACATTCATATCAAAATAACCGAGTAACCAAGCTGATTCGGTTCAAGTTGAGGTTCGATCCGAGTCGAGTCAAGCTCGAACTCAGCCCGAAATTTTTTCGAGCTCCAAAAACCAGCTTGACTCAGTCTGAATCCAATTTCGAGCCGAGGGGAGTCAAGCTTTTCCGAGTCGAATCGAGCCAGCTAACTAAGCTGACTCGACTTGTGTACGGCTCTAATTGTGGGGATCCACCTTGAAGTGTATATGTGAGATCCGCTCCCACCGTTAGATGGTAATCCCCTGTGAGGCCCATGGCATAAAAAACAGGCTGGCCTGTGATTCAGGTGGGGCACACCACATGAAATTTCAACCCTGATTTTTAGTGTAAAAAAAGTAAGCCATCGCTGTCAGCATAGAAAAAAAGAAGTGCAGGAATTACATTGGTAATTAATCATTACCCATTTACAAACATTTACAGGAGCCTTGAGCCCAAATTTCAGGCCCATCCTTGATTCAGGTGGGACGAAGGAAAACAGTTTGCAGGCTGAGGGCTGTCCCATACACTTTCTAATTGTGTGGTCCACCTGAATCACTGATGGAGCTGTTTTTTCTTTTGGGCCCTGGGCCTAACATGGGGTAACACCTGGTTGACAGGGTGGATTTCAGATGATCATCATGGTGGGGCCCACCCAGGGTAAGGTGTTGCAATGATAATTACTTGAATTAATGGGATAGTTTATTGAAAACCTTTTATAGAAAGGTACTGGAATGTAAATTCTATATTTAGTAGTTATTTTGTAAAATAACCTAATTTTTATATTCCAAACATAAGTAAATTTACATGACGGACGGCAGGAAGGACCCCGCATGCCCAATAAGCTGTGACTTACTGGTTATTTTTACAGTTCATAACTTTTATATTCCAAATATAAGTAAATTTACATGACGCAGCAGAGTAGCAGACCACATACCTCATAGACCACCACTGTTATGTCTAAGAGAAACAAATATATTATCATCCACTTAAAACTTTAAACAGATTCCACGTGCTTGTTAGGCATCAGCAGCTTTCCCGATTGGGGCAGACTCATCATTTCCTGCCAGCTTTGCCTTCTTCACTTCGTAATCTTTAATAGCTGCCTTGATCGCATCCTCTGCGAGCATGCTGCAGTGGAGCTTTACAGGCGGCAGTGAAAGATGTTTTGCAATTTCTCTGCCATATAAAGGACAACAGGCATATAAGAAAAACAAGATGTGAAATCCATGGATACAGGATGGGTTTCTTAAGAGATCTGCACACATCTGCATTACAGTACAGGATCTACTAGATTTGTCTTGGAGAAGAAGGGCACCAGCATCATGCATGACAGAGACATTTGAGTCAAGATGGGGGGATTGGAAGGACTGATTCACTTTCCTATCGACAAAGGAGGATCCATGAATCCAGGCATAAAAGCTGGGACAAGGCAACGATGACGACGATGAAATTCCACCTTCCCAACCATGCCCTAAATCATCATCATCATCTAGTCCTTATCCCAACCAAGTGGGGTCAGCCAAAGTAGTGTTTGGGTGTCTCCACATAGCGGTTAGGTGGGGATTAGTTTTCCACAGAGCTTTCCACATATGATTCCGCCAAATATGGTTCAAGCAAACTTACAAAGACAGCCCAAATGTTCTCATTACCACCATGTCATGCAAACAACTAGTTTCAACCATTGGCATGACAGTAGGAGGAACAACTCCTAAGGTGTTCATTCTCACCACACCACCATATCACATGGTAGATACCTTTTTTTAAAAAGCTTTAACAAATGATAGGTCTGTTTGGATGCACTAACGAGCTGAATTGAAATTGGTAATCCAATAAATGGAAATAAACAATTTCTAATTTCCTTCATCAGCATTCATATTGAGAATCTGAGCTCCAAAGTTCAAGCTGAACTCATAAGAGCAGTAAAGGACCACTTCCTCATTATGAATGCCGGGAAGCATTATTCATTCTTGCCGCCTGCCTCCCTCATGATTGAACTGACACTTGTCGATTCAACTCACAAGTGCATCCAACTCCAGCAGAACAGAACAGTCTCAAAGCTTAAAATTAAATAAACAGGTCGAAACAAAATGAACATACTGATCAAAAGGAGGGGGAAATGAAGAAAAGAATGAGAACTCACGTGTTCTTGATTGTTAGTACTTCCTCCATTGGCTTTCCTTTCACCCATTCAGTTGCTGAAAATAAGAATTAACAAGAATCAGATTTTTCTTTTCCTTATCCTCAAAGAACCATAGGCATTACACCACCTATTTCCAATATACCAAGTAAAAAGGTCATTAATACTTAGATGGTTAAACATGGTTAAACAAGCAAAAATGAAAGGGATGTAATGCTTCCAACATAGAAGAGATCCCTTTTCCAGAATCATGATTTCAAAGACTCAAAACAAAGTTGATGCATGGAGGGCAGAAATATCAAGTTTATGGTCATGGTAGATGGTTCAAACTTATGCTCCAGTGCCCTGTTTACACTGAAAGAGTGTTCCTTGAATATCTAGTCAAGCTGAGCAACATTTTGGCGATTAGTCACGAACTCACATTACTTTCAAATGTCAACAAATTCAAGCATTTTGGCATTGTTTTTTGGCTTCTTAGGGATGTATTCGTTTTTTGACTTTTTTCTTTCTTCTTCTTCCTTTTTTTTTAAAAAAGGTAGTATGCATTCATTGAAAACTAAGTAGCTTTTGCTTTTTCTATCTTTCTTCTTCTTCTTCTTCCTTTTTTTTCTTATGTTCTTTCTTTCTTCCTTTCTTCTTCGTTTTTTTATTTTTTCCTTCTATTCTCTCTTTCTTTCTTTCTTCTTCCTTTTTTTTGAAGATCACTATGGATTCATTGAAAACTAAGTAGCTTTTTCTTTTTCTTTCTTTCTTTCTATCTTTCTTCTTCTTCTTCTTCCTTTTTTTTTTTTCTAAAGGTCACTATGCATTCATTGAAAACTAAGGGGTAATGGAATTTCCAGTACAAAAAAAAAAAAAAAAGAGCAGCAGGACACCCCGGCATTAGCCAACTCATCAACGATATGATTAGCATGTCTGCCCACGTGGGAAACAAAACGTTTAGCCCAAAGGCCTAATTTCATTCAAAACAAAAGATAAATCCCAAGGCTCAGGACCCACCTCTTTAGCACATTTAAGTACAATAGTTGAGCCCCCTTCTACTACAACAGATTTCTATCCAAAATGGTTGTGATTAAACCTCAGTCCATTCCAGCAAAACCTTCAGCTTTATGAGCTGCCCCCTCAGCGCAAGACCAGAGAAAGCAAAGAGTATACACATATTTCTCTCAGCCATAGCTCCCAGCAAAAAGCAAAGGGAAGGAGCAACCGAAGAGATTTTCCTTTCATCAGGAATGGACCTCTGGCCCAGCTATAGAAGATTTCTTTAGTTTTTCTCTAACTGGCCACCTTGAGGGAGGAAGCTATGGAGCAATGGATGAGAAGGTGGTGGGCAGATTCCTCATTCACACATAGCATGTCCATTTGGAAAGCTAAAGACCCTGCTGTTGAGATGATCTAGTGACAAAAGTTTGTTTTTCACTGAAGTCCACACAAACACAGTCACTCCACGAGGGGCAGCAGAAGCCCAAAAAGAAAAGAGGGGGAAGAATACTAGTCTTTCATGAGCATATGGAAATGGAAGAATGATTTGGCCGTGTACCTAGCTGCTGAGTCCACTTCCACATTTTTTAATCCTCTTCATTCACCAAAAGAGAGACTGCACTACAAATGCTCATAATCAACAAAAAGTGAGAAGCCGCTTTGTCAATTAGATTTTTACAAAAGATAATATTCCACGCCAGCTTTCCTCCCATGATTTTGTAGCTCTCCTTCGCTGATGCTTTCCATCAGCAGCAACTCCATAGAGCTCTAGAAATTTGACAGCCAGCGTCCCCATTCATCCTCCCACAACCAAAATCTGTCCCCTTACTTCATGTTAGGGTTGTCCCTGTGTCAGAATTATTCCCCAAACATCGTACTTGTCCCCCATACTGCATAAACCTTTCCAAGCTTCTGACTTCACTTAAGGTACCCACTACTCGGAGTAACCTCCCAAAAAAGAAGAAGATGTGTCGGTCAGGTTCGGTTTTTTGTCAGTTGGGTTGGGCGGGTTCGACCAGAAATGCTATGCTTACGTACAAGACTACCCCTCTTCCCAAAAGCTTCATGGGGACTACTTTACGACGACGGACGACCGTCCATAGGGGGTTTACTGCACAAGGCCCCTTGGAAGGACTAGACCATACTATAGTACAGAGGCGGGAAGGATACTAGACTATATCAAGAGGCATTCAAGAGACTGGTCGCATCTGACGAAGTTCGTCGAATGCTGACTACAGAGACTAAAAGAGGAAGCGAATCTTCTGGGGGAGTGGCTACCTACTGGAGCTTCGACCAACCACCACCGGTCAATTCCGCTTTGGGGCCACCCCTTACTCTACCATTATTATAGGTGTATGGCTGTCTCAGAGGAAGGATAGCTATACTGATTCGGTATACTCTAAATACACCTTCGGTACAATATTGACGATCTCACAAAGATGAAATATCAGTAGTTTTCCATTTACTGATCCCATCTTTCACGGAACCTTAATGCTACTAGTCCTATAGATGATCCAGATCAGATATAGAAAAATGGATTTGAAGGATACAATCGAATAGGATATTGGATAATGTAGAAAAACCTGCTTGCGATGGGAATGGGGCACCTACTACTACTTCCTATTTGATCCGAAGAATGCTGGTGCAATGACCACGGCTTTCTATGGCCCACTCCATCAAAGCATAGAGCCCTATGCAGTTGGATGTGTTCAGTTACCACCCTCTATTGGATAAAATGTATTTATCTTCAATCACTCTTCTCCATAAGGCATTCTTTTAGGCTTCAAGCGCCACCCCCCCCCTGGTTCTCCTTGGGTTTAGGGTGGCTTGTTGCAAGAGCCAACTAAAAGAGGTCGTATTTAATGCTCTGGCAGACTGACACTTTATGCACAGAAACACAAAGATGGTAAATGTGACCTACAAGACAAAGTGACTAAATTTTGGATCCAACACAATCCCAAAATTAAATCCTCCAATTCGTGGACACTCATTTGTTAAAATATGACCATTAGATTTTTCCATTTTTAACCATTGCACCAATCTGATCATTAGATAAGCGAATGTATTTGTGGTTCATGATGTATCTAATATGTGGCCCATAATAGGTACGGTTGAGTTTGAATTACTTGTATGTCATACTTGCAATTTCGAAGTACTTTCCAAAATGCTTGCATATCATCCACCATACTCTACTACCAAAGTATCGAAATCCATTCTCAGCTCTGACTTGGTTAAGCACACGCATGCATAACAATACCATTACAGCCACAACATGTTCCAGCACAGCCTACGAGTGCAATCCCCAAGGCATCCATCAGGTTAGTCTGACTACATATATGCTGTCCTCTAAAATAAATCTGGTTCATTGATCAGGTGGGCACAATGTTAGAAACGGTTGATAGGTAAGAAAAGTTCAACAGAAGTATCTTTCAGTTACATATCTGTTTCGTAAACTGTGGTCCACCTGCAAAATGGACAAACCTGATTCTTGGGTAAGAGCATCTACATAATGGTCCCATTTAGATAAATCAGTTGGATCCTTTACCAATGTGTCATGCTGCTGCTCATGCAGCATTTACATTAGCAGCTTTTACACATCAACGGGCTTAGCAAAATTCTTCGTTATAAGAGAAATGGTCAAATGCTCTAACAGCACTATATGTTTTGTTGCTCTTAGTTGCATCAGATGTTTAGACAGTCCTGTCAATATTAACCTGTCAATTAGGTTCAACATATGTTTCAATTGCTACCATGCAAATATCACAATAATTTGACAATCTTAACCATCTAGTCTATAGCCCATGGTATGTTTGGCCTACATCTTTCATATAAAAATAGGTTTAATCATGATTTTAATCCATCTATTTGTTGGGGGCATCATGAGTTGCTTATGATTCTAAAGAATCACTTGTATCGGGCAATCCTAACCATCCCATCCATGGCATAGAAAATGGCAAATCCATCAAGGATGGATTTGCTCATCCAATCGGTGAGATTTTGCATGGTTGCCCTTGGAAAGGATTTTGGAGTTAATGAACAGTTCTGAACCATCGGCTGGACTGTCGAAGTGAACCGAAGCAATTAGGAGCACTATAACCGGAGAATTTCTTCGTATATAGTAAAGCAGGTAATTTTGACCGTATATAGCCAATTTTGTTGTGCTGAACATTTCCAAGTCCAAACCGTATTATACCCAAATGTATCCATCACCAACTTTTTAGTCTGTTTTTTATGGCCGGACTTTTAACTGTACCTTTCATTGTCTACACAGAATGATACTCAAACTTTTGCCATGTGCCAAATTGCTAACTATGCTTCAAACCTCCAACGCCACTAACACAACAAGCACCAATTTCTTTCTGCTTCAAACCTCCCCCTCCAGGCCTCCACTTACACAACAAACACCAATTTCTTTCTCTTATTCAACCCAACCTGAGACCACCATCATATTTATGGCATTCTTCTCCGGCACACTAAAATTATTGTGCCCGCTTTTCCCTTCCCATAGGAATTCTCCTGAATTTTCAAGCTTCCTCACAATTAACACGATTTTAAGCATAGCCAATTAATACACCGGGAGGTTTGACACTATGCTTCATCTAAATCAATACAACCACCGAAAGAAAGATAACTCCATTTCTACAGAGCAAGCCTCTTCTCAAAATTTTCAACAACTGTGTTTCACATCAAGTTAGCAGTTTTCTTGGGTATCAATGGGCACCCCAGGTAAGATATGGAGAAATCCCCACACTTCCAGTCCAATTGAGAAACCATCACCTTGACCATTTCCCCACAATGACCAGCATACTCCTCCCCAGAATCGCTTTCAGGCCAGATATTGCTTTGACCTGCTCCAGAGAAGCGCCACACAATGCTAGAGTATCATCTGCAAATTGCGGAAGAAAAATAGAAAAAAGAGGGGCTGTCTTGAAAGAAGACTGCACTATTCTGCCTTGAACAATATTTTGCTGAGACCTTTCCCCCGCAATAAAGAACAATAATGGGAGAGAAGGACCCCTTGTCCCAATCCCTTGGGCTAGCAAACATACTAGTCAGGGGCCCATTAATGAGAATTCATGTCGAGAACACACTCTTTTATCCAACCATACCACTTCTGTCTCTAGTTAGTTTGGGTAGACTAAATGTATCAAGATTTCATGTAAGTTCAAATATTATTATAAGATAATAGTGGTCAGATTAAAACTAAGTGATATTAATGGTGAATGTAGAAGTCGGATTTGATTTTTCCTAATATTGCTTATGAGATAACATAAGAAAAAGATGAATACAAGTTTTGATGTATTCCTCATGAGAGGAATTATGTGATCCTCACTCGAGGATATATATATATATATATATATATATATATATATATATATATATATATAGAGAGAGAGAGAGAGAGAGAGAGAGAGTATTCAGGAGCTCAGCACCCCTATGTTTAGGTCCAATAATTCAGTGTTTAAGACTGTTAACTTGGACCCCACCTCAGACAGGGCATTCCTCAAAAATAACCTTGAAAGGGACCTAACACCCTTCTCAATCAAAACCTCCATACAGATGATGAAGGCAAAACAAAGAAACAGTCTGCATTCAATGGAAGAAGATGCCAAAGATTAGATAGTTATGATCTCCCAATATGGTACTGTTTTTGGGGCATAGTCATACACTGCGGATCCTATCAGATCGATGAAATATGGTTTATCTAATTCTGTAGAATTTAACTATTGTTTTCAATCATGTATCACATGAAGCTAACAAGGTGTCCAATAGTTTATCCAATGCCGATCAATCTATGCCCTCTTGCAGTCATGTTTTGCTGTCTAATCAGTAAGAAATTTATAATCCATTGAATGTCCCACTTCCCCAAACTAAAAATACCAGCTTTGGAAAATGGTGACACAGTTCAATACATTTCATACCAACGTCTCAAATGCCAAAAACACAAGATATAGGACCAATACTTTCAATATCAGTGATTATGAAACTTAGGTACAGCTACTTCATAATCAAGTATGTTGAATTGGAACCAATCAGTATCTCCTCAAGTCCTTTTTTTTTAAAATTAATCAGGCTAGATTATTGTGTTTATCACTTTCTTCAGTAAACTTACAGTGACTAGCTTTCCATGCATGAAACAAATGGCATGAGATGAGATCCAAACCTATCATCAGGTAGGCTCTACCATGGATGAGACATCCCCCAAAAATCAAAATGATCTGACAAGTGACAATCCTAACCATTCACTGGAGGAGTTTCAGTGCAAGTAAACTGATCACTCTAAAGAAAATGGCCCATAATTCCTTTGAACATCCATTTTTCCCTAAAAATCACCCAAACCTGCAGGTTAGAATTCTCCAATTGGAGTGAATTTCAGGATATGGCACATCCAAGTAATTCCTACACAATGATCAGTTTGCATCTGGCGGTACCAAAAGCATAAAACAATGGGTGCATCTATCAAACAGGGTGGATGTGAATATCAATTCGCTTAACAGACTACAATAAGAGTAGAATGAATAATGCTAGGGTGACTTGCGCAAGGTGAGGCCAATATGGCACACATGTAAATGATCTGGGCCAGATCATTAGGTGGGGGCCAACTCCAGACATTGCCCAGCCCATAAATCAAGCCAATCCACTCATCAGGTAGGTAGGCCATAGTCATCATATGGGCCTGTTTGGATGCCTGTAAGTTGGGTTAGTGGGAAGTGACTTACAGGGAAGTCACTTACAGGTGCTGTTTGGGGGAAGAAATTCACCTGTAAATCACTTACAACCTGTAAGTCACTTACAGGCAAAACTGCAAGGAAACTTCCAGGGGCTGGAGGTGAGAAGGCACTTCCCTATAAGTGACTTACAGGCCAACGGTCTGATTTTTTAAACAAATGGAAGAGGGGGAAAACGCATCTCCATTACCGAAAAGCTCTGGCCATTGAAGAAGCTCCACTAAGCTCTCTCTCTCTCTCTCTCTCTCTCTCTCTCTCTCTCTGCAATGGCGTTGTGCGCCTCCCGCTCTCCCTCTCTGCAATTAGTATTGTTGTGCGCCCATCTCTCTTCCCCTCACCCGTTCTTTGCATTCAATTAGGGTTGCCGTTTTCTTTTTCTTTTATTGGAATCGATGGATTCAGTTAGGCTGTGACAGTGGGGCCCACCGTAATTTGTGTTTTATTTTGGTATATCTATGCCATCCATCAGTTTTGCTAGCTCATTTTAGGGCCCAAGCGCAAACATGAAATATATCCAAATCTTAGGTGGGTCACACCACAAGAGTCCAGAATCATGTTATCCAGCACAGTTGTTTGGAGTTGGGGAATGGTTCCACAATTCATTTTTGGGAAGATTCCTGGCTTGGGGAGTTACTGCTCAAGATTCAATTTTCGCTTCTCTACGTCTGTCTCCGGAAAGGGATATCCGCATCATCAATTGCTACCCACTCATGACTGGCCGCATAGTTTGGGACATAAGATGCTTCCGAAACCTCAACGATTCCGAGGCTTTGGAGTTTCAGAATCTTATGGATCGCCTCCTCAGGGCTTCACCCAATGCTGCTCAGAAGGATAGTCCGTTATGGCAATTAGAGAAATCTGGATGTTTCTCTTCCAAGTCCCCATATTCCGCTCTCTGCCCTGGGCCCCACCACGTGTCTAAGGCCTCCCCTTTCATCTGGAAATATCTGACCCCCCCTAAATTCATTTGCTTAGCTTGGTTGATTGGGCGTAACAGAATTCTCACGGTGGATAACCTTATTAAGCGGGGCATGTAGATTGTAAATATTTGCCTTTGTTGTATGTCTGCTACGGAATCAATTAACCACTTGCTTGTCCATTGCCCGTTCACGTCTACTATCCGGGACGAGTTTTCTCAAATTTTCTTTGCTAAGTGGTGTGCTCCAGTCTCGGCAGCAAGTCTCCTCTCGTCGTGGAACGGTTTCAAGTTGGGGAAGCTCGATTCTCTCATCTAGCGCATGGTGATAATTGATATATGGTGGTCCATCTGGGAGGAACGAAACAACCGGTGTTTTGAAAATATTTCTTCGACGTCCTCGAGGGTGGGATCGAGGCTTAAAAACCTGGTGATTGAACGGGCTTCTAACGTAAAAGATTTAAGGTCCTTTGACTTTAGCTTTTTGGGTGCCTAGGGGTCGTCTGCTACCTCAGCAGTGATCCCCTCTTAGGTTTTTTTAGGCCTTTTGTTTTCTCTCTCCTGCCTTTTCTCCTCTTCTTTGTTTCTTTTCCCTCTCTTTAATGAAGCTCCAGTAATTTTATTTTATTTTATTTAAAAAAAAAAAAAAAAGAAACAGTGGTGATTGAATGTCCAGCATTAAAGCTCCCCACCGTCCAATCTATTGAGGTGGACCATTTTTATTTATTTTTAAAAAAATTATTTAATTATTTTAATGCACTACACCTTATACAAGTAAAATATAAAAAATGGCCCACCATGGAATAGCATAAGAATTGGCTTAAATATTCCTCTTGGTGGGCTTAAGATAATGATATATTTGGTGTCAGGATTTTTTTTTTGTGATTATAACATCTTGAAATGATTCCCTACTCCAAGCCGTGAATATACAACTTCTTACCTGTAAGTAACTTACAGGCTACCCAAACACAAAAACCTATTTACCTGTAAGTGACTTGCAGCTTACATCCAAACAAGATAACCTGTATGTGACTTTCACCTGTAAGTCACAACTTAAAGAACTTACAGGCATCCAAACAGGCCCTAAACAAGACCATCCTAGACCATCCCACCTGTAAGTGACTTAAGGAAAATGGACTTGGAAAGAAAATCACACCAAGGCCCACCTGATGACTAGAGCACTAAACAAGGCACGTGAGCCACAAATCACATGCCATGCAAAGGAAATCAAGAACGATGAAAGAGGCCTCGCTGGATAGGAGAATTACAAGAAGGGAACGTACCGACGGAGGAGGAGGCGATAGCGGAGCCGCAGCCGAAGGTCTTGAAGCAGGCGTCAACGATCGTGCCAGACTCATCGTCAACCTTGATCTGGAGCTTCATGACGTCGCCGCAAGCGGGGGCCCCGACGAGGCCCGTACCGACCGACGGATCGTTCTTGTCGAAGGACCCGACGTTGCGGGGATTGTTGTAGTGATCGACCACGCGCTCGTGGTAGAGCCGGGCCAGGACGGGCCGCCCCTGTTCATGCCCTAACCCTAGAAATCGACGACACCCAGTCCTCAGCATCTCTCTCTATCTCTGGAGCTGAAGAAAATGATAGTTCAACAATGGCGTCAGGGTAAAAGGATTTTGTCGTTTGATTCCTCGGTCACCGTCTTGAGGGATTAAAAGGCGGTTGTGGCTTGTGGGATTGGGATTCGGGAACGCCACAGATATCTGTATTCTATGGCACGTGTTCGGATCTCAGGTCGCCTCATCAGCTTAGTGGAAGCATTCATATTCGACTTACCTGATGCACGGCGCGACTTCTGTGGATCCCTGACTGTGGGGCCCACCTTGATGTAGGTGACTAATATCCACACCGTCTATTCGTTTTGAAAACTCATTTTAGGGCATGTTCCCAAAAATGAAGTAGATCCAAATCTAAGGTAGGCGAGATTACAGGAAACAACGGTAATTGACCGTTAAAAATTCGAAAGGGCCACGAAATTTGTGTAATCTCTTCATCCAGGTCTTTGTGACCTTACCTTGGATTGAAAATAAACATTCCGGTAGAACGCACGAAGTTTTTAACGGTGGGGATCCAATTATGATTGTTTCATGTGGTGTGGTCCACCTAAAATTTGGATATGCTTCATTTTTTTTAAACCATGTACTAAAATGAGATGTCATAATGGACGGACGGTGTGGATCCGGGAATCCGCCGAAACCGCCCCTCATGATGTAACCCTAAGCTGTGGGCTCGCCGTGACGTCTGCGTTACATACAATCCGTCCATCCATTTCGCCTGCTCATTCAAGTGGGCCACGCCAATGTAAATAGTCGAAATGAAAACGCCCACCAAGATTTTTTGTGCCATCGAAGCCGTTGTTGCGAATAAAACTTCCGGGGCCCAATAAGATCTCAATGGTGGGTGTTCACTCCCCATCTGCCTTGAGAAAACGCCCTAACATGGACTGCTGCAACCAGTGGACGGAGTGGATATAATAGAAAAAGTCACGCCGGGCCCGCAAAGTTATGGTGGTGTATGGGGCCTGGGCTAGTCTGGGCCAGATATTTAGGCCACCAAAGATTTGGGCTGTCAATGGGCATGGTTGACCACTTAGGGCATTCGGACCCAGCTTACTTTGAGCTGACCTGGGAAAAGAATATTAGGCCCCGGTCTAAGTTTAAGCCTGTTTATTAATTGGCCAGGCAGAGGTGGGTCAGGCGTGGCCCAGCTTGTTAGGGTTTTGAAGGCATTTTTATCATATAGCATCCATAGTGGGGGCACACTCAAAGAACAGCCCAGATCTCGCAGAAAAGTGGTTGGCTAGGCTTGAGTCTGGCCGGGTGATGCGAAACGTTTCCGCTCGAGGTCTGGACCTGGCATTTCTGTAGTGAGCTAGACCATGGTTTGATCTGAGGTCTGGACCACGCAGGAATGGATGGGTCATTCTTCGGCCAACCTCCACTAATCATGCACGCCCATTGACAACCTCTTCATATACCAAAAAATGTTTTGCATCCGCAATGTAGGGCATTACACGTGTCCGCTGATTATGCACTAACCGTTCATCCAATGGTCCCACCTCAGATCAGAGAAAGCTTAATAATCCCGTCAGTCAGATGATCTTGACTGTATTGTTCGTTCTTACATGCCATGGGGAGAAATAGTGGGACGGCATACCGAATTCTACGTCTGAGATTGATTTGACGCCCAAGATATTTCAGAGGGCTATATCATTTTGCCAGGATGATTCCAAACTGGCAAGGCCGGCCCAACAGCGGGTCAGAAGCCCTACAAATGCATGGTTAAAAGAAGATCCAGTTGATGGCCGTGATTATCCTGTACATCACCCATACAGGGAGGCCCACCAGATGAATAGTCCTGATCACTGGGAGGTAAGAGGCTGAAAAGTTAAAAATATTAACAAGAAGAAAACAGTGACTCCACAGACCGCCCACATGAAGATGGGGATGATGAACGTAACAGCTTCCTTTTCCTCTGTATTGAGATAAGAGGACAACCATTTCATTTAGTGTACAAATGCACCTGTATTTTCCATGCAAATTTTTATTTTCTTTTCCCATGGTTCCCACCTCGAGGCGCTGGAGTTAAAACTGATTGGGCTATATTCTAACCATCCAATGCAGGCTGCAAATTGGACCGTTGAGATCAAACGCGGTCCATCAGAAGAAAGGTCAGAATCTCATCTAGTCGCACTTTTTGGCAACGATTGCCTCGTAAAGAATCATTAAAAGACAAGGAAACTCCAATTGCATTTTCAGAGACCGACAGCCCATTCTGCCTTTGAAAATTATATTTCCGAGGGTAAATTTGGAAACAAGATTCTAGGAGGCATAGAAGAATGGGTTGAGCATGCAACCCAGCTGGAGGCGATCTCCTCACTTCAGAAAGCCTTCGAAAAAGGTGCTATAAACTCAGGATGCCGTGGAGTGCCACCCAGAAAGAGATACGAGAAACAAACTAGTATTCTCTGTTACAGCTAAAAGGATTAGCTACACAAAGATCCAACTCCACCTGATGAATTGCAGTAATGTAGCAGCATGCAATCATCCATCTATTACAAAATAACCCAAGTGAGGGAAGGGGGAAAAAAGGGGGTCCTCCAATTTCATCACAACCACAATTCCCTTACCTCCAAAAAAGCTTGGATGACATTTACGCCTGCAATCCAAACAAAACCCGAACAGAAGTCAAGTGCTCACGCCTGCCAAATCAGATGAGTGAATTGTCAAAAATTCAGTAAACGAGAGCACCCTGAAACAGAATTACAAGGCAACGGACATGCCAAGTTACTGATGACCAATCCTACATGCAGGTGACCAGCCCCACCATGGATAAGGGATGCCCCATATTTCTTCCAGATTTGAAGATCATAGCCATCCCTAGTTTGGTATATACTTTTTCTTCTATTTTACCAACTGCCTAATTGTGATTGATCAATAGGTTAAGATTTTTCCATCTGGGTGATTTTTGGGCCATATCCAGACAAGATGAGGCCCATCCGATGAGGCCCATCCGATCAACAAGCTGTGCCAACAAACACAGGACCCCACTTCCATGGCTGGTACATTGGAACACTGCATCTCCTGATGCATCAGTAACATTTTAATCCTTGCCATTTGAAAGAAAGGAGAACACGGCTCTCAAGTACTTACCTTGTTAGCGATATTGTTGGAGAGCCACTCCAGCCCTTCATAGAGACCCTCACCAGAAGTTGCACACGTGCTTTGGATGTACCTGAAAAGGCCAACACAGAATCCATGTTAGAACTTATAGGAAAGAAATTGGACTGTGGAATTTGTGTAGATCGCTGGGGAAGTACAGTGTGAGATTTACCAGTGGCGTTGGCGGAGAGAGTGGAGGCCAAGCTTATCAGTTATCTCCGCAGCATTCATGGCATTTGGAAGATCTTGTTTGTTTGCAAATACAAGCAACACTGCATCTCGCAGTTCATCCTGCCACCACAAAGTATAAACAAAATAAGTCCTACTCAAAATATGAATATTAGACAAAGCTTAAAAACCGTGTTATGGTTGGGCAGAGAATATCCCTCTTAGAGACAAATTCCCCTTAACTTTCTCTCTCGCTTCTAATCCAGATGCTATGGTTGCTGATTGATATTCGGTTGCTACTGGAAAGGCTGTTTGGTCAGTGGAATGTAGGAGAAATTTACAAGACTGGGAGGTCCAAGAGTTCGTGGACCTCCTTGAGTGCATTTATAGGGCTCATCCCAACCGTCTTATCGACGACTCGCTGCTCTGGAACATGTCTAAGACTAACAGATTTTCAGTCTGTTCCTTCTACCTTCAGCTGGACCAATCCTACCTCTCCGCTGACCATCATAGTTCACAAATTTGGAAATTCCCGGCCCCTCCCAAGTTCATCGCGTTCGGCTGGGTGGTCATTTTGAAAAGAATTCTGACAGTGGATAATCTTAGGAAGAGAGGGATGTGCTTAGTGAACATTTTCTGTGCTGCATGAAGGCGGAGGAATCGGTGGACCATCTGCTCCTTCACTGTTCATTCATTTCTTCAATTTGGGCTGCTGTTCGGGCCTGTTTCAGTCTCAGTTGGTGCCCTCCTGATTCCGTCTCCTCTCTATTTTTGGATTGGCAAGGGGTGAAGCTTGGAAAGAAGTGGAACATGTTGTGGAAAATGGCCCTTCTCGCCATTTGGTGGTGCGTTTGGGAGGAGAGGAACGCCAGATGTTTTCGGGACTCTGCAAATTCTGTGGGCTGGGTCTTATCTAGAGCTAAGCCACTAATCATTGAATGGGCCACTCTTGTTGACTCCTTGAAGGATTCCGACCTTTTTTCTCTTGGCTTGTAGCCTTTGTCTGCTATCTCAGCAGTATCAGCTGCTGTTTTTGTTATGTTTTTTTTCCTTTATTTTAATCAAAGTCTCGTTATCTTTCAAAAAAAAAAAAAAAAACCGTGTTATGATCCCATAACAGCCAACAGCCATTGCCACTATATGACGGTAATAGCCATTAAGAAGCAGAAAAACAGGAATGGAAAATTTGAAAACATCAGGCCCACAAAAAAATAATGGTCATTTTACTGAAAAGGTGTTATATTCCACAAGACAACACATCATATTTAGAAAGCTTGTGTAAATAGTACCCCTTTATTTATGATGGCTGTCATTTCATCAAATAATGGCTGTCATTTTGGAAACAACAGCCTATTTAACAACCTTTTTCCATAACATAGCACAACAATTGGTGACCATTCCCATTATAATGGGAGTTATGACCTTATTTAAACCTTGATATGGGATGATGAACAAGCAACAAAAATTATCATCGATTTAGTCCCCCTATAGCTACATACCTCATTCAACATTCTGTGCAACTCGTCCCTTGCCTCAACAACACGATCCCTGTCATTACTATCTACCACAAATATAAGCCCCTGGGTGTTCTGGAAGTAGTGCCTCCATAATGGACGGATCTGTAAAATAAATACAGTAATGATCATTAGCTCGTTTTGTTCAATAACAGGACAGTTATTAGATGACACCTGAATGAAAACCAAACTAAACATACGCTTCACATGTCAAGTGAGCTAGAAACACATAACCTTCACAGAGAGGAATGGTCACTCTCAATGTTTTAAAACCCACATCAGAAATGACAATCGGACCAGTGCAGACCAGAATAGGCCACAAAGGTCACTCATCTACAGACCTGTCTCTTGTGAGGAACTAGGTCATGTGTTCACATCTGGGTCAATAATTTTTGGAAGTTAGGAAAAGATGGATGAACCTGCCAGCTTTTTCCTCTTTTTTTCTGAAGGTAATGATTTTATTGAGTTGAGAGTGGAGAAATGGGTGAAGATGAGAAGTCTACAGGAATTACAAAAAGGAAGACCAAAAAGAATAAAAAGGAACATAAGAAATATTATCAAACGGCTTGAGAATCAATGGCCACAAACACCTCGTCAGGCATGATGGTGATTGCAGAAAAATCTACCATTGTGCTCAGCCCAAATAAACCACAAACCAGCGAGATTAGGGACCACAAAACTCTTCACTTATGCCCAACTCCATCCACATGCCACGCAAAGAAGAATAAATCCATCCAGTGAGGCATCACAATAACAACATTGGAAGAGGTCAGAAAAAATCTTCCCAGAAGGCTCTAATGAAGATACAATGCACAAGGAGCAGTCAACAGACTCCAAATCACAAAGGCTAAATAATGGATAAGTCTAGGGTAATCATATGCCTTTTCTGCATATTATTGATGGTAATCACCCTAGTCTCGCTCTCTCCAAATGCAAATAACCCAGGGCGAACTCCTACACAACCAAATGAACTCCGTCGCTTCTCGAGATTCCCAAGAATGACGAGAGCAAATCATCACACACAGGGAGTGAACGGAAAATCTTCCAGATCTCTCCAACCTCCCTGCCCATGGATCCCACTCAAAAATGGAAGGAACATGGATCTGCAGAAGAATTAGCAATCACGCCAGGCCCTCCAATTCCTCATCCGACAAGTTCCTGGGACCAGCCCAGACCACTTGGCCCCCCAAGAATGAGAAACACTGCGAGATGGAGGCTTGCTGACACACCAAACATCGTCCCAATCTCCCACCTGAAAACATGCTTTTCCATAATTTGAGCTCGAAACTAGACCTGATAGGCCTTAATGGGACATACTCAGATTCCAATCCAGTGCCCCTTATATCGCACCCGTATTTGAACCCGACAGGACCAAATATGATTCCCAGATACAGGTAGACCAGAATCCACCATGAACCCAACCTACTGAGAAGCCCAATTACCCGGTATCCTGAGATTTTCAACATGGAAGATCCAAAAATAAATCCTTGCCATACCCAATATCCATACCCATGCTTCAGCAACACAGGTAATACATGATCATTCCTCAGAAGTAAAATAAAGACTGTGGTATGGCAATAATATTTTATGAACCAAGCAGTGATATATGGAATAAATTTTAACTTTAGAAAACTGGAAAAAAAAAAAAAAAAAAAAAAATCCAAAACCGAAGGTGCTTGAGATATCCAATTACTAAAATTGAACATTTGTTGGAAAACAAAAACAGAATTCTGTACCTTGTCCTGACCACCAACATCCCAGACAGTGAAGCTGATGTTCTTGTATTCCACTGTCTCCACATTAAATCCTGAAAACAACAGCTTATGGAATCACTTAAATCATCCACAACGGCTTTTTATATCACATGAAGTGAAACATATTAAAGAAAGACAAGACTCTGATCCAAGCCTCTCAAAATGAGATTGCAAGCCAGAAACACCAACTACAAAAGCCAAACCCGAAAGGCTACCCAAAGAACGGCCATAGGTCATAGCATGAGAATTTATGCAAAATCCCTATCACATGCCAGTTGGATCAATATCAAACATCACAAAAGAGGAAACGAATCCAGAAGGGAATTCAAAATATTAGGGAATGTAATTGCGTTTCGTTGATTCAATACCCTTGTTGGATCAAAGGTTTGGACTCGGAGGTGGCATTTTGAGCATTGACATTGAAATCCTGTGGAAGGACTGCAAGACAAAGTCAATTGATGCATAGGGTAGGCTCTGAATATAGTACGGCTCATGTGAATAATTCACATGTTGCAGCATATTTTTCATAATTCTTCTGGAATTTGAATAACCAAGGGAGACAAGAAAAGACACTAGTTTCCAGGCGTACACTGAGCAAGGCGTCTGGCACAGCCCCCTCCCTCCCTCCTTCCTTGAGCAAGGAGTCCCGTACAGCCCATCGAACTTTACTTTCATACACATTTGAGTAGCAGCAAGGTGTTCCGTATCCGTTACAATATGATCGTAAAGGCCGATATGCAGGTAACGGCCATGACCATTACGCGATACGGGGTGAAATGTGGCAATTAATTTTTTGGGACCGTATCAGCCGTTACAAGAGTCATAACGGCCGTTATGGGGCATAATGACCATTACCCCCGTAACAGTTGAAAAACGACCACTTCTTTTTCTATGTAAATCCATTTTTCCTCATTTTTTTCATTTTTCTCGTTCCAAAAACTTTCTTACATTGTTCTACAACAAATTTCGGTCACTCGTACTATAGTTTTTAGGAATAAAACAGTAGATTGAAGCGATTTGGACGAATAGAAGCTTCAAAGGCCACTTTATTAAATATAATAATAATAATAAAGTGATATACATGCATTTTTTTCCGATTTTTAATTCTGATGATTGATCATAATATATAAACATTAGATACACATCACCACATTCATAAATTCACCAGACTACCCAATACAACACTGTCACCAAAGAGTGGAGCGTTACGCTACCATAAACATATTAAAAACAAAAAATGAATACATGTTTGGAATATTTACATTATTATAATTTTTTTAGATTTTTTTTCCGAATTTTTCAGGCAAAAAAAAAAAAAAATTTGAACCGTTATGCGGATCGTAAAGGTCGTTACGCCTCTGTATCGGTCATTACTACCGATATCCATATCAGCAACGGCGGTGACCGTTACAACCACCATAACCAATATGGAATACCTTGAGTAGGAGAGTCCCATGACTTAGTCTTTTCCTGGGAATAGTACCTATCTCAATGACAAGGTCTCTCTCAGTTTGTTCTTTAGTTCATTTTGCATAATTATTTTGAAGCAAAAGTATAATAGGAACCTTGAACCAATGGCAACACCATCTCATGGATGATGTCCACAAATTTTCTATTTGATGACAAATTTAGAGGTTAAACAATAAATCTGAATCATGAGTATCTCTATCCACAATTAGGAAACAGGTCTTTTATTTCCATAGGTGAGCAACTCAGCTCAAACCTGATATCTCAGTGTTGAAGCACATGGTACATGAGAGCTCATGAGAGGTTGAATTTCAAATCATATCAACAGAAGGGAAAAGAAAATTTGCAGCGAAAGTTCTGGACTGTATCATAAATGACAACCAATGCAGCTGAATCTATAAAGAAACTGAACCTTTTAATTCAAACACTAACACCAAGTCACTAACCAATAAAAACAAGATTGATACATCATGATGGTTCAAGATCATTAATTCATAATGATGTTTCAAGATCACATGGAGAGATGCCAAATAACTCAATCCTATGGTACCAGGATTATCTCTCGTTATCTATCAAAAAACAAGATTATCATTTCTATGAAAAACAGAAGTAAATAATAAATAAATCTTGATTCCTCAATTTCAGACTCACCGATTGTTGGAATTGTGGTTACAATCTCTCCCAGCTTGAGCTTGTACAATATGGTGGTCTTACCAGCCGCATCAAGACCAACCATCAGGATACGCATCTCCCTCTTGGCAAAAAGCCGGCTAAAAAGCTTCGTGAAAGTGAGCCCCATGATTCCTTCCGGCTAAGACATCCACCCATGGAATAATAAAATTGAATCAGCACAATTGAAAAACTGTAAAGGAGTGAAGTATATAAAATTAACTTCAAGAAGACTGAAAGATCACCATGTTTACATGATTTCGCAAAGAACTCTTAATAAATAAACAATATTACACAGTATCTAAACGGAACAATACAATCACACATGCGGGTACTTTTTGATCGCAGCCACAGAAAACTGACAATCTGACATTTTGAGATTGGGTGGATTGTGTGGTTGAACCCAATTAGTTGGGTAAGGCTTAGATGATGTTGATGATCTAAACAGAACTATGACCAAAACATAGAATATCATGCGGAAGTTTATGTGGAATGGAAATATTCAAATAAATGCATCAAACAGATAGAAGCAAATCCCAAAAAAAAATCTTCAAAGGGATCAACTCAATCAAAAAAAGAAATTCAAGCCACCAAACACTAAAATGACACCATCGAATCCAAAAACAACCTTGAAACTCTTGATCGGAACCAAAAATCCTCTAAGAAATGTGATTCTTCAAGGGATTTCAAGTAGAAATAATTGCCTACATTAATGAAAACGTTCTCAACAGATCTAGCAGTTCAGATCAACCACCCGTGGAAGAAAAAAAATGTTCAAAGACAAGCAAATTAGAAAGGACGACCTCACCTTCAACAAAACTTCTTCAAATGAATAATGAATAGATGAGCAAATTCCAGAAATCCTTCAAAAGATGCGGTTTCTCAAATGAATTTCAAAATCAACCAAATGACTACAACGGATGAAATCTATTTCAGCCAATCAGACTGATCAGATCATCAGATAATTTTATTTTATTTTTTTAAATCGAAAATTAGGGTTTGAAAACCAAAAAACTGATGAAGAAATATCAGATTCCGATGATTTCAACAGAAGTTTTTAGTGAAGGAAAAAAAGAAACCGCAAACTGAAAACATCAAAAATCGTTCAATCAAAGCCTGGAATCCTTCAAAAGAAGAGCTTCTTCAACGAATTTCAAGCAGATCTAATGATGGAAATCATCTTAACGAATCTACCTCTTCAGATCAGCAGAATATTACTAAAAAAACGGAATTAAAAGCGTAGAATCCAATAATTTAAGCAGAAAAACCTTCATATGAAAAGGAAAAAAATCCTCAAAACCCTATATTTGAGAAGAAAACAAGCATATTAGAGGCAGAAATCCTTCAAAAAATAACACGATTCATGATGAAATTCAAGCAAATCGAAATCTCTACAGATGAATCGAAAAGATTCGAACAGATCTACAGTAAAAATCGAAAAATTAGAAGATGAGAGAGGATCGGGGGAGAGAATTTCACCTTGCAGAGAAGAAAACCTTCGGGAGAGAGAGAGAGAGAGAGAGAGGGAGAATAAAACCGCTGTCCACCGTAAAACACCCTATCTCTATGGGCCCACCATGTTGTATGTAGAATCCAGTCCGTCCATCAGGAATATCGGCCTAACAGAAAATTCAGGTGGGACACATCAATGGGAATATCTTTCACGTGGTGTGGCCCACCCGAGTTTTGGATCAGGAAGTTTTTTTTTCCGTATATTCTCTTCATGGTGGCCCCACCTTCAAACCTATGGTTGGCATCCCACCCCCATAGTTCACTGTGGTGTGGCCCAACTGATTGGTGGATCTGGATGATTTTTATCATAGAGGCCTAGAATGTAGTATAAAACATGATAGACGAGTTGGATTTTGAACATAAAACATGGTAGGACCTACCGAGTTGAGTTTTTTTTTGTGGACGCGAATCATCATCCCTGCATCCGCCAGGTAGCTGATGGAAATGGTTTGTGGGCCCACTATGATGTATGTGTTATATCCATGCTGTCCATCAAAATTTTCAGCTCATTTTAGAATATGGGCCGAAAAATGATTCAGATCAGAAGCTCTAGTGGACCACACCACATGAAACAGTAGGGAATGAATGCCTACCGTTGAAAATTCCCTGTGACCACGGAAGTTTTGGATCAAGCTGTATTTCTGATAAATGGTTTACGTGACTTCATGAACATATAGATGGCAAATAAACATAACGGTGGTTCGCCAGGAAGTTTTAAATAGTAAGAGTTCAATCTCCATTTCTTTCCTGTGGTGTGGTCTACTTCAGCTTTGGATATGGCTCAATTTTATAGCACTTCCTTAAAATATTCTTTCCTGTGGTGTGGTCTACTTTAGCTTTGGATCTGGCACATTTTTATAGCACTTCCTTAAAATGGTCCGGGAAAATGGATGGACGGCGTGGATAAAACACTTATATCATGTTGGGCCCATATAGCTTTTAATCCAACCCGAGTCGTGTATCAAGTTGCTCCTGAAATGATGACATGCTATATGAGTGCCATCCAACCCGTCCGTTAGATGTGCCCCATGAAGGGTCAGTCAGGTAAGCCATGTCCAATCGATAGAACGTGGGTCCCACTTAGTTATATATTCATGTGCCATCCAACTAAAATTCATATTATTTCGGAGCTCATGTGCGAAGCACCATGTGAATGAATGCATGGCTTTTACGGATGACTGTACATTGATCCTTTACTATATTCCAGGGCGCATATTCTATAGATAAAAGTGGGATGTTAGACTCTCAGTCAAAAGTTTATTCTTTTTTTCATAAAATTATGATTGTATGTGTATAAATCTCGTGCATAAGTATCACTTTTTCTCTTTATATGGATTTATTCCTACATTATATTCCATGGCCCGTATTATATAATATAAGTGGGATGACGTGAGAGTGTGGTGTATCAATGTATATCATGTGGCCAGTCCTAATGTGTATTTGCTCTTAATATTCGAACATAGGACCGTCCACTCTGTATAATGTTAAACAAACATTTACTCTAAGGGCTCATTTGGCGGGATTTGGGCGTATTAAGTGGGATTGGGCAGGATAGATTGTAAAATCCCTCCTAATCCCATCCCTTACCTGTTTGGACGGCGGTGGATTTCAGTCCGTTTAAATCCATCGACGGATCTAAGGAGGATATGGAGGGATCGCAAAATCCTTCCTAATCCCATCCCTTACCTCTCTCTCTCTCTCTCTCTCTCTCTCTCTCTCTCTCTCATGGTGGTTTTCGGCTTTGTTTGTTGTTTTTGGGTTGAAATCCGTGTTCTTGAATTTGGGTTTTTGATGGGATACTGAAATATTTTATCATGCTTCTGTTTTTCTTGGGCTTTGTTGGTGTCTTTGCACTTGGGGTTATGTAGAATCCTTATTTCTAACTTGGATTTCTGTTGTTGTTGTAACAACCCTAAATTTTAGTGCATTAAAAAAAATTAAAATAGTTATTTAAAATTTTTATTTTTAAATAAAAAATAAAAACAAATCAATAGTCGAGTTGATAAAGACATTCTTAATTGAGAGATAGGTTTAAACATTGATTGAATAATTGTATAATTGAATGAAATTAGTACACTCAGTGTACGTGTCATGGGCCGAAACTCAGGTCTGAGGGTGCACACTCTGTATTCGAATTTCGGGGCGTGACAGTTGCCCTCATTTTCTATTCAAAAATCGATGGATTTTTATTCATCTGCTACTTACCTTGATTTCTGAATTTGAATCATTATATCTAAAGGGCTCCACTAATTTCTGAAATCATCCCTCTTGCTTTCTCTTTGCTTTGATTTCAGCTTGGGTTGCTGTGGAAATCTGCAATCACTTCGATAGCCGTGAGAACCAACTTCCTCCGGGCTTCCTATTCCACCCAATTGATGAACTGCTTATAACATACTATCTCATGAAGAAGGTCATCAATAGCAGTTTCACAAGCCAAGCCATTGCCGAAATGGACCTCAACAAGTGCGAGCGATGGCAACTTCCCGGTTCACCTTTCAATCTCGATCCCATTTCCTCACCAGATTCTCTTATCTAATCCTTGTAAGAATCTATTGAAGACGGAGGAATTGGAGTTGAGAAGAGAAGGAAGATGGATTTCATGGGGGTGGGATTACATGAAATCCCACGCCCCCCCAAATGGGATCTGTGTTTGGCATCCCTGGATATGCTAGCCATCCCAAACAGGATGGAATTTTGGCCATGAGATACACCAATACCATCGGATTGCCAACAATCCACTGACGTGGTCATCATTTGTAAGACCCGTATCCTTGACCGTACCATTCCGTAGGTTCCCGCGGTCTTTCCGGTCGAATTCCGGCAACCTTCGACCCTTACCGATATCTGCGCACGACCCTGATTCATACGCCGTTAACCCGAGTCGACTCAACCCGAGACTTGTACCATTGCGACCGCACCGTCGCCGCGGTTCCGATGCCGCGACTCGCGCGCCGAGGCGATACTCTGGCCAGGAGATGTGGGCCAACGTTCAGTGCGAGGAAAACGCCGCACGTTGCGAAACCCAAGAGAATCTCAACGAAATGTCACATCAATCACCCATCAATCAATCCCATCATGTCAAGTACACATCAACTTTTCACCTTTCCCAAGCAAGCCCCAAAGTCAAAAAGATTCTTACAACCCATACCTCTCTTACACCTTTTACCCCAAAAGTCAAAAAGAGCCTCTTACACCACATCCATCATCCATCAAACATCACCCATCTCTCTCTCTTTACAACCCTCTCTCTCCTTCATTTTCAAGATACTTTCCCAAGCAAGAGAGCTTCACACGTCCAAGCCTCTCCAACTCTCCCAAGCAACAAGTGTGGCCCACCTTTCCTACTCCTTCATCTTCCATCTTCACCATCCATTCCTCATCTCCTCCATTGAAATCGAAGCCAAGGAGCTAAGGAGCCCATAGGAGCAAGAAGATCAAGTGGTGGGTGCTTTAATAGAGTAGTTTTCATTTCTTTTAAGATGGGCCAAGTGAGGCCAACCGATCAATGGTTTGGATCTCACTTGGGACCCTAAAATGTGGCCGATGGCCCACTTTGATCATCATGATCATTCCATGATGGGGCCAATCTCCATGGACCCCATCATGATGTTTACTTTCTAGTTGATAAGGGTCATCTAGACCGTCTATTTTATTGGAGAAGGAATCTCCACCGTTGGATTTTGGATTTAATGGGCCCATGTGTAGCGGGACCCACCTTGATGTATGTTGAATGCAAGAGGGACCCATAGTGGCGGGGTCCCTCCGATATTGCCGATGTCTCTCTCTCTCTCTCTCTCTCTCTCTCTCTCTCTCTCTTGTGTATGATAGCTTGTGGCCCGCCTTGGAGCATGAGATCACCCACCTTGTCCACCCATCCAAAATGGTGTGGCCCACTTGGATAGACCCTACCTTGAGGCATGTATTATATCTAACAAATCTACAAACGGGGCCCACTTTACACATGTGTTGATGGCCCACCTAAGCCGGACCCACCTTGTTTATGTGTTATACCCAAACCGTCCAGAGTCCCTGGACGCTGGACGTTTCACACCAAAAAAAAATATATATTAGTTTCATTACAAACTTGGGTGGGTGTTCATATAGTCCCCACCTTATTGTATAGATTTAATCCATACCGTCCATTCTATTCTCCACATCGTTTTAGGCTTTGAGCCGAAAAATGAGACCGAACTGACTTTCTGGTGGGCCATGGCACGGCAAACAGCATGGTTACCATTGAAATGCTCCCTGATTTTCTATACACCGTAAAATGCCCAATATTGGGCTTGTTTGGCTAGTATTGAGCCATGGTGGCTATTGGGTGGGGTGGATTCACTTACTGCAGGACCCACACGAGGAAAACCGCGGAAAAACGGTTTTTAAAAAAATAAAAAAATAATAATAGGTGCAGCAGTAGCTATCGCCGTGACACAGCAGAGGGCGCAGGCGCCGCCTCGCCGGCTGCGATGGCGGACGGGCGGTGGCGACCACCACGGCTCCACCGTGGGCCCCACCATGATGCTTATTGGCCATCCAAACCGTTCATTGGGTAGGCCACCTCCTAAGGTGAGACTCCTCCAAAATGAGCTGCATCCAACGCTCAGGTGGCCCACACTGCTGAAAAACAAGTGAGATCGAACATCTGCCATTGGGGTCCTCCTGTGGGCCACAGAAGTTTTGAATCAAGATGAAATCTGTGTTTTCCTTTCACTGTGATCTGTATGACCTTGTCAACGGTCGGATGGCATGTAGACATTACGGTGGGCCCCACGTGGAGTCCATATGATGCATGTATTTGCCTCCACCGTCCGCTGGACGGTGGAGCCCACTGTTATGTATTTATTATTTCCCCACCGTCCAGGGACGGTGGGTGTGCGTGTGTAGGTGCGTGGTTGCGTGCGCGTGTGCATGCGTGTGCGACACTGGGTGCGTGCGTGTGCATGCGTGTGGTGTGTGCAGGTGTGTCTCTCTCTGTGTGTATATATATATATATATATATATATATATATATATATATTGTATATATATATTATGTATATTTATATATTACATTATGTAAAATAAATATACTTGATGGTGTGCCTTCATGGGACCCACCATGATGCTTGTGTTGCGTGCAAGCTGTCTATCTATTTTGCAAGCTCATTTATATGACATGAGCTAAAATGAGCCGGATCCATAGTCCAAGTGGATTCCACCTTGGCATGTTTTGAGGTCCATCTTAACGTATTTGTGGTAGATCATTGGAGCCCACTTTGATGTGGATGTAAGGCCCATGTCATTAGGCCATTTGATGTATCTAAGGCCCAAGTGATCAGGCCCATTATGTCCTGTTTATGGCCCATTGTTGAGGCCCACATTCGATGTATTTGTAGCCTGTGGTTGAGGCCCACTTTGATATTTATAAGGCCCATGAGACTAGGCTCATTCGATGCATTCTAAAGCCCATGGGTTATAGCCCATTGCAATGTACATAAGGCCCATTAGCGAGGCCCATTAATGCGGCCCATTTGGTAAATGTAAGGCCCATGTGATACGGCCCATTCGATGTATTTGAGGCCCAATGAGATGTACCTACGGTCCATTGCAATGTGTGATCCCAACATGGTTTATGTAATTATGTTTACGACGGCACATGCCTTGGGAGCAATGTTGGTTTGGCGTCCACATTGCAGTATAGATAGTTGGTTAAATGTCCGCATTATGACTCTCCCTAGGGCCCATTGTTAGGCCCATACTTGTAGGCCGTCTAGGCCCATCTCCTTATGAACAACATCTGTTCCATATAACATGTTTAGTATAGTCCCATGATTCATGATCATACGCATCATATGTATGCTTGGTATGAGAAGTGACTGATCATAAGCATATGCCTTCGGGCAGATTGTTTAAGGGCCCCTAGGTTAGGCGGTGTTGCCCCACATGAGTGCACGAGACGCACATGATTGCCGCATGACCGGAGAGTGTGATTCATGCATTCGCATTGTGTGATATGGTTACTACGCCCTAGCGACATCGGGCCGTAGCCGCCACAATCATATCGTGGTTGGCGGGATTGATACTGGAAATCTTGTTCTACATGGGGTGCTATAGATATCCCACGGGTGAAAGTCCCTAAACCCTTATGGTACCAAGAGGTTGCTCCAACGTCTAGGCACCGAGTGGGTGCACGAGCGCCGAGTGTCGATTACCGATGGTTGCGCTTTCCACCGTGTCGTGGGTCGGTTGGAAGGGGTACGGCCTTACCCGCCCGAGAGGAGGGGGCAATGCTAGGGCCGAGTTTGACCACTCGAGGAATGGGTCCGCTATCGACGAGCCGAGCCCGATATTGGCGGTGGGGTAGTGAGGTCTCTTCCACTTACCTTATTGCGCGCGATGGGGCGGCAATCGGTTTAGAGTGTACTAGACCCCTGATATCCCGCATTTTGAGTATGACGATATGTGGACTTAGATGAGGATTTGTATGCTTGAGTTGCATTTCGCATTGCATTGCCTTGGTATGGCCGACATTATTCATGCCTTGCATCGCATAGCCTTGGTACGGCTAGTGGTATTCATGGACTCGTCAGCATGTTCCGCATTACTCTGATACTTCATAACTGCATTACTACCTTGCGCACACACTTTCACCACCCTCTAAGCTTTCTATAAGCTTATGCACGACCGTTGCGTGCAGGTGACGCGAGGACGCAGCAGCGCTGAGGCAGGAGCGCAGAGCAGACCTTTTGGAGCTTTTTGTTCATTCTCATTGTATTTCCCTTTATGCTCATTGTACTTGTAAAGTTTTTGATCATAGTGGAAATGTGATGGAGTTTTTGGTTGTTGTTTGTGGGTTATGCCTTTGGTTATGCTTATTACAAATTAAACGGATGCTGAAAATCCTCCTTGTAGCATCCCAGGATCGGAACCTGGCGTATGGGCGCTGGGAGCCGAGAATGGGGTTCTACGGAGGCTGTCGGCGCCGGATTCGGCGATCGGGAATTTTGTAAGCCCGGTTTCCGAGTTTGGGGCGTGACATCATTACCTTAAATCTGATCCCATCCACCCTAATACCATTCAATCTGCCTGGCCAAACGGGCCCTAAAAGCTTAAGCTGTGATAGTGTGGTATATCAATGTATATTAAGGGACTCTAATTATCACTCCAACATTAATTTTCTCTTTATATAGATTTATATAACTAGTCCAACTCTTATACTTGTTTTGATATCACTTTAATACACGATAATTAATCAGTTATTATAAAAGCTCAAATTGGTAAAACATAATAAATTTATTCATTTATCTCATAGCCTAAGTTCTACATCCCACGAGTTCTACCTCGCACAAATCACCCATCTCACACAGGCCATTCACCCCAAGTGTGCCCCAAATCAAATTAGATAGCAAGTAAATCTCATGTGGGCACTTTAAAGTTTACAGCGGTGAAAATTATTGTATCCACTACTTATTTATGATGCACCTCATTGGAATTTTGGATGTACTTCATCTTTGGGTTGATACTTTAAAATGATCTGGCAAAGTTGAAGAACAATGTAAATATAACACATATATCATAACGGAGCTCTTAAAACTTTGGTGATCTCAACACACCCCGGCTAAGTCATTATCGACAAAATTAGAAATTTGAATATGCCTAACCCAAAACTGTTCAAACTATGGTTTTGGGTTAGGCATATTCAAATTAAGTCATTTAATGCTTTGGAAATAGAAACTTGAAAAAATAAAGAAATGTCACCCACATAATTAAGTCATTTAATGCTCTGGAAATAGAAACTTGATACACAGGCAACGCACGGCGTATAATTGCTAGAATTAAACAAAGTTTCAATGTGAGTTGTGGATCCCACTTTCAGTAATCCACTGGCCCAAAACTAAGCTGGTTGAACAATCCTAACCAATAATCCATGGACACTTCTTTATTAAAGTAAGACATTTGGGTATTTTTGTTTTTAACTGTCCAACAAATAATTACCATTTTTTATAAGATTAGATGAGCCTGATTTTTTATTTGAGCCACCTGTGCATCGCATATACAGTTTCTAAGTGCCACCGAAATTTGATATCATTCATAGTCCGCTAGAGTATCAAAGCTTTCTCGGAAATTATATATGGAAGGAGATACTCATTGGGCCCACATTGGGAGCATGAAAGGGTTCCTCTGACGTGATCCAGACCGTTCATTCAGTGAGCTCGAAGGTGCTACGGGAAAAGACCACTATGGAACAATCCTTCCAATCTAATTGTGGGTTGAAATTGATGGTTTAAAGGGGGAGAGACGGGGAGTGATCATATACGTTTGTAGATGTATAGTAGTTATCATTCATTTGAGCTATGTCGGGTCACCAGTGATAGTGTAGGTGGAATCCAAACCCTGCATCTGGTGGGCCATGATATATATATATATATATATGGAAAAGGTACTACGCGCTCGAGCTGATGATAAGCTCCTGTGAGGTTGAGCTGTGTGGGCCCCACTGTGATGCGTTTCAACCATCAACACCGTGCATTTGAAGGGTCCCCTTTAAATTATGGGATATCTCAAAAATCAGCTGTATACGGAACTCAGGTGGGCCATACCATCTAAATTTATGTGAAGACACCGTTAAAACATATAAAAGCACTTGGTGGGGTCACCTGAGTTTTGCATGTGCCTGAAACTTGGTTTGAACCCTCATTCAAGTGGGACACACATAATGGATGGGCTGGATTTGTAAACCACATCTCGGTGGGCCCTCAAAAATGGTTATGAATGTTTTAATGGTGCACGGCCCCTCTCTACTTCTGTGTGTGGTGTGGCCCACACAAGTCACGAATTGACTTGATTTTTGACACCTAAGCCCGAATGGTGCATCTAACTGATGGGGTAGATGTTCAAAATGCATTACGGTGGGGCCCACACAGCTCGACCTCAGGAGACGGACTCGTGAGGTCAAG
This sequence comes from Magnolia changhungtana, assembly GCA_030180095.1. Classification (NCBI taxonomy): domain Eukaryota; kingdom Viridiplantae; phylum Streptophyta; class Magnoliopsida; order Magnoliales; family Magnoliaceae; genus Magnolia; species Magnolia changhungtana. Next base: position 3,273,653 of record JASAUF010000084.1, on the reverse strand, counting down.
CGCATAGTACCTTTTCCTATATATATATATATAAGGTGGGCCACACCACATACAGAAGTGGGGAAGGGCCGTGCACCATTAAAACATTCATAACCATTTTTGAGGGCCCACCGAGATGTGGTTTGCAAATCCAGCCCATCCATTATGTGTGTCCCACTTGAATGAGGGTTCGACTGTTTCAGCGCATGCTTGGCTTCAGTGGGCCACACCAAGTGCTTTTATATGTTTTAACGGTGTCTTCACATAATTTTAAATGGTATAGCCCACATGAGTTCTGTATACGGCTGCTTTTTGGGATGTCCCATAATTTAAAGGGTACCCATCAAATGCACGGTGTTGATGGTCCAAACACATCACGGTGGGGCCCACACGGCTCGACCTCACGGGAGCTTATCGTCAGCTCAAGGGCATTGTACCTTTCCCCATATATATATATATATATATATATATGGGAAAAGGTACTATGCGCTCCAGCTGATTTTAAGGCCCCAATGAGGTCGAGCTGTGTGGGCCCCACCGTGATGTGTTTCGAACATCTACCCCATCAATCAGATGCACCATTCCATCGTGGGCCTAGGTCTCAAAAATCAAGTCAATCCGTAACTTGTATGGACCACACCACATACAGAAGTGGAGAGGAGCCGTGCACCATTAAAACATTCATAACCATTTTTTAGGGCCCACTGAGATGTAGTTTGCAAATCCAGCCCATCCATTATATGTGTCCCACTTGAATGACGGTTCAGACCAAGTTTCAGGCACATGCAAGACTCAGGTGCCAAGTGCTTATATATGTTTTAACGGTGTCTTCACATAATTTTAGATGGTATGGCCCACCTGAGTTTCGTATACGGCTGATTTTTGAGATATCCCATAATTTAAAGGGTACCCATCAAATGCACGGTGTTGATGGTCGAAACACATCACGGTGGGCCCACACAGCTCGACCTCACGGGAGCTTATCGTCATATATATATATATATATATATATATATATATATATATATATATATATATATAAACGCCCCATGAGGTCGAGCTGTGTGGATCCCACCATGATGCATTTCAAACATCTACCCCATCAGTCAGATGCAACATTCCATCGTGGGCCTAGGTCTCAAAATTCAAGTCAATCCGTGACTCGTGTGGGTCACACCACATGCAGAAGTGGGGAGGGGCCGTGCACCATTAAAACATTCAGAACTATTTTTGAGGGCCCACTGAGATGTAGTTTGCAAATCCAACCCATCCATTATGTGTGTCCCACTTGAATGAGGGTTCAGACCAAGTTTCAGGCGCATGCAAAACTCAGGTGGGCCCCACCAAGTGCTTATATATGTTTTAACGGTGTCTTCACATAATTTTAGATGGTATGGCCCACTTGAGTTTCGTATACGGCTGATTTTTGGCATATCCCATAATTTAAAGGGTACCCTTCAAATGCACGGTGTTGATGGTCGAAACGCATCACGGTGGGGCCCACACAGCTCGACCTCACGGGAGCTTATCGTCAGCTCGAACGTATTGTACCTTTTCCCTATATATATATATGTGTGTGTGTGTGCGCGCGCATGTTTGTGGGCCGTACAGAACAAGAAGCTTTTGTGGGCCCTACCAAGCATGATGTATGTGTTATATCCATTCATATTTTTTTTTCCTATCGTTCTAAGACAGAGCCCAAAAATGAGGTAAATCCATAGCTCAGCTAGACCACACCATAGAAAAAAGTGGATACAACAATGGGCATATTATTCCCGCTGCATCTTGTGGGGTGGTCCACTTAAGCTTTTGGGCCTTGTCCTAAAATGATATGGCAAATTAAATGAGGCATGGATAAAACAAATACACTATGATGGGGTTCACACATTTTTAGCGACGATGAGAGGGTACCCTTGTCACTCCATTGTGCCTGTCAACATCACACCTGGGGTTGTACACGAACCGAGTTAGCTCAATTAGCTCGCTCGACTTGACTCGAAAAAGCTCAGATTTGACTCGGTTCGAAACTCAGTTCGAGCTAATTTTTTAAGCTCGAAAAAATTTTCGAACCAAGTTCGAGCTGGCCCGAGCTCGACTCGACTCGGATCGAACCCAACTCAAATCAAACTCGGATCAAACCAGTTCAGTGACTCAGTTACTTTGATATTGATATTGCTCACCAAGTGTTTGATGGAATGACTCAACAAAGTGTGGCTAGTGGCAAGGAAGGCATGTATATGAAACAAATACCTTTTTTTTCTTGATTTTTATGTTGCTTACAAGGTGTTTGATGAAATACCTATAAAATTACTGCTATTGTTTTACATATAGTGAGGTTTTGAAGATGCAATCCATGTGTTTGTGAAAATGTTGGACATGAGAACTCGGCTCAAACTGGCCTGAGTTGCTGACCGAACACAGCCGAGCCAAGTTCAAGCTAGGGTATCTTGCTAGCCGAGTCGAGCCAAGCTAGGCAAAGCTCGATTCGTGCATACCTCTAATCACACCACAGGAAATAACAAAGTAAATAATTATTACTTACCTTAAATTCTCTGAAATGACTGCTAATCAAGCAATGAATTGGAGTGTTTACTGAGTAATTTGGTACGAAACAGTGGGAATAATAATTTCCACCATTGAAACCTTTCTAGGGCCCACAATGATATTTATTTGTCATCCAACTTATTCGTAAGATCACACAAACATGGAAGAAGGATTATATATATATATATATATATATCAGCTAGATCCGAACTTTTAAAGCACCCAAGAATTCATATTGTTTCATGTAGTGTAGTCCATTTGAGCTTTGGATATGCTTTATTTTTTAGCTCAAACCTTATAATTATATGGTAAAGTATATGGACGAAGTGGATAAAATACATAAATCATGCTAGACCCTATAGAGTTTACTCAATAGGCTTAGCGTACTCAATAAGCAGCCCCTCATATGGATCTTGTGGGGCTTTTGGAAATTGTTTGCTGCCCGAGTGCAGGCCAAAATACGTAGCCTGTTGACTAAATAGGTTAGGCTCAAGTTGGCCCAACTCAGCTTCAATCCTAGCCATCACTAGGGCTGCTATTTTGGCTCCAATCAACTCGAGCCATATTAACATAACCCAAGTCCAGGTTGGGTACTTACGCCTTGGTGATAGACTCGCAAGTGTTCAACATGAGGTCGTGAGTTCAAATACCCATCATGGTGAAAATCCTTTGTAGTGTGAGTTTGTGGGTGCTAATGCGTGTGTAAAAAAATTAAATAAATAAATAAACCTTGTGCAGGTCAAGTTGTTGTGTTAGTTTCGAATTGAAAAACACCAACCCAATTTGTAATTGGATAGATCTTATATCTAGAAAAGCTCTTCATCTTAAAAAATAATAATAATAATAAAAGATTGAAAGAGAATAACACAACTGCTCCCGTAGATATAAAATCTATCTAATTACACAATTCACATGATGTACATACCATATCTTAACTTTAGCAAAAAGAAATTAGAAAGTGCAAACAACGAAAGAAACGGAAGAACAATTTATGAAATATAAAAAATAAAAGTTGTTAATGCAGTTTCCGGCTCACCCCCTCTACTACTCGAACACCTGCACAGGAAAAGGACAAAGGAGACCCTAGCTTGTACAAGGGACCCTCCGATGCCAAAGTCAGGCCTGGACTCTGGGTCTAATAATTTGATAAGGGGTTAGGGGTGAGAATGTGTGTGTACCTTTCACCTTGAGGCGCCTCCCATTTATAAGGGAGATATGATCCCATAGTTTTGGGATCCTTCCCTAGTTCATAGGGGATTGGCTGTTATCTGTAACGATCTCGAGATCTTAGATCTCCTAGATTTTCAGGATCGGGAATCATCTTCCGAAGATCTCGAAAGGCAAATCTTTGAAGCCGAGCCGAAAGCTTGAGGCTCGGTCCTGGGTCGGATGTGGCGTTTGGTCATACGTTGATTGTTCTCATAACCCCGGCTTATCCAAGTGGCTCGTGCCGGTCGGTATATGCATCGACTGCTTCAGGCTCGACCAATAATGGCCGAGCCTCACTCGGTTGGGGCGCCGCTGTTCTTAAATCGATTTAGTTACTGATCAGGGATTACCCAGTGGCCGACCTAGACGTTCGGTCGGACTATGGTTGAGTCATGATGTGACTAGCCGACCCATGATCTGGGTCAGCATAATGCGGTGACTGTGGGGCTCTAAGTGTCTTCGGGGCTTTACCAGTCTCCTCAGAGGCCTCACCTCTCGGCTCGATGGACATGTGGGCCTCAGTCAGGCTCGGTTTGAGACCTGTATCCTAGCTCTTACTGTCTCCTAGGTTTCTACGGTCCTTCCGGTCGAATTCCCTGATCTATTATTGGTGTTTGCACGCGACCCTGAGTCGTATCTCATATTCCAGAGTCGGCCCCAACCGAGACTTATACCCTAGCGACTGCGTCGTCATCGCGGTTCCGACGCCGCGTCTCGTGCGCTGAGGCGATACCCGGGCCAGGAGATGTGGGCTCGCGTTCAGTTCGAGAAAATGCCGCGCATTTGCAATCCCAAGAGAATCTCTACAGGATGTCCCATCAATCAAGTACACATCAATCACATCTTATGTTAAGTACACATCACCTCACACCCCATCCCCAAGCAACCCCAAAGTCAAACTCTCTCTCTTACAACCCATACATGTCAAGTACACCCATCACCCATCACTCACTCACCTATCCCTTTCTCTCTTTACATCCCATCCTCTTTCTCTCTCATTTCTCCATATTTTTCAAGCAAGCAACCCAACGTCCAAGCTCCTCCAATCTCCATGAGAGAACTTGGTGTGGCCCACTTTCCTACTACCCAATTCCACCATCCAAAGTCCATTACAACCATTAAAAACGTTCCCTTAGAACTTTAGAGTCTATAAGCGGAAGAAGGAAGATGAGATCTTGAGGTGGGTGTTTTATGATTTAATTTTTGTGATTTGAGGGCTCACATATGGTGGGACCCATCTTGATCTATGTATTGCAACCATGCAGGGCCCACAGTGGTGGGGTCCCTCCATCACCATCTGATCTCTCCTTTTTCTATTTCTTTCTCTCTTTCTTTCTCTCTTTCCCTTCTTTGTATGGTAGTGATGATGATGAGGTGTGTGGCCCACCATGATGTTTACACCCACGCCATCTACCGGTGGACCCCATCCATGTGGGACACACCATAATGTTTATATGACATCCCAACCGTTCATCTAGGACATGGCCCACCCCATGCGTGTGAGTGGGGCCCTTCTTGATGATTTATCCACACCCAAATCCATAGCTCTAGTGGCAGACTAAGTGAAAGATACCTCGTTTCTACAGTGAGGTGTGGACGGACAGTGGGAGTGACTAGCTGTGAGGTGTGAACGGACAGTGGGGTCCGTGGGACCCACCCACGTTGTCCACTCATCTTGATGGGCCACACTGTGATGCGTGTGGGGCATCCACCGTCCCTGGACGGTGGGACCCACCCCACGTGTGGGGCTACCCATGATTTATGTGTATGTCCAGGTCGTCCAGGGCCTGGACGTTGTATGTTTATTAAATATAATATTATTATATTATATTAATATATGATATGATATATTATATATTATAATATAATATAATATAATATATTTAATATCAATGTTGTGGTGGGCCCTATGTGGGACCCACCTCTACTTCTTTTAAAAAGCAGCAAAGGCTGCATGTTAGTATATAATATAATATTAATATATTATATTTCATATATTTGCTATGTAGCTGCTCTCGCTCTTAAATGTAAGTGAGTTCCGCAGGTCCCACGTGATGTACGTGCACATCCAAGCTGTTCTGACGGGACCCACTCCAGATGTATGTGATTCATCTATGTCGCGTGGGCCCCAATGGTGTATGTGCTTTATCTACACCGTCCACTGTTTGGATGGTGGGGTCCACCATGATGCATGTGCTTTGTCAACCGTCCAACCATTTGAGATATCATTTTATGGCATGAGTAAAAGAATGGGTCAGATCTAAAGTTCAAGTGGACCCCACCATTTAAATAGTGGACAGCGACATCCACCTTTCAAACTTCTAAGGATCACAATGATTCCCACTCAAGCTGATATTTGGTTTTCACTTCATCTATCTCTATGTTAACATATGAATTAGTCGGATCTCAAAAATACATAAAGGTGGGCCCGATTTGATACATATGAGGCCTTTGGGCGAGGCCATTGTGATGTATTTGAGGCACATGGGCGAAGCCCATTGTGATGTATTTGAGGCCCATGAGCGAGGCCATTGTGATGTATTGGAGCCCCATGGGCGAAGCTCATTGTGATGTATTCAAGGCTCATGGGCGATGCCCATTGTGGTATATTCGAGGCCCATGGGCGTAGCCCATTGCAATTCATTTAAGGCCCTTGTACAACACCCAACGTAATATATGGGAGGCCTATAATGGGGCCCAACGTGATGTATATGTGGCCGATACGTTGTGTATGAATCCCTTATGTGGGTCACTCATTGGGAGCAATGTTTGTTAAATGTCTACATTGATGGGTAATAATGGTTGAATGTCCACATTGTGACCTTCCCTTAGGCCTTATTAGGCCCATTCTCATCATTCTCTTAGTGGATTAACCCAAATAAGTGGGCCCTATTCATCATAAATGGATGGCTTCGTGCCATCGGATTTGATATAACCACGGCCGAGGGTCGATCTTTATATTATGGTTTGATCGGCCATTCATATATGGATCCCGTCGTGTATCGAGGCCGAGTATCAAGGCTGATTCCGATTTGTCGAGGCTAATTCCGTGTATCAAGGGCGATTGTATAGGCTGATTCCTATTGTCGAGGCCGAGTATCAAGGGCGATTCCGATTAGTCAAGGGCGATTCCAATTGTCGAGGCCGAGTATTGAGGCCGATTCTGATTGTTGAGGTTGATTGTATAGACCGATTCCGATTGTCGAGGCCGAATATCAAGGCCGATTCCGATTTGTATGTGCCGATTTCGATTGTCGAGTCCGAGTATTGAGGCCGATTCTAATTTGTCGAGATCGATTGTATAGGCCGATTTCGATTGTCGAGGCCGAGTTTTGAGGCCGATTCTAATTTATCGAGGCCGATTGTATAGGTCGATTCCAATTGTCGAGGCCGAGAATCGAGGCCGATTGTATAAGCCGATTCCGATTGTCGAGGCCGATTGTTGAGGCCGATTTCGATTCTGATTGTCAAGGTCGATTGTTGAGGTCGATTCTGATTGTCGAGGCTGACTGTATAGGCCGATTCCGATTGTCGAGGTCGATTGTTGAGGCCGATTTTGATTCCGATTGTCGAGGCTGATTGTATAGGCCGATTCCGATTATCGAGGCCGAGTTTCGAAACTGATTCCGAGTGTTGATTTCAATTATTGAGGCCGATTTCGATTGTTGAGGCCGATTTTGATTGCCAATGTCGATTTCAATTGCCAAGGCCGATTGTCGAGACCTATATGATGTATACGTGACCTATAGTCGAGGCCCATTATGATGTGTATTCGACCTATGTGATGTATATGCGGCCCGTGTTTGGGGCCCAATGTGATGTATATGTGGCCCGTATTTGAGGCCCATTATGATGCGTATTCAGCCTGTGTTTAAGGCCCAATGTGATGTATATGCAGTCCGTATTTGAGGCCCATTGTGATGTGTATGCAGCCTGTGTTTAAGGCCCAATGTGATGTATATGCGGCCCGTATTCGAGGCTCATTGTGATGTGTATTCAGCCTGTGTTTAAGGCCCAATGTGATGTATATGCGGCCCGTATTTAAGGCCCATTGTGATGTGTATTCAGCCCGTGTTTAAGGCCCAATGTGATGTATATAAGGCCTATGTGATGAAGCCCATTGTGATGTATTGAGGGCCAGACGATGGAGCCGATTATGTTGTATGTTAGGCCCATGTGAAAGGTCATCGTGATATGTATTAAGCTCTTGAGTGAGGCCCATGGTGTTGTATATCAGGCCTCTTGTGAGGTCATGGGTCCACTATATGTTAGGCTCTATGTGGGTCATTTGTTGGGGGCAATGTTGGTTAAATGTCCACATTGTCGAGGTCGATTGTTGATGCCGATTATTGATACCGATTTACGAGTATGTGACAGCATAACATCATGATACATGCCCATATGCATCATCTGCATGTTTATTATGAGATGTGGTTGACCATTATATATGTCATTGAGCAGACTGTTATGAGACTCCCTGATAGGCGGAGGTTATCTCACATGAGCGCACGGTATGCGCAGGATTGTTGCATGACTGGCTTGTATGACTCATGCACCTTGCATTGTGTTGTGATTATTGTACGTCCTAGCGACATCAGGGCCATAGGCTCCACAGGCATATCGTGGATGGCCAGATGAGACACCAGAAATTTGTTATTAGCAGCGGGCTGCCATAGATGGCTCTGAGTGAAAATCCTTAAACCCTCTTGGTACCAGAGGACGCCCCAACTTCGAGACCGAGTGAATACATGAGCGCCCGAGTGCCGAATACCAGGAGGCTGTGTCTTTCACTATGTCGTGGTCGGTTTGAAGGGGGTGTGGCCTTACTCGCCTAAGGGAGTAGGCATAGCTAGGCCGAGTCTGACCAGCTCTTAAATGGGTCCGCTATCGACGAGCCGGGTAGGCATTGATATACTGCTGGCAGGCGGGTAGTGAGGTCTTTTCCACTCGCTAGGCTGCGCGGCCTGTAGGGGCGACAACCAGTTTGGAGTGTACTAAACTCCGGTGATGATCCCAGAGATGAACAGTATTGATATGTGGACTTATTGAGCAGGAGTTGCATATTCATTCATTCATTCACTATCCACTCTGGCTGATGGTGCACAACTAATTGTTATGTGTACTTTCGCAATGGTCATGATTTCGGTTGGGGCGCGTGACTAACCTGAGATCAGAAGTTTACCACATTGAGTCTGATTATCCAAATTTAGGTATGAGACTAGTTTGGATAGAAGTCTCTTGTGATGGACCTTGTAGCATGCGATACTACGTACTATCATCCCAACTTCACACTCCAGCTTGGTCATTTCATTCGCATCACATATTGCATTGCATCCTCAGCACATAGTATTCGGCTTACTGTCTGCGCATTGTATAGCTGGTCTATATTACTTCCTCATTATATGATATTGGTTTATATTTTTGCATCGCATAGCCTGTATAAGGCTAATGGTATTTATGGGCATATCAGTATGTTTTCACATTATTCTGATATTATATGATTTATGGGCCTGTCAGTATTTCCGCTTACTCTGATTACTCTGATATTGCTTACTTGGCACTTACCTTGTGCACACACTTTCACCACCCACTAAGCTTTCTATAAGCTTATGCATGATAGATGCGTGCAGGTGGCGTTAGCTTGCAGCAACATTGAGCTTGGAGCGTGCAACAGACTTATGGAGCTTTGATTTTTGACATATGTATTTCCCTTTCAGCACTGTATTCAACTGTTTATATTAGTAGATATATAATGATGATGTTATCTTTATGATTTAGGTATACTTGTGGTTATGCTTATTACGAGATAAATGTACACTGAAAAATCTTCCTTGTAGGATCCCAAGATCGGAATCTGGCGTATAGGCACTGGGAGCCGAGAATGGGGTACTACGGAGGCTGTTGGCACCGGATTCGGCGATTGAAAATTTTGTGAGCCCGGTTTCTGAGTTTGGGGCGTGACACTCGATGTCTTAAGAACCGGGCCATGTCAATAGAATTGGTTCATTCCACAGGCCGACTTATCGACTTATCACGTTTTTCCCCCAACAAAAGCTTATAAATTAGAATGAACTCTACTATAATATCATGTAAAATTGAATAGAAGTGAAAAGAAATAAGAAGTAAATAGAGAGAAAATGCGACGGAGAAAGAGAGAAAGAGAACGAAAAGAGCCATGGCTACTATATTTTATATTAAGTCAAAAAGTAAAAATTTTCAAGACTACCACTCAATCACTAGCAATAATATTACATTCCAATATTAAGTATACCTAATGGACTAAGCCCAAAACTAGGTAAGTTGTACAACTGTACAACCCTTGTGACATTTATAGTCGTACAACCCATATCCAAAATCATTAACAATCATCATAGTTTATAATAACTTCATCAAAAGGAAGAATACTTGTGTGGTCCACTTCTCATCGATGTATGTGGATCAACCAACTCTAGCATACTGCATTATCCCACTTACTATGCAATGACGGTGTGAAGCAATACAAGCAGCATACACACATATCATATCCTACACTATACTCAACACGAGCCATCAGATGGCCCTCGGCTTATTGATGGTTTGCCGGTCCGTAAGCAATTAATCGGCGGCGAGCTCGGAGAAAGCAACTCTCCATATGTTTGCCAACAGTAAGGGCTGGACATGGTGCGGCCTTCTTGCAATGGTTGGAGTTGGATGGCTGATAGAGTGATACCAGTGCATGGTAATGCATCACTGCATGCTAAGTGAACCGGATTTACGGTGTATGTGCCGGTTATTTTCTCGAAATTGATATTAGATAATGCGACTGCGGCTGATTGATTATTGCATTTGCCTTGATCACAATAGAACTGGTCAATCACGATTGGAAATTCGACTTCGGAGACTTGGATGTTGGAGAATAGAACGCCCTGGACCAAACCGGATCCACCCTGCAACCAAAACATGTGAATTATAGTAGTGGAATTTAGTGTATTTTATGTGTATGTAAATACATACACATACACACACATACATACATGCGTATATCCTTGACGTCTGTTCATTTTGTCAACTCATGTATGTATGTGTGTATGTATACGTAGGGGTGTACACGAATTGAGTTAGCTCAGCTCGCTCACTCTACTCCACTTGAAAAAGTTTGATTCAACTCAATTTGAAGCTGTGTTGAGCTAATTTTTTGAGCTCAAAAAATTTTCGAACCGAGTTCGAGCTTACTCGAGCTCAATTGGACTTGGATTGAACCCCAACTTGAATCAAACTTGGATCAAAATAGTTCGGCGACTCGGTTACTTTGATATTGATGTTGCTCACCAAGTGTTTAATGAAATGACTCAACGAAGTGTCGGCTAGTGGCAATGAAGGTATGTATATGAAGCAAATACCATTTTTTATTGATTTTGATGTTGTTTACAAGGTGTTTGATGAAATACTTGTAAACAGCTGCGGCTGTTTTACATGCAGCAGCATGTGTTTGTGAAAATGCTGCTAAAGCTCAATTTTGGTTCAAACTTGGCTTGAATTCGCCCGGGTTGTTGAATGAGTCAAGCCGAGCTGGCTAGTTAGGCTCAGGGATCGAGCTAAGCCGAGTTCGAGCTGAGGTCAGCTAATGGCTGAGCCGATCGAGCTGAGGTTAGCTAATGGCTGAGCCGAGCTGGCTAGTTAGGCTCAAGAACTGAGCCGAGCCGAGTTCAAGCTAGGGTCACCTAGTGGCCGTGCGGAGTCAAGCTGAGGGATTAGATAGCCATGAACCTCTGAATATGTGTAAATTTTTGGATATTAACCATCCAACGCGTAGCCACTATTTTAAAGGTTTGGATCCATCGATATGAGAACCAATCAACGGTTTATAACATTAAGAAGTATGAAAGAGTGACGTGGCATTATTACCTGCCACGTCTTGATCCGTACACCGTTCAACGTGTTATGCATGACGGAGTCACGGACGGTGATGTTCGACACACAAGCTTTCGTGTCGTCCTTTCCCAGCCCTCCGATGCTGATCCCGTGGCCGGGCCCACAGTGCACATTGCGTATGTTCACGCTGCTACATCCAGTTTGTATGGATACACAGTCGTCGCCTGCATAAGGCATTAGTACATTGCGTGAGCACAGAAATTTTATACATGCGAATGCTTTTTCCAAGCCGTTTATTGCCACACACGTGCCATCGTGTGATATCCAAGACATTCAATACGTGGGATGATAATGTAGATGAGATCTATACATAAATAAATGGACGGTTAAGAAGAGATTGTTGATTGTCCAAGATCAATGCAAATAGAAAAAATTAGTACTGTAAACACCTACCTTTTATGCTTTTATTTTTTGAACCGCCGAAAACTTATGTTAGCAAATTAGATTTTTTAGGTGGACGGTTTTGGATAAAAATATCTATAATTTTAAGTTAAAGTAACCCAAAAATAGGAGCATTTATATTTTTATTTTGTTGTTTTGTTTTTGTACTAATAGAGGTCTAGTTTGATAAAGTAAAGTAATGGGAGGTCGAGTCTACAATAAAAAATACCCATGCAAATACACAGGAGGCTGGATTCGGACATGCTCGGCCGAGCAGTCCGGTCCACGTTCGAAGGCCGTTCTAAGGAATTTGGCCGGTGAGAGACCCTACATGTGAAAAGACGAAACTACCCTTACACAAGTATTTAGAAGATTACCGCAGGCTATGTTGGTGCCGTGGATAGACACATCTTGAGAGTTCTGCAAATGGATTCCGTCGGTGTGGGGGCTGTCGCCTGGGGACGAAACCGTCACGTCGGAAACCTGGACTCCGGTACAGCTATCGAACTTGAGGTGGCATTGTGGGCTGTTTCGGATTGTAATGCCGGTAACCGTTACATCAGAACTACCATAGAACCTTAGAGCCTGCCCAACATTTACAAATAAGGGAAATTAGTGTCAAGGGTATTTTAGTCATTTGTGTAACCTGATGAATATAACTACAATTAATGCATAATCCATAGATCATTACCGTTGGTTTGGTGCTAGGCATTTTACTGTCGGCATATATCTGCTGTAAAATCAACGGTTGATAATGTCATTAACTGAGTGTGTCAATGGACTAATCGTGCTTACGGCTAGCAATGGGCCAAGGTGGGCTTGTCTGGTTTAAATGGGCTTGGGCCCAAATCAGTCTACTGTAGTTTGCCCGACACAACCCCAACCTTGCCATTGACTTCACTAACACTATAATAAAGAGAAGAGATGGTTGATTACCGAATCATCCAACTCCGAACGGGCCCACCAGACATTACCACGTCCGTCGATCACACCACCACCTCGAACTGTGATCCCTTTCAGTTTCGTGAATTCAAGCCATTGCAATAACCCCGAACCCCACTGTCCAGCGCCTGTCGGAGCGATGATCGTACCGTCCAGCTGCCAAGTAAGTGGGCCTGTTAGGTGGGCTTGTTTGGGACACTAACACTGTATACAATCCAATCCTGTCTAAGTATCAAAGCTTTAATCAATACAATTACCTGAAATATTATATTCGGTTGACAGTTAGGACCAGAGAATGAGATGGGCCCCACCAGGAATGTGGAACCAGATGGTACCAGAACCGTTGATCCTCCCACCTTGCAAGCATTTGTCCATGCATCCAGGAATGCCTGCATTACATAAAAGGAACAGTAAATAAGAGCTAAAACAATAGTAGAAGCTAGTAGTAATCTGTCCACATTGTATTCATACAGAGTGGGGCCACAAAATGAATGAACCATTGAAATTTTTGCCTTGGAAATTCACTACAAAGCCTTGCATGGTAGGCATAACCTACTATGAGTCCCACTGTGATGTTTGAATGAAATCCAGTCCGTCCATCATGTGCATCTCATCATTTTCTCCTTCACACATTAAAATCAGGCCAATCCAAAACTCGGATGGGTCACGCCAAATGAAACAGTTGGGATGAGGATATCCACCATTAAAAACCTTCCGAATTATCTGTAGAGCCCATTGTGTTTTGTATGTGCCATCAAATCCGTTCAGAAAACGTGGCCCACTTTGATGATTGGACGACCAAATCCGGACATTCCGAAACACAAATAGGACAGACCATGTGGATTTAGACACTTTAGGTATGATTTCAATGGCGTGTCCGACTTGAGTCTTGGTTCGGCTTGATTTTTGTGATAGACGGATTGGATGTAATGAACACATCATGGTGGACCCCACAAGTTGTATTGTAGGTATGGCTTGACCTGGAAAGTTTTGGACTAGATCCTGGTATTGGAGGGTGTGGATGTTACAGATCCAACAAGGTGTGCCCCCACTAGGGTTCTACACGAACCGAGCTAGCTTAGTTGGCTTGCTCGCCTAGAATCGAAAAAGATCGATTCAACTCAGTTTGAAGCTGAGTTCAAGCTGATTTTTTTAGCTCGAAAATGAGATTAAGCCAAGTTCAACAGCCCAGCGAGACTCGACTCAGATCGAATCTAGATCCAATTGAATTTGGATAAAACAAATTCGGTGACTCGATTACTTTACCATTAATGTTGCTCGCCAACTGTTTTATACAATGACTCAACGAAATGTGGTGAGTTGCAAAATAAGGTAGGTACATAAAATAAATACTCTTTTTGTTTTCGTTTTTCTTAATTTTTTATGTTGTTTAAAAGGTGTTTGATAAAATAACTATAAAACCATTACTTATGTTTGTAAAACAGTGAGATTTTAAAGTTATAGTTCAGGTATATGTGAAAATGCCTCGACAGTGAGCTCAGCTCAATCTTGACTCAGACTTGGCCTGAGTTGGCCTAAGCTACTGGTCGAACCGTGCCGAACGGCCAATCAAGCTCAAGGGCCGAGCCGAGCTGAGGTCAGCCAGTGGCCGAGCTGAGTCCAGCTTAGCTCGGTTCGACTCGACGTACACCCCTAGCCCCCACAAAGCTGAGTGTATTACGCGCTCCCAAAACAAATGTCGTGGAGGAGAGTTTCGGTAATCGGATACGCCCGTGCATAAAGCTCGTGTACACGCCATACACGTGCCAGCATGGCACAGAAAGGTACGAGATCCACTCCATCCATCAAAACAACACCACTGTATTGATGCCCTGTACCAAGAATCACATGTATCCACAAGTTGGGTGGGCCACAAATAATAAATAATTTTCTAACGCTGAAAATTAAGGCCGAAGTATTCTGAACCGTCCACCTGTTTTAATACTGGTGTTTAAACAGTGAGCGGACCAGATTTATTTTACAGAATACATGTATAAGGTCAGACTAACCTAATGCCATGGTGGCACGTGCGTGGAGTGTACATGATCTTTATCGAGCTCCCACGTGTGAGCTTGGCAAGGCAGTGAAGAGTATTCCGGTGACGGTCCGAACGCTAGCGTCCATACCACTTTACCATTGAAAACTTTATTGAAGTAACCGATACTCTCCAAGGACGTGAAACAAAAGGCTTTTATTTTTTACATCATTTAACCCAATGTCATCAGCTAACATGCGCAGGGTGCCTCGGTCACACCCCAGGATTCAGCATATGATTTCAACCACAAGGATCCAAACGCTTACATTCCAGAATTGAATATGAGCCGTTAAAATTTTATTATTGGAGTTCTGTATATTGATAGAAACAATCATCCCATCAATATTCAAAGTTTCTTCTAGCAGCCCGTATATATATACCACAAAGCTCAACGTGGACAGCTCAGATACCCTTGAGTATCTCCGGGGCCCACCTTAGTTTCAAAACAGCTTTATTTTTAACATAGTCATTCATCTTGATCAAATGAAGGGTTTGTGTGGCTCAGATTACATATACACATACAACACAATAACATGGTGGGATACTTCACATGGGATGATCATAAGTATAAAAAGTAATTACACACATGTCTACTCGCACGTGTGGGTGGCCCACTTCCATATCCTAATTAGATGCATTATCAAATTGAATTACAATTACATATGGCTTTAAAGTGTAAAAAATCAAATTGCATTTCCTTTGATTGTCGCAGCTCGAGTTGGATTAAACTCATTCGATCCCTTCAACATTGATTAAACTAAAATGAATGTTTTTTCTATTCAATTCAAATCAATCATGCATCCAAACATGGCCAAAAGAATCACCAACACAAACATAAGAGAAATAAAACAAGTCCAACTCCAACTCTAGAAAGAAAAACAAGGTAGAAAAAGAAGCCAAAATCACCTTTGTATTGTCAGTGGTCCCATCGCCCTTTGCGTTGAAATCCAAGACGTTGAAGATGGTCGACGACGCACCTACAGGACCCTTCGTTGGATAGGGAGAAGGACTTATCTTTTCTTTCAAATGCTTGCTTTTTCTAGCATTGCAAGAATCAAAAGAAGAAAAACAGAGAAAAATTGAAATGAGAAAGAATAATGAAAAGCTCCTCAAGCTAAGTTCCTTCCTCATCTTTGGACTTGTGTTGGAGTTCTGTCCGTGGAAGGGTGTTTATATAGCTGCATGTGCAGCATGCGTGACCACATGCATACATAAGCATGATGTCAGTAGATCATTGTAGGACTTGGATTTGGTAGTGACCCTTGGAGTATTGAGCTTGGTACTGGTCGGTGTAGGAAAATGCTTTGTGGGCTCCACTGTGATGTATGTGTTTTATCCAAGATGTCCATTCATTTTTTCTGATCATGTTAGAGTATGAACCCAAAAATGAGGCATATCCAAATCTCAGGTGGACCACACCATAAGATACAATGGTGATTGAATGCCCACCATTAAAAACTTTTTGGGCCATGACAGCTTCGGATCAAGCTGATATTTGTGTTTTCCATTCATCAATGTCTGTGTTACTTTATCAATGGGTTAGATGGAAAATAAACATTACATTGGACCCTAAGAAGTTTATGTTGGTGGGCTCTTAATCACCACTATTATGTGGTCCAACTGATATTTGGATCTACCTCAATTTTGGGCTCATGCTCCAAATTGATCCGTAAAAATGGATGGACGGTGTGGATAAGACACATACATCATCGTGGGCCCACTAAAGCTTTTCCAGCACCGACCAGTAGGGTGCTCGGTAATGGAGGGTCACTACCAAAGCCAAGTCCGTCCCTGTAAATGATGGTGTTTCTGTAGACACGTGAACTTTGTTCATATTTCAATCCGACCATTGGGGCTACGGCACGTCGTACATGCATTTCATAGGCAATGGTTGCAAATTCAAGGGCATGTGCTCCATCCTATCATCACACGGACTTTAAATTTTACATGCAGACGCCGATTAGGTGGTGACCTCACCATCACGTAACAACGTGGTGTCAGTACCATGTGGGGCCCACATGATGCATGTGTTTTATCCACGCCGTTTATTCATTTTGGCATATCATTTTAAGGCATGATACCTAAATTGAAGAATATCAAGAGCTCAAGTGGATCACGACAGGGGAAACCTTGGGACAATGATGTCCACCGTTGAAACTTTTCTATGGCCCACAGTGATATTTCTTTGTCATCCAATCTGTTGATAAGATCATGCGAACTTGGATGAAGGGAAAACTTAAATACCAGCTTGATCTCACACTTCCGTGGCTCCCAAGAAGTTTTCAATGGTAGGAGTTCAATTCCCACTGTTTCTAGTGGTGTGGTCCTCTTGAACTTTGGATATTCTTCAATTTGGGTATTATTCAGTAAAATGAACTCTCAAAACGGATCAACGGCGTTGATAAAATACATGCATCATGGTGGGTCCCACATAGTCCTGACACCACGTTGGGAAGTGGTGCTGTGTTCACCACGCAATCCGCGTACTATACATGCACAAGCAAACATGTACACAAGTGTACGCACGTGATTTTCGGCGACGGCTTGGGTCCATACATGCATCATGGTGGGGCCCATACCCCAACAGGAAATTTGTTTTTTTTCAACGGTCTCACGTAGAAAAATACAACTTGGACGTGACAGAGAATTCCCAAACGTTCTTCCACACGCATTTAAAGAATAGAACATCCTCGCATTATCACGTGACTGGAGTAGCAAATACAAGAAACACTTATAAAAATACCGGAGGATATCTAGTGGGGTCCACCACGGATCACCTATTTGATAAAAAATTCAATCATAGATCCTAGTCATCAATATGTTTCTTATGAAATCTGGACCATTGTCTCTTACTACTCTTGTATGGATTAGGAAAAAGATCAAGAAGTGATATTTTACCATGTGGCCCATCTACCGTTGAGCATTTTAGATGAACGGTTCGGATCATCCATGACACAAAGGGCTACTAGATTCTAGAGTCACAAGACAAAAGAATACCCTACATGGGCTAAGCTCGTTGCAAGGTCATTTGCGGCCCAAAAATCCGGACCGTATATCTCGGAGGAGAGAAGGTACGGTGGTGCCGGAAGAACTGGAGAGACATCCCATCCATTACCTTTTCTGGAAACTTGGATACTCTGCTCGCCTGGTCTACACAGCGCGTAAAATGCTCAAATCAATGTGGCCCACAACATGTAAGATCCACTCCATAGATCATGTTCCATTCTCTATTATACATGAATGCCAAAATTTAACTAGATCCATGGCTCATGTGGGCCACATCAAAGGAAAAAGTGGTGGGATGGGATGCCGACCATAGGTTTGTCTGCGAGACCTTCATCAAACCCAGTACTACTGTGGAATTCAATGGAATGAAGAGATGATGCTAGTTTCGGCCTGATCCAGAACTTAGGTGGGCCACATCACGTAAACATAGAGTTTGTAGGAGAAAATTACGATGTTCTTAATGTTGTGGACCACCTTTGATTTTTATCAGATGTTGTCTCCTATCTACGGAGAATATAATGCTTCTCACATGATGAACGGAGTAGATTTTACATAGACGACATTGTGGCCCCACAAAGGTTGGGTGATTTACTCAGCTGAAACACGTTCTGGAGACACCCAAACCCAAGTAGGAATCGTCCACAACTTCTGTTTTACGCAACTGAGCAAAACAGCCAAACTCTGTGGGACCCACCATTTTGTATATGTAAAATCCACACGGTCCATCAGGTGGGAAACTTTAATTCGAACGTAAATACAAAAAATAAGCTTGATTTTTGTATCTTCTTTTCATCATGTGGAATTCTAACTGATTAACGGGACTGATGAAAGATGGCCCCACACACGAACTTACGTTCGGCATCAAATCCCCATCGTTCCATTTGGTGGAGCCCACTATTTTATGCACGACGTAAATCCGGGCGTAAAAGAGGGTTTGCAGAGGATTTCACTCCGTGTATTACGATGAATATTTTAACATTGGTTGTTTTTGTTTTCTACCGTTTATTTAATGGCCACAAATCGGATGGATTGGATTGTCTAATAGGTGTGATCTTTTATAAATAGACTAATCATGGCAGGTCCATACATATGGATGGACTTGATTCGTACATCTCCCTGCCAGGTATAGTTTAAAGAGATTGCTGTACTATATTCGGTTGTTGCGGCTCCACCATAGTAGCCCCCTTTTTCAGTACCTTAAAGTGTTCAACGTCAACCTGCATAACATGCTAATTAAGAATAAGAGGAGTGATCTAGAAGGTCCATGCACCTCCCTTTACATTAGGCAAATATGTATGGTAATTTAGGCCGTTGATCAGGTAGTCCATGCATAATTTGGATGTATGGAATACATCTAACCGATTGTGTAACTCTCACCATTCATTTGTTGTGATTTTTTGTGGTTGAATGTGGACTGTGGGTTTACTCTGATCAGCTAACTGTTTCATATTCCGGCTGCTGGACGTAGAACTAACACAGCCTAATACCCTTCCTTTTGGATGTGGTATAGATCTATATAGTAGCCCACCATATCAGCATGTGGTATTATCCGTGGGAAATGATCATGCACTTACCATTGGTTTAAGCCGCCTCTCTATGACATGTGATTGCAATCCAATCATCCATTAGAAACGCCTACGAATTAGGCAAAGATCCCAAAATCCATGATCCATAGCCAAGGAACAAAGTGAAAATTGCGGGTACATCCACCGTGCAAACTTCCAAATAGAGTGTGGGGCCCACTACCAAAATTTAGGTATGTTGATCTAAGCCGTTGATTTGATGGCCTATCATTGATAGATCTTTCCCAAAAAAACAACCATCGAAAATTCGTCACTTCCTCAACTCCAACCACCCACATCGTATCCAGATCGGAAAAGGATTGGCTACTCCCCCTGGCCCAGCCAATGGCTGATGGTCGTTGCTCTCTGGGCTCCACCATGATGTATATGTTTCATCCATGCTGTCCATCTATTTTTAGATATCATTTTATTATATGAGACCAAAAATTAGATATATCCCAATCCCATGTGGACCACATTACAGGAAACAGTCTTGAATGAATTTCGACCATTAAAAACCCTTCACGGGCCATAAAAGTTTTGGATCAAGTTGATATTTTTTTTCCCTTCATCTGGGCCGGTATGACCTGATCAACAGATTAGATGTCAAATAAACAATACAATGGGCCTTGGGAGGATTTTAATGGTGGACATCCAATCGCCATTGTTTTCCTGTGGTGTGATCCACCTAAGATTTATATCCATCTCATTTTTTAAATCAAGCCCTAAAATGATCTGTAAAAATGGATGAAAGGAATGGATGAAACAAATACATCATGGCGGGGCCACATAGCACCGACCACTAGCCCCGGGCTGGTGGCAGGGGGAGTAGCCAATCCGTTTCCATCTAGATGTTTCCATACTTGGTTTTTGTTTTTCTTTATCCCATTTCAGTCAGTTCAACTAGTCATAGAAAAATGCCAAAGAGACCTGATGTGAGGGGCACATAGCTTCTTATCACATGCAATGGTCACGGGCGGAGATTTGTAATCTATGCTATCGTCTTTCAACAAAAACAAGCGTCAGGTGAGAGTGATGTTTGGGCTATAAACCTTAGTGGGGCCCAATGATTTGGATGGTTGGGATTTACTTGCTTGTATGTCATGTTTTCCGTGTATGTGCTTACATCAGTGCAATATACTCCGTTGGATTATTATACAAGAGAAGGTCC
Organism: Magnolia changhungtana; assembly: GCA_030180095.1. Lineage (NCBI taxonomy): Eukaryota > Viridiplantae > Streptophyta > Magnoliopsida > Magnoliales > Magnoliaceae > Magnolia > Magnolia changhungtana. Next base: position 3,252,913 of record JASAUF010000084.1, on the reverse strand, counting down.
CAAGTCTAGCCGTCTGGACTCTAAATTACAGTCCACCCAGTGGATAAAATCTAACCTTTCACATGTGTGAGAGGGTTTTCTCTGTAACGTGGATTACGTTGTGCAAAAATCAGCCAAATAGTCACGGATGGACCCCACTTCAAATTTGCTATTTATCAATGGCTTCACATTACTTTACATGGTGTGGCCCACCTGATAAAGTAATTAGGCTGATTTTTGCAGTAGGTGATCCTTATGTGGGGCCAACCTATTGGAAGAGTTAGATATCACACCGACTTTATAAGTTGGGAGTCGTTCATTATTTGGACCTTAGCTTGTGGTCCAATCCATTAGACTTAGACATTCTCATTGAAATAATTGATAATTCCTGGAATGAAAAAAATAAAAAAATAAAAAAAATCTATAAGAAAATGACAGAAAAGAATACACCAAGGAAAATTGCTAATTCCTCCCGCTGCTGCCCATGGATTCATGATTTTGATTAGAGACAGGGACCGGAACAAATATATACATTGCATGTGTCCAAGGTTATTTTAAGTATGGGGTATTTGTTTTTACATTTACTGATGTAAATAGAATAGTGGTAAATAAGTAATTATTATATACAGTGAAAAATTGAGGTAATGAGTGCGTTACTATGATATTTATGGCTATTAGAAGAATGACTTTGATGATGCCATGAGTAAGAAAGATTAAATCTTGTGGAGCCCATCATAGTACACGTGTCTGATCCACACTGTCTATCCATTTTATTAGCTCATTTTAGACACAATTTCAAAATTGAGACAAACCCAAAGCACAAAGTGGACAACACTAACCATTGAAGAGGTTGGATCCCAAGGAAGGCTTATATTTGTGTTTTCCCTCCGTCTATGTCTGTGTGAAGTTATGAAGAGGTTGTATCCCTATTCCCTAGTAAGGCTTCAACGGTGGGCATAACTATCCTGTTTTCTATAACGAGTCCACATGAGCTTTGGGTCTGTAAGAATTTTTGGGCTCATACCTTAAAATGATCTGACCAAATGGATGAATAATATGGACACAACACATACATCATGGTGGGGCCTACATAACGTGAAGACAACACTTCAGCTCATAAGTTCACACCAGTATAGATGAATGGGAAAACACAAATATCAGCTTTATCAAAAACTTTTGCAACCCAAGAAGGTTTTAATGGTAGGCATTCAATCCCCACTATTTTCTGTGGTGGGGTCCACTTGAGCTTGCTTTATTCTTTGGAACACGTACTTAAATGATCTCTCCTAATGGATGGATGGTGTGGATACAATACAGACATTATGGTGGGCCCACAAAATTTGGTGACATCATTTAGTAGGGCGATAGCTGCTGAAGCCGCTAATCGGCGTCCATCTTGTACTGGGAAATCAATCATGATTGGAAGAAAAATGATACATCTCCCTGCTATAGTTTCTCTACGATAGAAAGAAAGTCAATTACATGATTTCCGGATTTCCTGTAATTGATTTTTAGAATTTTTACCACAAAATTTCTCCAGAAATCGAAATTTATCTTGCTTTTTTAGGAAGGAAATTACATAACTAACCCCAGTACTTTTTCTTCACAAAGTGAAGAAATAAGAACATGGCATGTGCCTGATATCCAACTTGTCCAACAGATAGATACTGGCTGATCCAATCATAAGGTGAGCCAATCCATTAAAAACAAAATGCACCACTCAAGACAATCATATTCAAGTGTAGCCCATCTAGTCACGGCCATAGAGTGCATATGTTGGATGTCTTGGATTTTATAAACATACCATGTGGAATCTGCAAGTCTTGAATTTCACTGTTTTTAAATAGACGTTTGATTTTTTAATTTATTTTATAAATACTTGTAAATAGATAATAATTTTAAAAAAATAAAAATTTCAATCACCTTTTTTAACTTTAGGTGGAACACTACAAAATTTACGGGGTCCACTATAATGTATGTGACTAATCCAGGCCGCCCATTACTTTAGGAAGCTCATTTTAGAGCAAGGGTCTAAAATCAAAGCAAATATGCTGCTCAAGTGGACCATATTGGAGGAAATGGTGGGGTTTGAATGCCCATAGGTGAAATCTTCTTATCGTGCGTGGAAGATTTGGATAAAGTTGATATTTATGGTTTTCCCTTTATCCATGTCTCAGTGACCTTATGAATCTATTAAATGATAAACCCACATCAATCGTAGGCCCTTAGAAGGAAAGAACTTTCAACAGTGGATTTTTTTGAATTACAATTTCCTGTGGTGTGGTCCACTTGATATTAGTATTTGACTCCTCCTTGTAATTTCTTCCCTAAAAGAAAAACTGTCCTCCATTTTTAAAATATATTTTATGTAATTGTATTTTTTTTCCTAATATACAAAATGTACAATAAGTAGATATATCCTTTTCTTTTTTTTTTTAATTGATTCTTTTAATGGGTGATTGATTTCTTAACAGGTTGTCAGAGAAAATGCTGCCTTTCTTTCCTTCTTTTCAAGTACAGGGAAATGATGAAGCTATTCACGCCATCAATGTTGGTTATTCCTTGTCCTCAAATCTAAAGGACATTTCATTAATTCGGTGGACCACACATGTTGGTACGTAATTCTTTCAGACCATTCATTTTCCTCACTTGGAATTTTGACCCATGTGCTGAGGACTTAATTAATTTATTTATTTATTTTGTCATTTTAATAAATGCCCGATATTTTTTCTTTTATAGTCGAGACAGTTTAATTTAACTTAATTGTATACCATGTATTCAATTTCTGAGTAATTTTTAAGTGCCTGCGTATCATCCTTTCCCTCTTACAGAGTATCAAAGATTGGCTTTCTTTTCTGCGTTGACCTGACCTCCGCATGCAAATCGTTACGGGTACGAGGCGAGAATTACGGAAAAGTAATTATGCGAAACACGTGGGCCACATATTCGCACAGTGTACACTAGTTTTCTGTTTAGAGAAGTAGACCACATGGTTTTATGATCCGAACCATTGATTTGTTCTCTACCACTATGGATGGACTATACCTCAAGAATCTACTCAATTGGATGATATTTATCTTTGAATTTGTGGTGGTCTACATTCAACTTAAATGATTCTGGTGTTGGTCAGGAAAAACTCAATAAACTAAGGGTCGCGGGTTAGCTACTGACAGGTTTAGTAGCGAGATGGCTACTGAAGTGACGTCACCAAGTTTTGGATCCCACCATGATGAATGTGTTATATCCACACGGTTCATCCATTTGAAGGGATCATTTTAGGGCATGAGTCAAATAATGAGGTAGATAAAAATCTGTGAAGGACCCCACCACAGAAAACAGTGGAGAAAGTGACATCCACCTTTGAAACCTTCCTAAGGTCCACCGTGATGTTTATTTGAGATCCAACTCATTAATAAGTTAAAAAGGACATTATAAAAAGGAAAAAAATATATTAGCTTGATCGAAAACTTTTGTGGCCCTTATAAGTTTTTAATGGTGGGCGTCACTCTCTATACTACTTTATGTGGTGGGGTCCATTGGAGCTTTGAATCTTAGTCATTCTTTGGCTCATGCCATAAAATGTTCTTTCCAGATGGATGGATGGTGTGGATACAAAACATACATCATGGTGGGCCTCACAAAACTTGGTGACGTTTCAACCTGTCATTAGCTAATCCGCGCCCTAAACTAAGGGCCTGTTTGGATTCGGTTAAATGGTGGGAATGGAATTAGGGTTTTTCCATAAACTTCCACTGCTCTTTTTCTTTATTCTTATTCTTTTTTCTTTTTTTTTGTAATACACATATATCCACACTCGTGCTGTGGTTAAAATTCACCACCTATGGGTACCTCGAGCCCTTGTCTATGCTTCAAGTAGCCAGGAGCTAGAAAGTGCTATGTGGATCCTATCATAATTAATGTGTTTTATCCATGCCATCCATCCATTTTTTTCAGATTATTTTATGGCTTACCCAAAAAAATAAGGCAGATCCAAATTTCACGTGGAAATTGAATGCCCACGATTAAAAACTTTTAGGGGGCACAAAAGTTTTGAATGATGTTCATATTTGTGTTTTACCTTCAGGTTTGTGTGGCCTAATTAACAGGTTCAATGAAAAATAAACATTAGTGAGCCCTATAAAGTTTTTAACATGGGAGATTCAATCATCATATTTTTCTTGTATTGTGATCACTTGAGATTTGGATCTGCTTCATTTTTGGGCTCATTGCATAAAATGATCTGAAAAAATAAATTGATGACATATATAAAACACATACATCATGGGGGGGTGCACAGAGCACCGTTGCTAGCAACATAAGTAAGCCATTTACGTCCGTAGGAGAAGGGTTGGAAAACCAGTTTCTCTTGCAGCAAATTTTCGGTCAAAAATCGGCTTTTATTTTCTCACCTAATCCCTCCAAAAAGTAAGTTTCTTTCCTCACATGTTCTGCCGCTGAAACTTTGTCAGGCGAAAAAAGTTTGATAATATCAAGTGTTGAAACGAGGCATCTCCACTCAGTCTGCCAGTTGCGCTATGGATCTAGGTGTGACCTGAAATTGAATGCCCAGCATTAAAAACTTTTATTGGTCACAAAAGTTTTGGGTAAAGCTTATATTTATGTTTTCTCTTCAGGTCTGTGTGACCTAATCAATAGGTTCAAATGAAAAATAAACATTGGTGGGCCTTACAAAGTTTTTAGCAGCAGGAATTTAATCACCACATTTTTCTTGTAGGGTGGTCCACTTGATATTTGGATCTCCCTCATTTTTAGGCTCATCCTATAAAATGATCGGGGAAATAGATCATAGATAAAACACATACATCATGGTTGGGCTCACATAGCACTGTTACTGTGGTAGCATAAGTAAGCAATCGGAGTCCGCCGAAAAAAGGGTTGGAAAACCAGTATCTCTAGCTGCAGACTTTCTTTCAAAAATCAACTTTTATTTTCTAACCTAATCCCTCCAAAAAGTAAGTTTCTTTTCTCACATTTTCTGTCGCTGAAACTTTGACAAGTGAAAAGAGTTTGATACTCTGCAAAATGTGATAGCCGATACACAGGCAGTTACAACTAGCATGCGTGAAATACAGTATAATTCTAAATAAACCGTTCAAATATTATCCGCATGGGATAATCTGATTAACAAGTAGGTGGAAATTTATTGAACGGTTAAAAATAAAAATTATTCAACAGTCTGATTACATCAAACGAGTGTCCACAAACTAAAGGTTAGGATTGTTCAGCCAATTTTACTTTGGCATGGAATAAAGACAATGACTTCAACGGAAACGGATTGGCTACTTCCCTGCCACCCGCCGATGACTGGTGGTCGGTTCTCTGTGGACCCACTATGATGTATTTGTTTCATCCAAGCCGTCCATCTATTTTTATAGATAATTTTATGCTAGGAGACCAAAAATTAGGAATATTCCAATCTCGAGTGGACCACATTACAAGAAATAGTGTTGAATGAACGTCGACCATTAAAAACTTTATGGGGGCCATAAAAGTTTTGGATCAAACTGATCTTTGTTTTTTCCCTTCATCTGGGTATGTATGACCTAATAAACAGATTGGATGTCAAATAAACAGTACAGTGGGCCTTAGGAGGAATTTAATGGTGGATATCCAATCACTATTGTTTTCCTGTGGTGTGGTCCACCTGAGATTTATATCCCTCTAATTTTTGGTATAAAGCCCTAAAACGATCTTTAAAAACGGATGAACGGAATGGATGAAACACATACATCATGGTGAGGCCCACATAGAACCGACCATCAGCCTTGGGGCTGGTGGTAGGGGAATAGCCAATCCGTTTCCGACTTCAACGGTCTTGAGTTTCTTCTCTTTTTTCTTTTTCTTTTTTATTCTTTCACAAAACCCCATGCGTAACTAACGTAACTGAATGCGACATGGGCCCCACCATGTTCTCTAAGTCAAATCTATTATCCCTCAATGTTGAGAACTGGGATAAAAAATTCAGCCCTATCCACACACATTCATGATGAATTTGGACTATTGGGTATTTTTCTTCTGACCATTGATGCGATCTTCAATCAGATATTATTTTTTGGTCCACGATCACAACCGTCCATCTTTTTTATACGGCTGTGATCTGCCACCGGATCAACAAACCAACATTAATTTTTTTGTCTACAATCACAATACACAGTGCTACCCAATGAATGGGAGTGATCCATTCACTAAATCCTCTAAACCATGCAAGTGTATGCAGGTGTCTGATAGATGGGAGCTGTTGCTTGGGAGATTGCTGCTCCATAGCTGCATTGTCTTAAAGTTAGGTTGATCTGATCATCAATCACATGGTGGGACCCACTTGAGTTTTGGGTCACCTATACGATGTGTCACATGTGCAAGTGTCATGTGCGTCTAATCCAAGAGGTACATGTGATAATGAATCGTATGAAACTCTAAAGGACAAATTTTCATCTTGATGTAAAATTCTGGTGGCCATAGCAAAGAAAAATGCAAATCAAAGGGGAAAACTATTTTCATTTTTCATGGCCCACCAGAGTTTCCAATCAAAGTAAATATTAGGCCCGGGGTGTTTCATAAGGTTCCGCTTCATGCGGACTGTTCAAATTTTAGATTTAAATCACTTATGGTGGGTTCTCAAAAATATTTGCATAAGTTTTGTGAGAACTGGTGCACAGGTGAGCATTCCGCATTTCATTGTCAGCTAAACAAATGTGGTTTTTTGGAAAAAAAAAAAAACATTTCCTTTCCCATGCTTTACATTGACTAGGGACGTGGTTTGGACACAATTCTATCCGTGGGGCCCACTGTAATGTATGTGTCTTACATATACACCGTCCATCCATTTTTACGGATCATTATTCAAAAAATAAAGTAGATCCAAGTCGAGCATACCATAAGAAACATTAGTGATTAAATCATTACCATTAAAATTTTCATGAGGCCCACCGAAATGATTATTTTCCTTCTAACCTGTTGATAAGGTCACAAAAACATGGATGAAGACGCCACACAAATATCAGTTTGATCCAAAACTTTTCTGGCCCACAAGAAATTTTTAATGGACGATTACCATTGTTTTCTGTATGATGGTCCACCTGCAATTTGGATGTGCCTTTTTTTTTTTTGCATGCCTTAAAATGAGTTGTCAAAATGCATGGACAAGGTGGATATAAGACACATACATCAAGGCCGTCCTAAGTTCAGGGATCCCACCGCCTTGCGCTCTTTGATGAGCCGTGTATACTGTCAAACATGTGGACACTATCATTGTAAGAAACCATACAATAAGCTGGATGAAAAGCTATTATGATATGTGTCTGCTATCCCTTGTGTTTATGTTAGGACATAAGCTCAAACATATAGTCTAATCAAAACTTAGAGGGGCCACATCATGGAAATTTGGGATGTGAACGGCTACCCTTGAAACTTAGTGGACCACATATATTCTGTTTTTCGTTTGTAGTATGTGACTCACCCTATGAATGGGTTGGTGATGACGTAAATCTGTTATGATGTTGGGCCTCAATACAAGGTTTATTGAACATGGACACAGACCCAACCCATTTAACTTTCGGTCTGCTCATGCTGGGCTTAGAAGCCTAATGGGCCCAGGCCCTAGCTTCTATATGAATTAGAGAACCATCGTTTTAAAAAAATGGAATGATAGTCAATATGATGGTAATGGCCCGAATTAATTTATCTTGATTATATCACATTGTTGGGTCTGATAATCAAGATAAATTAAGGTATCTAATTAAATTAGCATTGTCTATATTTGTTTAGATGTGTATTTGTAAAGATCTTTTTATATTTTTACAGATCTTTTATCTCTTCTGCATATTCAATTATTATTAGAGTAATAATACAAGTTCTGGTTTTTACAATGTAATTTTTTTGGTTTAACATGATATCAGACCACTTGATCTAAAGCTTCGGAGTTGTTTATGCCCGCACCATAAAATGGTTTAACAAAATCAATTCATGAGTCTTTCTAAAAGAATTGTTAATTTGAATGAATTCTCCTCAACATTTTGAGTCAGACCTTTGACTACAAGCTATTCCCTAATGAAGTTGTCATTCTAAGAACTTCAAAATTCTTAGAAACTAGATTTTGATTCAACTAGCCAAATGGCATGTTGAAATTCTCAAGATACCAAATCAAGATTCAGATTCTTGAGTGGTCTCTTAAGTGTGGGGGTGTACACGAACTGAGCTAGCTCGGTTAGCTCGCTCAAATCGACTTGAAAATGCTTGATTCGACTTGGTTCGAAGATGAGTTCGGGCCAAGTCGAGCTGATTTTTTGAGCTCGAAAATGAGTTCGAGCAAGCCCCAACTCGACTCGAATTAGATCGAATCTAGCTCGAATCGAACTTGGATCGAACCAGTTCGGTGACTCAGTTACTTTGCCATTGATGTTGCTCACTAACTGTTTGATAAAATGACTTAACAAAATGTGGCTGGTGGCAAGGAAGGTATGTACATGAAACAAATACCCCCTTTTCTCTTTGTTTTTCTTGGTTTTTACGTTGCTTAAAAGGTGTTTGATAAAATACTTATAAAACTATTGCCTCTGTTTGTAAAACAGTGAGATTTTGAAGTTGCAGTTCAAGTGTTTGTGGAAATGTCTCAATAACGAACTCGGCTCGAACTTGGCCCGAGTTGCTAACCGAACCAAGCTGAGCTGGCCAGTCAGGCTTGAGGATCGAGTCAAGCCAAGTTCAAGCCTATTCGAGCTTAGGCCAACTCGATGTACACCCCTTCTTAAGTGATTTGTAAAAGTCAAATAACTCCTAATATAAATTCAAAACAACCGAAGAATGATGATGGATTAGTGATTGGCCGAGGTAATAATACCTGCTTAACAGTCAAGGATGAGAGAAAACCCTAGGCTCTGTAGGCCCGCAACAATGTCCATGTTATATCTACTATGTTTGTTTGTTGTGGCAGCTCATGTTAGGTCATGATCACAAAAATATAAATAAATTTAATAATCATGTGGATCACGTCAGAAGAAAATAATGAAGATTAAATGGCCATTGTGGAGATTTTCGCGGAGGCCATTGAAACCTTATCGATGGCCACGCAAGTTTTTAGATTAGGCCGATATTTGTCTTTTCCCTTCATTTTGGTGGGAGTCATCATAGAAATGAGTTGGAGGTTGCACATAAACCTCAAGGTGGGCCAGGAAGGTTTGAATGATGGATGGTTTCTCCTTTGGGCTAATGTGCTTAGAATGATATGGCAAAACAAGTGCACTGAATGGATACAACACGGTTGTAATGGAGGGGCTACATAGCTTAGGGTTGCTTAGGATTCACGTGGAGCAACAACCTCCTAAGCTTCAAGTATCATCGTCAAAAAATCAAAATCCACTGCCGGTCACTAAATCTAGTCTAATATGTACGGAGAACGGTGCATCTCCATTTTTTAATATAGAGTATTAGATGCAGTGATAGAGAATGCGAATACATATACCTTTAGGGCCCGTTTGGCCGGTTGGATTGGAAGGGATTAGATGGTAGTGGAAGGGATTGGATGGTATATCCTTGGAATGGCTGGCGGTGATCATCCAAATATGGATCTTCCGAAATCTATCATATAACCCATCCAATCCATCCCAATCCGTCCAAATTAGCCTAACGTGTGGTTCGTGTGATTGGAAAGGATCCATTTAATCTTCGGATTGGTATTAAAACGGACTCGATTTATCAATCGAGGGATATAGCAATCCCATGATCTCAAGACAATGCGACAACACCATCATTACCTTCCACGCCATCCACCCTAATACCGTTCACTCTTCCAATCCACCCTACCAAATAGTTAGCCACCAAATAAGTGCCATGTAAATCATTAAATTCAAGTGAATCAAATGATTCCATTGTAGATTACCCGTGTTCCCAAAATTAGATGGATTAGATAGTCCATACTTTGGAAGCACGCCTGCATTTGTTTGTTATATTTTGTAGTTTTATAGCGTGTATTTGTTGTGCATTGACATGCATGGGCACTTATTATGAAATTTATGTGAATTAAAAACAATAATTGCATTCAACAGCTTGTAATCAAAATCCAGTGAAATTTCGACAATCAAATTCATTAGATTATGTATTGGAAACTGATGAAGGACGTGACACCAATACATTCCTAGCGTAGTTGGACCAAAAGAAGGTGAACCATAAATTGATAATAACTTTTGATCCGGGTATTGTTACGCAACACACAACCTATCAATCTTTACTATAACGGGCCATCCGAGGTGGACCAACGCACAAAGTAGGTCATATCTGTCCATTTCTGTAACGCCCCTAAAATCAGCACCCAAGTACACAGACTCTGATCCCAAATTCCCGAGTGTTAACTAAATAAAAATGTACAAGTGACTTAGTTTAAATTCACATTTATTTAACACACGAATAATCAGAGTTGCACAATTCAATTTAGCAGAACCAAAGCAAAGTAGATACAACAAAAACCAACAAATATAGGGCAAACAGTTAAAGTACAATTAAAAAGTGATGTCCCCCCAAATGAGAATTATATAAGCCACAATATACATACCCAAAACGGCTAAAGCGTAAAGTTTTCAGTTTACGCCAAATCCTCTAAAACATAAAGATGGTGGCACAAGATGATCTAAGTCTACCTGTTTGAGGTCTCACTAATACCTGCATCAATGATTCACCTTGTTGGTGTTTTAAAACACCGTCCCAGGTGGGAGCGAGTAACTAACTCAGTAGTTCCATTAGTTCTAAGTCACACATGTTATCGACTGAATCAGCGCAATTAATGATAAATAAGAAATCAAACACTTCATAAATACTCTTGTTAAATGTATGAAGGAGATTATGAAATGATGCATGCACCTCACAATCCAACACTCTCTCACAAGCAACTTCAACGCATATTTCGCAAATGCCAATACTCCTTTATCACGTGACTCGAACGCCAAATCGCTACATCCTATCTAATGTAATGTAATTGATGTGTATATTAGTCGACTAATTATTATGTTTCATTCATCTAGCATATTGGCGAAGCTAAGAAACCGATGTCATATCACTTGTCCTTATCCGGATCACGTGGCTCGTTGTGGCACGTAGCGACTCTTCACCAGTGTCCCTTGTCTAAATTTAGAAGTCACCCATTTATCTTACAAATCAATGATTCCAAAGGTACAACATGATACCTAAATGTATGAGGATCAACTCAATATAAGTCGTCACCCAAACATTGAGTATGATCACTCAGTTCCGAGGTGCAAGCTTATCACGTGACACCAGATCACTATAAGGAAATAGCTCGTCACCAATTTCATTTAAGCCCAGGTCGTTCGAATGATATTTTGGTATGAAACCATTGGCCGTGTAATTTGATGGGGGTCGTTAGAACAACAATCTCTCACCTCTATTAGTGCTCATTGGTCATTACGGGGAGGTTTGTCACCCAGCATAGACTGACAGCTCAGACACAATATCTCATACCACCATGCCTGGCTCATGAGTCTTAGTGGGATCGTATCGCACTAACGGTTATGAATGGACTCATCCACTAAGAATGAGGTATCTTAAATTCAATTTGTTCGTGTCATACATTGTGAACACATATGATCCTTCGATTAGTGGACTAATTTGATTAACCTGAGAGAACCTCGGCGCAACTGGCATTGGGTGCAAGCATCCCGTGTAGTCCAGCTACTGTCGATCGTCCATGTTCGGCACGGGTTGATCGAACAAGCCTAGGGTGGCTGACCTAACTCAGGCCACCCCTTGATTTGAGCAATTTACCGATTGACCCAACATCGTAAAAACACTAAGTGTCGCTATGAACTAAACACTACATCATGCAATTATAACATATATTCTACTACACAACAACTTAGGCATTTCATCGAACATGTAAGCGTTAACATGGTACTACATCCATTAAAGCAGTAAATTAAACATATGAGCATGCATAAGGTAACACAACCACCTAAACATTTAATCAAGTATGTGAGCATCGATAAAACAACACATTCCGTTACTCAGATATTTCATTAAACATGTGAGCATCCATATTCAACCAATAGCATATATTATAGACAAATCAAAACGTTAACATATTAGTATGCACAAATTCATATACAAGCATCTAATCATTAATTGAGAGCTTAAATGGTCGATAAATGATAACCTAGAGATAATAGTCCGCATTTTAAAGAATGAATCTTTGATCTTGAGCTCATATGGTTATGGATTTGGAAAAAATCACAAATTCTTATACAAACACCAATAGCTATGTGAGATTCACATAATTCATTCTATAAAAACCCAGGTTGGGAAGTAAGATTTGTTTCTTACCACCTAATCGTGAGTAAGGTGGATTCGACGGAGAAAAACGATCGAGTATAGGGATTTGATTGGAGGATACCAATGAAAGGAAGCACCAAAACCTCCTCACTCCTACTCTCACTCTTATTCTCTTATTATTTCTCTCTCTTTCTCTCTTTTTCCTTTGACAAAGGCGAATTCATATAGGGAGAGAGGGTGTGAAATGAAATGATAATTATAGTGCAAGATGTTGCATAAATGGCCCCAATGACCCTTTATTTATTATACTGACCCTGAAGGGGGTTGTTTCCAACTAACGGGACCCACTGGGAGGTGTACGGTTCAATCTAAGCCATGTGATAAGTGTCCCAATAAGAGATATATATTTGGACACAATCATTTGATGATCGGATGTGCCGATTAACCGGTAAGGCCCTAACTTAGATCGACGACCACCGGTGATCAATCGGGGCTATGGCTATACGGATATGTGTGGAAAAATATCTTTAGTTAGTAGCCCAACTTTGGCCATGAATCAACGGTCCGAAAATTACAACGTTGTGAAAGAACAAAGAGACTAATTTCACTTAAGTTTCAGATTTTCATATAAGGTATTTGCACGACTCAAGCACTCGCCTTGCGAGTTCGAGTTGAACTATTCGACACATGATCTTGGCTCGATGTCCCACGATGGACGCCAAGCCCACTAAGACGAACATATTTCTATAGCCTCGAGATTGGTGGCCTATTAACAAGTGGTCTAGAGCTTGTTTAAACAATCAAAACATTTATGGAATAAATTGGGTAGCGAGATTTCTTGTGCACAATGATTAGGGTTTGGATTTGTTAAGTTCATAATGTGGTCTATTCGTATCTAACAGAAATAAAGATTCAATTACAATTAAGATTTGACCATTAGTTATCTCGGATCACGTGGTTCTTAGGATAAAAGGATAAGTGAGTCAAATTGGTTTGCTAATTAAGATCTGACCATTAGTTTTCTTAGATTTTAGTAGGTCTTTATTTAATTATGGTTGTCTTGATTAGTTAGTGATATGTTGGCTAGATTTGGGCTCAGTATGAGCAAATCACGTGGCTAAACTCGATGATTAAGTGATCGGCCATATTCGCTGGCTTCCTATGGTTGATTAGTGCGGTTCTTTATTAGTACCACCTGCGTATAATTTAACATCGAGTGTTGATGGTTAGTAAATGACAACATAAGTTAATTATAATGAAAAAAATTCAAGAATTTTTTAAAATCTAAAATATTAAAAATCTGGGACGTTACGGTTTCGTCAAAAAACACGCGCTTTTAACTCAAAAACGAAAATTTAAGAAAAAATTATTATTTTTAGTGATTTTAATTTTTGTAATATTTTCTTATTCTTAGAGTTTTAAATTTTTTTTTTAATAAACAACTTTTAATCGTAATAGGACTCTCATAGAACAAATTTATTTTTAGAAATTAGGCTTTATAAGAGTTATATTAGAGTAACGATTTTTATTAAGGTTGGAATTTTACTATTTTTGATAATTATGAAATTTTTTTCTTTATTAATGGTGTAAAAAGGACACACACATTAGACAATTATCAATTAATTTATTACGAAATTCTAAAAATTATTATATTTTCTTATATTGATTTTGGATTCGAGGTATCTTCGTGAGGAGTTCAGAGAAGTTCCGTGGATTCAGAATAGTTATCCCCTGAGGAAGACGGTGCTCAACCTCAACACGTCCTCCCATGTGCCAGTTTGGTATTAGAGTGAGGCTTTCTCCTCGGATTTGTGACTTCTAACGACAGGTTGAGTGACATTTCCATGAACGATGCTCTAAAAAACTTACCTTTAACAGCGACAACTTTTGAAGCGGCACAGTGAGAGAATTAACAAGTCATGCAAGAGATGCGGGTTTCCATTGATTACATGATGGAGGCCATAGGGCAGTTTTGTGTTCAGGGTAATGATCCGCCCCCAGTAAGCACGGGAACTCATAATCGCACTAATTGCAGGATGATGCTGCTAGTGAACCACATGATCACTCTTGAGAAGGTGGTATCCAACAACATAATTCCACAATATTTTGGACGAGACATTGATTGAATATATCGAACAAATTGAGAATTCAAGATGAAAGTCGATCTTCCCAATTTCAAAGGCCAACTCCACTTCAAGGACTTCTTCAATTGACTGCTTAAAGTTGAACGTTTCTTCAACTACATGGATATCGGGGAAGGGAAGAAAGTTAAACTCGAAGCTTAAAAATTGAAGGGCAGAGCTTTGATTTGGTGATAACAACTTCAACTTGAGCGGACGACATGGATGAAGACGTCAATCCGCTCGCGGATGAAGCAATTGTTATGCATGTGATTCCTCCCTCAAGATTGCAATAAAGTATTATTCCAACAAAACCAAAATTGTTGGCAAGATAACTGATCAATAAATGATTATGTAGAGAAATCTCATTATTTGTCAGCGAGAAATGACCTCGTTGAAACTGAGTCACAGCATGCTACAATATTCATCAGTGGTGGACATGTGGCCCCTATGGGAACAGTGAACCAACCCAAGACTTCTAAAGTGGAGAGACAATCTCTCATGATCGAACAAGATTTTGTTAAACAATCTGAGGAAAGAGAAGATGTAGATGCTTAGTTGAAAATAGAAAATATATTGAGCAATGAGCATATGAACATCTCAGAGGATTTGAAACCAGTATTGCAGGAGTTCAAGGTGATTGTGCTCGATGAACTCCCTAATAAATTATTTCCCATATGAGATATATACAAAACCACATTGATCTTGTCTCAGGGGCAGGTCTGCCTAATTGCCCACATTATCAAAAAGAATGTGAGATTCTACAAGCACAAGTTAAGGAACCAATACATACTGGTCATGTAGGAGAGCATGAGTACACATTATGTTGTTCAAGAGCTTAATGCAAAGTACAAGGAAATGACTGATAACATTGGTGCCATCAATTGTTTTAATATCATGTGCAAAGTCATTTGGACAACTCGAGAATGAGTTTTTTTTTTTTTTTTTCCAAGTAGAGGGGTCTGATGTAGAACATGACACCGATACATTCTTAGCATGGTTGGACCAAAAGATGGCGGACGGTAAATCGATCATAACTTTTGATTTGAGTATTGTTATCAGATGCGCAACCAATCAATCTTTACTGTAATGGGTCGTTCGAGGTGAATCGACCTACAAAGTGGGTCGCACCTATCTATTTCGCCAGAAAACGTGCGCTTTCAGCTCAAAAATGAAAATTTAAGAAAAAAATTAATATTTAAGTAATTTCATTTTTTTGTAATATTTTATTATTTTTAGACTTTTAGATTATTTTTTTTTAGAAATGACTTTTAATGATGATACGACTCTTCTAGCAAAAGTTTATTTTGAATTTTAATTTTTATAAATTAGGCTTTAGAAGAGTTTTGTTATTATTAAAAATTTTATTATAGTTATAAATTTGTCATTTTTGGTAATTACAATTTTTTAAATTAATGGTGTAACAAGGACACACACATTAGACCGTTCAATCAATTTATTATGAAGTTCTATAAATTATTATATTTTTCTATTTTCCTCGTAGATTCAAGATATCTCAGTGAGGAGTACAGAGAAGTTTCGTGGATTCGGAATAGTTATCCCTTTAGGAAGACGGTGCTCGACCTCAATACGTCCTCCCTTGCGTCAAAAACTTGCATTGGAAGAGATGAATAAAGAGTGATAGAGATGGCCCCGACTTACGAATTAATGTAATCGGAATCCACATAAAATGAAATCACATGATTTTGTTTTTTTTTTTTTTTTTACAAAAATACATTTTGGTATATTTGATGTAAATTGAATTAATTCCAATTCATACAATCTTTCCAAATGCACTAATTATCACTGCCTCACATCGATTCATGTTCAAGGAATGTGTATTTGACATGTATTGATAATTACCATGGAATTAATACACTAGCAATTCGATAATTGAATTCATCAAATTATTTGTTGGTGGTCTACATTTGTAAAAGTATGAGATAAATGACTTTAACTTGTGAATTGGCAGTAATCAAACTTCATGTGAAATGACATCACATGGTATTGTAGTAATTTATTTTTAAAAATAAAGGGAAATTGTTTTTTTGGTGTATTTGATGGAAATTAGATCCAATTACTCTCTTCCCAAATGCATCAATTTACATATATCCATACTCCTAAACAATAATTTAGGTCATCATACTTTCATTTTAAATGTCCATTTGGTATCCACCACCGTATTGTTGTTTGCATTATTTTTCATTTACAGTGGAGACAACAGTATGAACCTTTGGGGTGTAAGATGTATAATCCTAACATTTTAAGTCATTTATAAGAAAAGAGAACGTTTCATCACATATAGGTAAGACATCACAAGTAGTCATAGAAGAGCATATTTCCTAACAAAATGCCACTCTTGCAACTAAGGAGTACCCTTAGGGTGAAGATCATAGCCACAAAATAAGGCCAAAACACTTTGTTGTATTTAATTATTTTATCTTTCATCCAAATTTTTAAAATTGGGTTGCATTTTGTGTTGGGAGTTTAGTCCCACATTGAATTTGCCTAAGCAACTTTTTATGTATACAAAAATGGTTTTTTGCCTTGGAGTTTTAGCCCCATTCAGGGGTATGTGAATTTAGTCCAATGGCGGGCTATGCCATCAACTCAAATATGTGTTGTAGACTATACATGCATGCATGTATGCTAAGTCAAGTTCAGGTGCGTTTGCATTGCGACGGGCCGGGCCGTGGCCACGGCCACGGGTGCGAGTAGGGATGTGGATGTAAGTATACCCGTGCGGGTATATGTATTTGGTCGTACCTACTAGGTTTAAACCTAACAGACCAAACCTTTTGAAAATAAAGTGCTTAATGCATTATTTTGGAGTCTATATAAAGACTTCCCATTTCATTTTACAAATCATCAAAGTCATTTTCACTCATCTTCCAAACACTCTATATTTCTGTTGTTGTTTAGGAAAAATATTTATTTTTTAAGTTCGTCGTTGTGTTAACTTTGCACCGTTAGGTCAAATTGCAAATGGTTCGAGTTTGCGTAGAGTGAGTGCACCATTAACACCAGATTATAGTCGATGTATTTTAAAAGTCGATTACTTTGAAAATCAATTGCACTTTGGACACTATCTTGAAAGAGCAAATTCAATTTCAAGTTAGGGCCTATTTGATTTTTGAAGGAAACGGGAATTACCGGGTAAATAAGTAATAATTACTTACCAGGGAATTATCCATCGTTTCTTGCACCTGCATTGACTGCTCAGCATGTTGGCTTTAACATCGAGGCTGGTTGCCAAATAAATATAGGGCCCACTGTGATGTACATGATGTATCAACACCGTTCATCCTATACGTCAGTCTCATTTAGGCCATGAACTAAAAAATGAGGCAGATCCAAAGCTCTAGTGGACCACACCACAGGAAACAATGGAAATTGAATGCTTGTTGTATAAAAATTCATGTGGCCCTTAGAAGTTTTGGCTGAAGCTGATATTTGTGTTTACCCCCTTATCAATGTTTTTATGACCTCATGAACAGGTTAGATGACAAATAAACATTAATGTGGGCCTAATAAATAAAATAACTTTTAATGGTGGACGTTTAAGGCCATTGTTTCCTTTGATATGGGCCACTTGAGCATTGCATTTGTCTCAATTTTGGACTTAGGCCTTGAAATCTTATGATAAAACAGATGGACGGTGTGGATATGTCATGCACGTCATAGTAGGGTCCACAAATGTAAGTCACCTTTTTAGGACCAATTTTCAAGACGAAAAAGTGTTTGAAATTTCAAATAGGGTAAAAGATAATAACTACCTTTTTCAAGGGTATTTCCCTCTTCCCTTAAAATCAAACAGGCCCTTAAGTTGCTAATGTCATGCTTCAATTTAATTCTATTAGTCCTTTATCTCTTTTATTTTATTTTATTTTATTTTCTAAAATTTATCTTTTGTTTTCATAATCTACTTATTATCAACAAATTAATACAATATATTTATAAAGTAGGCCACGAAGTAATAGAAGGGATTGGGTGAGATGCTATTCATGTGGTCCTGTGCCAATTCCACTCCATGTCGAATGGAATAGCTTAGAATTAGATTAGATGGAATTGCATTTGGTCCATGCCAATTTCACTCAATATTAGCAAGTTGTGTAGGTCACACCATGATGTATGGGCTATATCCACATTGGCCATTCATTTTGAAAGATTATTTTAGAGCATGAATAAAAAATTAGGTAAATCTAAAGCTCAAGTGGACCCTACCATAGAAAGCAATGGGGATTGAATACTTACGGTTGAAAACTTCTTTGGGGCCACATAAGTTTTGAATTTATGTCATTTTTAGGCCCATGCCATAAAATGATGTTACAAAACAAATGAACGGGTTAAATATAACACATGTGTGTTATTCTCGGTAATTTCAAATGATGGTGGGTATATCCATTCAATGTACCACCATATTACCAACCAAGCATGACATTAATCTTATCATGGCAACAGGGAACAATCCCTGCTGTAGATAATAATGATGTTTTTTGAATCCTACCCAACCCAATACCTTCTGATCCCACCGTCCAAACACGCCCTGGGTAAATTGGTCATCTTTATTTTTTCGAGAAAGGTGACATTTATAAATGTAGGGCATGTTGGCAGGAAGATGGCATGTCAGTACAAGCTGTTGTACGGTTGTTAGCAGGTGTCACTCAGAAAAGCTTTGTTATTCTGGAAGAGCACCATGGATGATACACGGGTATTTGGACACTTATAAATTATATGCATCTTATTAACTAAATTAAACTTTTTTATATTACGAGTCTCAGTTTAGATTTATAGCGAACCAAAACCTACCTGTATTTGATTATGTGACCATTGGATCAGCAGACATTTATTGGACGGCTAAAAATGAAAATCAAAGGACGGTTCTGCATCAACAAACTAATTTCTACGAATCCGAGGTAGTTTCTGTTGAAACATTTTGATTTTGCGAATATGACATATATATATATATATATATATATATATATATATATATACATATATATATTGATTTTCACAATTTAGCCGGCTATCTGAGTGAGGCAATGCCAAGTGTAAAGTGCACGAGTATCAAGTGTCACGCGCAGCCGGAGCATCTGTCGACGCGGACTGGTAGCGAAGAGTTCACGGCGGCATAGTGTGGTGTGGATTCTGTGGGCCCCACACACATGTATGTATCTTATCCACGCCGTCCATCCGTTTTTCCAGCCCAATAATTGAAGCATATCCAAAGCTGTGGACCACACCCCAAAAAGCAGTCGGAATTAGACGCCTACCGTTGAAAGCTTTTGGGGTTTACAGAAGGTCTAGATCAATATTATATTTGTGTTTTCCATTCATCAAGATCTGTGTGACCATATCAACAGATAGGATGAAAAAATAAATATCAATGTGGGCCTTATGAAGGTTTCAACGGTGGAAGTCATTATCCTCACTGTTTTCAGTGTTGTGGTCCAGATGAGCTGTGGATATTATTGAATTTTGGATTCTTGCAGTTAAATGATCTGGAAAAACGGGTGGACGGCGCGGATAAAACAAAAACATCAAGGTGGGCCCCACAGGGAAGCAAAACTGCGCAACTGCTAGCGGGGTGAGTTCCTTCTGCACAATCAGCGTCCCTCTAGTCATCCTGTTTACGTGAAGAGGAGAAAGCAAATACACGGTGATTTGCGCGAAGATAGATCGTGATGAAACTTCAGCACGTTTGTCAATATGGCACTCGTATAAGAGATCCAAGACATCCACCATATGGGCCCGCTATCATCACGCATTTTCCAAAAATCATTTTGATTCAATCATCTTATTATGTAGATGTGAACCGTCAATCGTGTAGTCCAACGATTCATCAATTGTGGCCCATTTTAAAAGTAAAATGGCCTTATTTTTTCTCCATGGGAATGATCATATAAATATTTAGCTCAATTGAAGGTCCAGATCAATCCCAAATGCAATATTTTGGCACACATGCCGCGAATTGCCTTTTCACTCCCCCTGCACGAATGACTTTCACGTCTTTTCGAAAGGAGAAAAATAAAAGGGTAGCGCGGTAATTTCATCCTCGTTGGTCGTTGCCCCACCCAAGAATTGCAGATACCTGTACTCTCGGATTTTAACAGTATACTCGGGTTTTTTCGGAGTGTTTGGCGGATGGTATTGGGAAGGATTAGGTGGGATGAGATTAAGATAAATGTAATTATTACATATGCCACCCTGCCACCATGGATAAGCTTAATTCCTATTATGTTTGTAATATAGTGGTATATTGAATGGATATACCCACCATCATTTGAAACTATTGAAAATAACATATATGTGTTATACTTAAACCGTTCAACTGTTTTGTAACCTCATTTTATTACATGGGCCTAAAAATGAGGTAGATCCAAAACTTATGTGGGCCCATAGAAGTTTTCAACGGTAGGTATTCAATCCCCAATGCTTTCTATGGTGGGGTCCACTTGAACTTTAAATCTATCTGATATTTTGGCCCATGCTCTAAAATGATCTCGACAAATGGGTGGACTGTGGATATATAGCCCACAGTTCACGATGGGACTTACACAACTTGCTAACATTGAGTAAAATTGGCGGAGATCAATGCAATTCCATCTAATTCCAATCTTTTCCGTTCTTCTCAAACATTGAGTGGAATTCGGATGGATAGTATGCAATTCCATCTCACGTAATCTCATCTAATACCATGCGCCAAACTCGCAATCCATGATGTTGATATGATGGGCCGCAGAGATGACGGACAGGAGATCCTAACCATTCATTTTTTTGCCTAAAAAATCACTGTTAAATTAATAAGAGAAATACAGCAGCCGTCCATATAAGTTCAAGGAAGAAAGGCCTTAACATCGCGGGTAATTTCTTCAAATCTCCAGAGGTTTCGAGAATGGCCCATCCACAGATAGAATCAATACAGAGATGATCTTTGATAACTGAAAGGTGGGCCCCACTTGTCCCAAGAAGATCACGGACTCGGTTTGGGAACTACCCCACCAGTACCTGGCTAAGACGGACGGTCCTGGAAGAGGTTCTGTGGGGTCCATCGAGACTTATGTGATTTATCCAGGTCGTCCATTCATTTTTACAGATCATTTTAGCCGATAAACTAAAAAAGGAGGTAGATCAAAGGCTGAAATGGACCACACCATAGTCAGCAGTGGTGACAATGACACCCACCGTTGAAACATTCCAATGGCCCACCGCGATGTTTATTTGCCATCCAATCTGCTCATAAGGTCACATTAACATGGATGAAGAGAAAACATAAATATTAAATTAATCCAAAACTTCTGTGACCCCAATAAATTTTCAACGGTTGGCATTCAATCTCCACTGCTTCCTGCTTCCTGTGTGTTCTACTCAAGCCTTCGATCTGCCTAATTTTTAGGATCCTCCGTTAAAATATTCTTCCAAAATGGATGGACGGAGTAGATAAAATAAGTGGACCCCACAGAGCCGCTACCAGGACCGTCCGTCTGTAAGGGTAGTACCCTTTCCGCGTCCGAAAAGCCCACCAAGCGCCCAAGTACTGTGAGGATTCTATAATTGTACGATACACGACTTCCTCCTTTACAGGCTGTACTCGCGCTTTCAATTCTAAAATGTGGGTTCTTGTGTCAGATGATCCTAACCATTGATAGGTTGCTTTCAACGTGATATCATCATTTTCCCGGATTTTTTGGAACATGAGGATAGTTTTTAGTTGAATGCAGACCGTTCTTTTATTTCTCTTCTTAATTATCTTTCCGTATAATACCGATCTAACGAATGGAATACTCCTATCAAGGGATATTTTTTGGAGCATCCATCAACGGTGGGGATAAAGGGACCAACGGTTTCGATACTGAAATTCGGCCCCACGTGAACTGTGCAAAGACTCGCGTGCTATATCACATAATTCGTCATTTAACCTTGGCACATGGGCCTAGGGGTGTAGGCGAACCGAGCTAGCTTGGTTAGATGGCTCGACTCAACTCTTAAAAACTCGCTACGACTCGGTTCGAAGCTGAGTTTAAGCCAAGTCAGGCTGATATTTTTAAGGTCGAAGATGAGTTCAGTCCAAGTTCGAGTAAGCATAACTTTTTTTTTTTGGTTTACATACACTCACGTTGGTGGAATTTCACCAACTATAAATACTCAAACCCTTGACCCGGTGTTGAAACTCTTGAGAGTCTACCACTCGAATAAGAGTAAGGACCCAAAGTAGGCTCTAACTTGACTTAATTTGAATCGAATTCAGCTTGAATTAAACTTGAATTAAGCCAATTCGATGACTATATTACTTTGCCATTGATATGGCTCACTAAATATTTGATAAAATAACACAATGAAGTGTGGTTAATGGCTAGGAAGGTATGTACATAAAATAACGTGCTTGATAAAATACATTTTGAAAGTACAATCCAAGTATTTATGGAAAATGTTTCAATAGGGTAGACTGCTTGATCTTGGCTTAAACTTGGCCGAGCTAGCCCGAGACTAAGCCGAGCTGAGTTGGCCCGTCAGGCTCGTGCACCGAGGACCCAATATACACCCTTGCATGGGCTGCGTCTTTGCATATCATACTCAAGCTTTGGAATTCTGACAACTGGTCCCAAGGTTCTTAATCCAGACCATTGATCTGTTGAAGGCCGACGTCGGTGGACCATATACATAAAAATCTCCTTGATAGAACAATCTTAGCCGTACTGCTTTTTGACCAAAGATAAAGGGTTGAGAAGAGAAATAAAACAACGGTCCACATTCAAGTGAAAATATTTTTGGGCCATGATCCTTCCACGGTGGTGCTGAACAAACTGATGCTTTGATCAGAGTTCGATGGGCTCCACTTATCAGCAATGAAAACGCGCGTATGCTACTCAAAGATTCGGGCCGTGTATCATATAATTCCTTCTTCCTCAAATACCCCCACACTTTTATTTCATTTCTCACCTGGAAGCTCTCCTTTTGCCATTTCCGGCAACTGCCCTTCTTCTCCTCCGCCATCAAACCCTACCTCCATCTCTTTCCCGAGTTATTTCTGTAAATTCCGCTTTCTTTAGGGGTATATTTTTTCCTTTTAAGTGCTTAGCTGGTGTTTTTATTCTTCTTTATTTCAAAGATGCGATTTTTCTTGGCTATTTCAGGTTACAGGGTTTGATGATATTGCGATTCGGTCCTGTTTGGGCGTTCTTTTGAGAGATTGCGATTTGCAGGCAGTGCTGTAATTTTGGTGTTTTTTGAGGTGTTTTTTCAGAATCTGCTGATACCAGCAATCTCTGGTTGCTGGTTAAAGTTTCGGAGGAAATGGTTAGTTTTGCTGTAGGGATATGAAAAGAAAGCCCTGTTTTTTGATAGATACACCCTTTATTTCTACTTTTGGTGGTAGAATGGTTCAACAGTGTACTATAGTGATGCTTAAAGTAGATGGAACATGTACTTACACGCCTGCATGTGTCGGCACGTGCCAATTCGCTGAGTCCTGCATGAGGTGGGCCCTACTGTTTGGGTGCCTGAGTCCAAAAATCAGTCCATTGCGTTTGTCGGATGGTTAGAAGTAGAATCTCACCGTCTGCTTTCAATGTGCATGTGTGGTCCACCAGGTGAACTGGCCTGAATTTCTTTTCGCCTGGGCATCTACAATGCGGCGTGGCCCGCCTGATGCATGGTTCAGATGTGGTGCAGTGTGGCTGCATGTGGACGATTGCTCTTCTTGTTGTGTTTGTTTATGGCTGCCATTTATACTTGTGTAGGACGGGAGCGATGATAGCTTTGATTGGGAGAGCGATGACGAACAAGGAGCCCATAATTCGTCTTCATCTTCTTGTCCGAGTGAGAAGGCTCCCGCCCGAGAGCATGTTTTGGGCTCTGTGGAGGTGAATTTCATGTCTTGAATTTGTATGAGATATTGTTTGTGGGGGATAGACTACAATGTGCCTTTGCCATGGCCCACCAAGTCCATTTGGTGGAGAGTGTAGCCCGAAAATCACGGGGCATGTCCTCAATGCGATTTGCAGGCTATGCTTGTCCAAAATGGGTATCATGTTTGGATGGTCTAGGTCGCATGCTACGTGTCGTGTGTCTAGTGGATGGGATGGCCTAATTTCATGAGTTTGATGAATGCATAATGTAGTCTAAGCCATGGTTCTAAATATCTGTTATGACATAGGCCATATCATACCTGCATCGGCCCACCCCGATATGTGAAGGAAGCCAATATGGGTCCATAGCAACTGATGCGGGACTGATACGGGGTTGTATTTCATTGGTAATTTGGAGGGAATCTACCAAGTATGGATATTTAAAAACATGAGTCTAGCCTTTTGTTTTAGTGTTCAAAAGAACATGCATAATGATGTGAGCAGTTTATTGTGATAATTCTGGTTCAACTGGAACCATGTGAACAAGTGACAATCATGGCATGGGATTAGCTACGGACAATGAAAATTCTCAATGGATTAGCAACATAGTTTTAAATAGTGGTTTTGGAGTGTGACTTGCTTGGAGACCGAAAGGCGAAGCCTGTCTAGCAGTGACTCAATTCCATTTTGGTATGTTTCGGTCCTGTTTCAGTCTGATGATATTTTCCTTCCCTCCAAAACTTAGGTGACTCGTTTGACTCAACTCATTTTTTGTCAGTGTAGCCTGCATTCTGAAATATAATCAAGGTTCAATTGACTCCATATTTGCTAATTTGTGAGTTTCCTTGCATTAATGTGGGAAATCTGCCTATTGGTAAGGGCTCACTGAACTTATAAAGCTATAGGTCACTGAAAGGTGAAAAGGAAGGCATCTCCATTGAACTAAGGGAGTTCAAAAAATTCCCCCCCAATCTATGTTGTTGACCAAAGGACTTTAGTAGTGAGTTTGTTTCTAATTCCTGCAGTGATGAGCACCACCTTTGTAATTGTATTTCTGTCAGAGGAAGGAAAGAATTTGGGAAGAAAAGAAACTCAAAGGGGCTTGGACATCCAACCCTATTTCTTTATATATTAAGTGAATGACAAATTACATAAACTACACTTATAGTAAAGGGTAAAAATGAACAAAATAAAAGAGAACTAATAAAAGGAAAATAAGAGGTCCACGACCCAAGTCAAGCCTAAGGGAATGACCTATGTCTCAAAGGAATATGGCCCAAACATGGCAACACTCCCACTCAAGCTGAGGTATAGATATCAATCACACTCAACTTGCCTTGAATACGTCATCCCACTTCAACCGAAAGTGCCTTAATGAAGATATTAGCAAGTTGTTTATGTATGTTTTGTGCATTGATAAAAAAAGGATTGCAATTGATATAAATGGCAGCCTAATTGTTCACAATACATGGACACAAGAGTATTCATCGAAGATCCTAACTCAACAACAAAACTTTTCAGCCACAAGATTTCTCAAGCAATATTCGCGTTAACATGGTGCTCGGCCTCTGCACTTGATTGCACAACAACGGTTTGCTTCTTGATCTTCCATGTAACTAGATTTCCTCGAAAAAAAAGTAAAATATTCTATCATAGAATGACGGTCATATGGAGATCCTGTCTAGTTTGCATTAGAATAACCTTCAATATTTAGATTATTATGACGACTAAATAGGATGCTAAGACTTGGAGAAAGACTTGATGTAGTGAAGAATGCAACGAATAGCTTTAAGATGGTTGGAGCGAGGAGCATGTACTTATAATCTGACTCATAGATAATAAATTATAAGCAATATTAGGAACTAATAAGACGGGACAAAGAACGATGGTGAAGCAGAAACAATACCATTTCTCCTAGTAGGTGTCAAGGTACCATTTGTGAACTTCACACGACCTAAATAAGGATTTGAGGTAAACGAAGAAAAAGAGAGAGATGTACTTGTCATTTGATCAGTGCCCCCGAATCAATTACCCGAGGGCTGGCCGTAGAAGCAATGTAAAGGACAGCGAAGGTATTACTGTTTTTAGCCAAAGATGTAGACATAGAGGCCTTATTCCGTGCGATGTCCCTTAATAAAGCATCATACTCACTTTTTGAGAGATGGACTACATCCCTAGCTGATTGAACCACAGGTGACGTAACCAGAGGAACCACCTCACCAATAGTGTGTAGAAGGTGTTTATCATCTATAGTGGCTGAATTAGTAGAACAACCTTGAGGTGGTTTACCATGAAGCACCCAACAATAATAAACTATATAGCTATATCGACCACAATAAGTACACAAACGGTTTGCACCACGACCATGACCAATGCCGCAACCACGACCATGGCTAACATCCCCGCCTCCTTGTTCAATAGCTCTACTCTTTCACTAATAGTATTATCATAATTTCTAAATCTGGTCACTAGAGCTGATTTCTCAACCACAACTGATCTGATTGCTGCATGATGTCTCTCTTCTCGTAAAAGTAAATCATACAAACTATTTAGGGGTGGTAGAGTAGGGGAACCAAGAATCTGTGCCTACATTGGAACAAATTCAGAACAAAGACTTCTTAACAATTCGAATATCCTTTGATTTTCAACACTTCATTTATATGCCTTTGCATTTGTGGTACAACAATCTGGAGATAATAAAAATCTTTATCTTTACATGTCTAGGAAGTTGTCTGCATTTTGTTTGCAGAACAAAATCCACATAATTGAATATGTGAAACTGCCACTAGGCTAAACATTTTGTTTGTTCATGTGGGTTGGAAGGCTAGTGATTTGGTTGATTCATTGGCCGATGGTGGTGCTTGTTATGAATTCTACATTTCTTTGATGTAGCTTCCTTTTCTTCTTCTTCTTCTCCTTCTTCTTTTGTCTCTTTTATTTGGTAGATATGTGCCTCAAAATGAGACCTTGAGGCAACAAAGAATGGCACCAATGTGTTTGTACCCTTTTTTGTTTCTTTAATAAAATTTGTCGTCTTTCAAAAGTAATATACATTCGTGCGCATGTAATATATATATATATATATATATATATGTGTATATATATATATATATATATATATATATATATATATGTTCTATTCTTTACTTTTGAGATTTTTATTTAATAACGTTAATTGAATATTTTTCCAGGATTTTTTAGATGGTAAGTGTTGCATGCAGTTATGCTTTACTACATGCATTTTCTGTAAATTATCTCTTCCTAATTTTTTTTGTTGGTTTCCTTTTTATTTTTCCATTTGAGGCACATGAGGTGGGCCCGTCCTCGTCCAAGTCCAAGTTGGTTTCCCATTTTCTTGGAATGGGCTTTTCGGAGAAGATGGTGAACAAAGCAATTAAGGAAAATGGTCTGTATCCTGTTCCTTCGACAAGCTCAGGTTCATTGTTATTACTTCTTGCTTTGCGAGTTTGCATTCTGAAATTTGTGTTGTGACATGCAGGAGAAGACAATACAGAGGCAATACTAGAAACTCTCCTCACATATTCAGTGAGTAATTTTCTTCCTGTACATTGTAAGTTGTTTGAAATGCTACTTCTATGGATTTTGCCTGGACCTTTAGTTGAGGCAGCTTGTCATGTGGGTGATGCGTCTGTGAGAAAAATTGCAGTTGGAAAAAATAACTTAAGTGAACTGGCCTGATCTTTTCGCCCAGGTCATGTTCATGGCAGGATCCACCTAAAGAATGGCCTCGATCTTGCACATATGTGCCACTTTGGCATTTGAGCTGCATAGAAAACCCTCAATTCTCACCCCCCCCCCTCCCCCATAAGCTTCTGTCTTCTAATATAGATAAGAACATGTTGTGTGAATATATGAATCAAAGCATAGATTGTATACTTATGGCGACAATCACAAACTTTGTAGTGGAATGCTCCATATTGCTGGTTAATTTGGACCTAAAAAAAATTTTCTTTTCCAAGAAAGAAGTATTTTGAGGTACTTACACTGTTGAATCTGGCAGGCTCTTGAGGAATCTCCTCCAGAGGATGAAAAATCTCCCACTGAGCCATGTTCTTCCGAAAGTGAAATGGATGATGTATATGATGAGTTCTCAGATGCGGACAGCTTTCTTGAAAATGAGGTAGTTGTTCAGCATGCTTCTTTTTTCCCTATGGAAGTCATAGTAAGAAACTGTATCTGATTCTGTAGGAATTCTCATTTCTATATTCTTTTTGCATGCATGCATGCCTTGCTACGTATTGAAAATATTACATAGACATTATAATGCATTCACGTATTTGCATAGATGCATGTTGCTATTGTGTTGTGAAGTCTTGCAACACTTTGGCTATCTTTGTTTATTCTGCATATGCATGTCCATTGGTGTAGGAGGCAGCGGATACTGTTAAGCTGGAAGGTAAGGATCTTAGAGAGGGAATTCGGTTGTTACCGGACTCCCCTGGGAGGAAACCTTCTTGTCAAAGGAGGGTCAAGAGGCTTGCGATCTTGCTTACAAGGAGACAACCTTGATCCATGGAGACTGTCCTTCATTTCTGATGAGCTTATGGAGGCATTGTCGAGATTAAACTCCTCGTTTTTAGCTCAACTGTCACCGTCGGTTGATCCCTTAGCTGTTGAGGGCGCTTCCCGTTCATTGTTGCGTATTGGGACTTCAATCCTCGTTCTGTGATCTATCTCCTTTTCTTAAATTCCATTATCCATAATTAGTTAATGGACATGTGTAGGGATCTGGATGTGTTTTGTTTCTAGCACAGTTTTCTAGTTTGAGTATGATTTTAATTTTAATGGAGGTTCTCTATGATGCTTGATCAAAAGAATGGTGTTTTCTGTTCAAGCAATGGTACTGGTGGGCCCACCTTTCGGAAATCTAACTGTTGATCCAGTGGCCGTTATGGATGGGTTGTGCCCATCTTCCCTATCAGATGATCATAATGATCCATTGAGAATGGATTCCGACCAATAGTCTACATTTAACAGGGCCCAAGTTGGACAGTTAGGACCATCCGATCAGGGAGATTATTGGGGTATCTCCCAATCACCATTGAGCATGCCGTGTGAACAATCTGGATCATAAAAAAGCCGGCACCACAGGTAAGTTTATTGGACAGAACAAATGCTTGGCCGAACATTTGCCCATTTGACAATTATCTTTATTTCTTTGCTAAAGTCTAATTATTGCATGCCCCTGATAAAATTTATTAAAAGTGGATGTATGTGCCTGTGAATCTATACTCAATGCATCTCTTTTATGTTCCGTCCCCTATTCCTTATTATTATCATTTTTTAATTTATGCTTCTGGTTTTGCCGCTTCTCATGAATCATAATTTCTATTCAGAATTCACTTCTAATTAAAATGTTCCTTTGGTTTGATTCCATTGATGTTTCTACCAGGGAGTCATGGAGCCTCTTTCTGGGAAGGAAAAGAATTTGATGCTTCTTGTTGAGATGGGTTTTGCTGTGGAGGAAGCTGCTTCTGCTCTCGATAGATGCGGTGTGTATGACTCTATGATTCAGTTTTATGAGTATACATTGGTTAACCGTTTGTATGGGCATGATGTTGAAGTGATGATCATTTTTATTCCGAAGATTTGGGCTTCCATATAAACTGTTTCTTCATAAACCTACTTTTCTAGCCAAATATGAGCCTGCATCCATTTGCATTGCTTTGAACTATGGGTTATGGGTTTGGAATTCATTGTTTAAAGCTTGGTTTTTTCTTCTTCTGTTTCTCCTCCTTTTTGAAGGATAAAGATGGTTTACTTCTTATGTAGAAAATTTGCTCTCTACTGTAGATATTTGATATAGCCAAGCTGTGGCTACTTGTGAGTGCAAGCTCTCAAATCCTATATAAAACATCTTCCAATTTAGCCTTTGCATATGATCCAGACTGGTAAAAGGTAGATTCCTCTTGATGTGCAGTGGCCCAAAGATCAGGCCTGTCTAGTTATCAGGTGGGTCACATGAACTTTGAATGTGGAGCAACTAGTTAATTATTTTCAATTATTATTATTATTATTATTATTATTATTTATGACATAGATGGCCTGCTTGATGATCAGGCAGTGCTAATTTTTGGGCCACAATACATGCATGACAGTGACCTCTGATGAATGGCTTGTATCTTGAGCACATTCTGCATTGGCCACTCTGTGGAGCATAGTTTTTGACATCCTACTTTGGCAAATAGCTGTTGCATTTCTCTTCGTCAAATTCCTCTACTTGAATAACGCCTCTAGGGTTTTTAATTTATTTTATTATTATTATTTAGTTTTGAATATTGAGTTGATGCATGCATCCTTATATTTTCATTTTCTCCATCCTGAATTGCTTTGGCTGGAAAATGCCTTAATTGGTAAAGTGTTACTTACAACTTTCTAGTTTGAGCCTTTAAACGTCTCTTTCCCATTTCCTTTCTGTTGTCCTTTTGGTCATAATCATCATCATGTAAGCCTTATCCCAACTAATCAGGGTCGGCTACATGAATCCTAATCTGCGCATTCCACTCTTTAATCCTTTGTCCATTTTGTAGGCATGTTAGTTTTAGATATCCATTTGGCCATTCATAACCAATTAAAGTTTGTCTCTCTTGTATCAACTATTTTCTACAGTATGCTCATATGGTTTGATTACACCAACAGTAGGGATTAGATTCAATTTGGTTATGCAAGCTCTATCTACATTATAGTTCCCAGGATTGTGGAAGTTTGTATTGTGTTGGAGGTTCTTGGAAATTTTGCTATGTTTCTTTCTGGCTAGTTGATCCCGGAAGATGACTTGATTGACATGATTCAGTGACAAATAGACAGGAATCCTTTTAGGGTTGCTAACTGTTCACAACCACAAGTGTAAGGTCGCGATGTAGTAATAATCTCGGTAAGACCGAGGTCGAATCCACATGGACTAATCTCATATGTTTTTTAAAGTAACTAGAATCAGAATTAGAAGAAGATCTAAAACTAAATCTGAATAATTTGAAGAGTAATTGTGATATTGTAGATTGAAACTTGTAAATTTAAAGGTGAGAACTAGGGTACCAAGGATCCACTTGTAGCAATTGAAATGCCACCTTGTTTGATTCAAGAGATCTAACTGGAGTCAGAGTCCTATCTTATCCAGTTGGAGAAAGAGATGATTGAATCTCTGAACTTCTCATTGATCCAGTCTCAAAGGAGGAGAATTGCGAAGATTTGGAAGGGATTCCGTCACCCAACCATGCCTCGGAGACGATGGCAAACAACAGGATTTACTAATCCCACAATCTCAATTAAGAAAAGAAGATATCTAAAGCTATCGCAAATCTATTATAATTTGAGTCATAACAAACCATTGAACACTGAAAATATTTTTTAAAATCAACTAGAAATCAATGAAGTTCAACATAAACATGAATCAAAGCAAAGTAAACATCCTAATCACGCTACAAGCTTCCTCTTAGCTCTAGCTAAGAGGTTTGGCCAACTATAGACACGATTGAACTAAGAATTCTTAAACAAAACAAAAAGACCAACTAAGGAAGAAGAAGAAAAACTCCCGAGCGGCGGCTCCACCCTTTTGCTCCACTCATTGAACCCTAGAAGATGCCTAGGAACGTAGTAATAAAAACAAAAAGACCGAGGTCGAATCCACATGGACTAATCTCGTATGTTTTTGAAAGTAACTAGAATCAGAACTAGAAGAAGATCTAAAACTAAATCTGAATAATTTGAAGAGTAATTGTGATATTGTAGATTGAAACTTGTAAATTTAAAGGTGAGAACTAGGGTACCAAGGATCCACTTGTAGCAATTGAGATGCCACCTTGTTTGATTCAAGAGATCTTATTGGAGTCAGAGTCCTATCTTATCCAGTTGGAGAAAGAGATGATTGAATATTTGAACTTCTCATTGATCCAGTCTCAAAGGAGGAGAATTGCAAAGATTTGGAAGGGATTCCTCGGAGACGATGGCAAACAACAGGATTTACCAATCCCACAATCTCAATTAAGAAAAGAAGATATCTAAAGCTATCGCAAACCTATTATAATTTGATTCATAACAAACCATTGAACACTGAAAATATTTTTTAAAATCAACTAGAAATCAATGAAGTTCAACATAAACATGAATCAAAGCAAAGTAAACATCCTAATCACGCTACAAGCTTCCACTCTTAGCTCTAGCTATGAGGTTTGGCCAACTATAGACATGATTGAACTAAGAATTCTTAAACAAAACAAAAAGACCAACTAAGGAAGAAGAAGAAAAACTCCCGAGCGGCGGCTCCACCCTTTTGCTCCACTCATTGAACCCT
The DNA here is from genome assembly GCA_030180095.1 of Magnolia changhungtana. NCBI lineage: Eukaryota > Viridiplantae > Streptophyta > Magnoliopsida > Magnoliales > Magnoliaceae > Magnolia > Magnolia changhungtana. The sequence goes on along the minus strand of JASAUF010000084.1, from coordinate 3,220,361 downwards.
AGAAGATGCCTAGGAACGTAGTAATAAAAACAAAAAGACCGAGGTCGAATCCACATGGACTAATCTCGTATGTTTTTGAAAGTAACTAGAATCAGAACTAGAAGAAGATCTAAAACTAAATCTGAATAATTTGAAGAGTAATTGTGATATTGTAGATTGAAACTTGTAAATTTAAAGGTGAGAACTAGGGTACCAAGGATCCACTTGTAGCAATTGAGATGCCACCTTGTTTGATTCAAGAGATCTAATTGGAGTCTAGAGTCCTATCTTATCCAGTTGGAGAAAGAGATGATTGAATCTTTGAACTTCTCATTGATCCAGTCTCAAAGGAGGAGAATTGCAAAGATTTAGAAGGGATTCCATCACCCAACCATGCCTCGGAGACGATGGAAAACAACAGGATTTACCAATCCCACAATCTCAATTAAGAAAAGAAGATATCTAAAGCTATCGCAAATCTATTATAATTTGAGTCATAGCAAACCATTGAACACTAAAAATATTCCTTAATATCAACTAAAAATCAATGAAGTTTAACATAAACATGAATCATAGCAAAGTAAACATCCTAATCACGCTACAAGCTTCCCCTCTTAGCTCTAGCTAAGAGGTTTTGCCAACCATAGATACGATTGAACTAAGAATTCTTAAACAAAACAAAAAGACCAACTAAGGAAGAATAAGAAAAACTCCCGAGCGGCGGCTCCATCCTTTTGCTCCACTCGTTGAACCCTAGAAAATGCCTAGGAACGTAGTAATAAAAACAAAAAGACCGAGGTCGAATCCATATGGACTAATCTCGTATGTTTTTGAAAGTAACTAAAATCAGAACTAGAAGAAGATCTAAAACTAAATCTGAATAATTTGAAGAGTAATTGTGATATTGTAGATTGAAACTTGTAAATTTAAAGGTGAGAACTAAGGTGCCAAGGATCCACTTGTAGCAATTGAGATGCCACCTTGTTTGATTCAAGAGATCTAACTGGAGTCGGAGTCCTATCTTATCCACTTGGAGAAAGAGATGATTGAATCTCTGAACTTCTCATTGATCCAGTCTCAAAGGAGGAGAATTGCAAAGATTTGGAAGGGATTCCGTCACCCAACCATGCCTCGGAGACGATGGCAAACAACAGGGTTTACCAATCCCACAATCTCAATTAAGAAAAGAAGATATCTAAGGCTATTGCAAATCTATTATAATTTGAGTCATAACAAACCATTGAACATTGAAAATATTCCTTAAAATCAACTAGAAATCAATGAAGTTTAACATAAACATAAATCAAAGCAAAATAAACATCCTAATCACGCTACAAGCTTTCCCTCTTAGCTCTAGCTAAGAGGTTTGGCCAACCATAGACACGATTGAACTAAGAATTCTTAAACAAAACAAAAGGACCAACTAAGGAAGAAGAAGAAAAACTCCCGAGCTGTGGCTCCACCCTTTTGCTCCACTCCTTGAACCCTAGAAGATGCCTAGGAACGTCTTAGGGACTCCTATTTATAGTTGTGAAGCTCCACGTTCCGCACCAATTTGGAATTTCCACAATCCGTTGCGAAACCGCCTCAATTTACGCAATTCGCAGCTTTTCTGCGTTACGCTTCGGTCGGACCGAAGTTGGGTTTGGTCGGACCGAATTAAGATTGAAAATCACACTTTCTCGCTGGGCAATTCTACTTGATTTTGGTAGGATCGAAGTTGACTTCGATCAGACCGAAGTTGATGCTGAAAATTCTTGTGCTGGAAATCTGTCAAATTTAGGTCAGACTGACTCCAACCGAAGTACTTCGGTTGGAACGAAGTTGGCTCAGGTAGGACCGAATTATCCTGATTTCTTGGTGGACAGTTTTCTGCAATTTCGGTCGGATCGAAGTTGGCTTAGGTTGGACCGAAATGTCTTGTTTTCTGCTAAAGATTATGCGTTCTTTCAAGTCATTTCTTCATCCTTTGTAGTTGGTTTCCTTGGATCTTTGGCATGTGAATTCTTCATTCTTGATCTCCTAAGATCTATCTTTTGCCTTAGTGATTCTTGAGCATTAAATCCATGCTTTTAACATTTTTCTCAATCCAAGCTCTCAGATTCACTTTGCAACACAAACATGTATAAAATATACCATTAAGCCTTATCATGTTCATAAAACCAAGATATAAAAAGGGAAAAATATGCAATATTTGACACTCAACACTAACGAGATGGTGAAATTTCATTATGATCTTTAGATCTTCCTTTTATTGGTTTTATTCGTGTGGCGGATGAGATCACGGTTTCACTAGCCAGGCGGAGTGTTTTGAGACTTTTTATGAGCAGCTCTAATGGGACTTGTGTCAGTGAGATGGATAAGTGCCTCACAGCAGCTGTGTGTACTTGGCGTACTAGAGATCTATGCTGTTAATCATGTGGTGACTGGGGACCACTATCAATATACCCTGACCCGAAAATCAAGCTGGTCCACAGGAACATGTGTCATGCGTATAAAATCCAGATTGCTCATCAGGTGGGTCTCACTTTGGGTGGCTATATAACCACATCACACTGGTTCGGCAATCCTAATTGCATGAATGGATGACTTTTGCCCATCAGATGTGAACCATCAGTTGGTCTTCTTAACAATTTCCCTATTTTATTTTTATTTTTCCTTGAAACTCAGATTGAGCTGTTAGGATCATACGACTGGTGTGGTTTGGCGCCGTGGCCTATCCATGAGGGAGCCCACCAATAGAGCGGTTCGGATGACACATGCGGGCCACACGTGACACGGCAAATGGATAGGCTTACAATCTTAGCATTCCTTTGGATCAGATAATGTTTATAACTAGACATTCTTCGTTATCTTGTGAATAGTGGCCATAGGCACTTTTAGACTGCTGCTCTTATTCTAATGCGGTGTTGAAACTTTTGCAGGCCCAGATGCTTCGCTTGCGGTGCTGACGGATTCAATATATGCTTCTCAAACAGCAAAGGCATCTGATGTCAATCTGGGCAAAAGACCACCTGTTTCAACTTCTAATGGAGATGAGGTGCTCTTCTAGCCTTTTTCATTCTCTCTCAGAACATGTATCGAGATCCCAGCTATGGCTATTCCATAAAACAGATCATCAAATCCCGTACATGCCAATGTGGCCGTTGCTGTGCAACCTAGACGAGTCATCGAGTGGGTGCCATTGTATATGTGCCATGGCCCGAATACCTGACCATATCAGGTGGCCCATGCATGAATGTCAAATGACGACATTTGTTGATATGTTTATCTGTTTTTTTCCCCTCATAAATGCACAACCTGACCAGTGACCAGAGTTTGCCTTGGGGGGGGGAGAATCCTTTACTTTTCACTGCAGGCCCCTCATTCGACAGGTGCATATAGCACCGTTTCAATGGGCCATGTCAGGATTGCAGGAATCCCTTGCAACCCTATGCAGGGAATCCGTGTCCCGTGCCGGGTGAGTATGGTTAGAAATCCTATTCTATCATGTATTCTTTGTGTTTCTTGTTCAGCATAACTCTACTTCTAAGTTAAAAGAATATCTTTTTCATTCTAAAACTACATTAAGCACATTTTAGAATAAAGGTTCCCTTCTTTTCCTATACATATTTCACAGGACTGGCCCAGCCGTCTGCACGACGATTCCCCCAGACATAAGAAACGGCAAAAGTGGCCCGAAGAAAAGGGAGGATGGAAACGCATGCCTAATTTCAAAACCAAGCAAAGGCTATACCAAAAGAACATTTTGGCGGACGAAGGTGGCGGGCCTATTTGCCTTCCGAATCCCATGATCGGCTTTGGTGTGCCTGGCGAGCTGACGATTACAACCCATCGGAAGCTGCCAGAGGCTGCCATAGGCCCGCCATATTTTTACTATGAAAATGTGGCGCTCGCTCCAAAAGGCGTTTGGGAAACAATATCTCGATTCCTTTATGACATTGAACCAGAATTTGTGGACTCCAAGTACTTCAGTGCCACTGCAAGAAAACGGGGCTACATCCATAACCTTCCAATTCACAACAGATTCCTGATTCAGCCAATTCCTCCCAAAACGATATCTGAAGCCCTGCCAATGACAAGGAAGTGGTGGCCAGTATGGGACCATCGGACCCAGCTCAACTGCCTGCAGACGTGCACGGCGAGCTCCAGGCTGACGGAGCGGATCCGCAGTGCCCTGGCCAACTCGGGTGAGAACCCATCTCGTGAGGTCAAGAAGTACATCCTTGATGAATGCCGGAAGTGGAATCTGGTTTGGGTCGGGGTCCACAAGGTCGCCCCGCTTGAGCCAGATGAGATTGAGATGCTGCTGGGGTTCCCGAGGAACCACACGAGAGGGGGTGGGATCAGCCGGACAGAGCGGTATAAATCGTTGGGCAATTCGTTTCAGGTGGACACAGTCGCTTACCACCTCTCCGTCCTTAAAGACATATTCCCTAATGGGATCACAATGCTGTCACTGTTCTCTGGCATCGGGGGTGCGGAAGTGGCACTACATCGTCTCGGAATTCCATTGAAGACCGTCGTTTCGGTTGAGATCTCTGAGATTAACAGAAACATTCTGCGGAGCTGGTGGGAACAGACAAGTCAGACGGGGACATTGATCGATATTGAGGATGTGCAACAGCTGAACAGCGATCGGCTCGAGCAGTTGATCAACAGGTATGGTGGGTTCGATCTCATCATCGGCGGGAGCCCATGCAATAATCTGACGGGTAGCAATCGCGTGAGCCGAGACGGTCTTGAAGGTAAGCAATCTGCCTTGTTTTATGACTATTTTCGGATCCTGGATTGCGTGAAATTCATCATGGGGAAATGATGAAACTGGTGGGCCATTTTTTGTAACTGAATCTCAATCGACGATGGTTCTCTTCCTCTCGCGCATAAATGGTAGCCATCCGCCCAAATTATTGAGTGGTGGCCATTAGATCTTAGCCACTTTGAAAAGGGGAATTGTTTGATACTCAGTATCATAGTCGATACACTGGCACTAAGAAAGTATAAATGTGGCAGACATTAACCCAAACTAAACCGCTGAAATTTTGGGATCCACCGTGACAAAGACATGATCTGAAAATCATATTGGTTGAACAATCCTAACCTCTGTTTCATGGACACTTGGGATGGGTCTGTGGGATTTTTGCCATTTAGACTTTCCAATAAATGTCCACCAACCATATAGTCAGATAATCAAGTGTAAATTTTGGTTTGTAATACATCTACAGCCCAATTTGAGTTACTAGTATGCCATGTGCACAATTTCTCAGTCCTTGTGTATCATCCGTCACACTTGCCGCAGTATCAAAGTTTCCCTTTTGGAAAGTGGCCACTGTTTTCAATCAAAATCTGTATACAAGTATTGGAAGGGTGCTCCACTCATCTGGCAGGCTTCACCATTGGTGGGCCACAGCCATCACAACCGTTGACAATCCTAATTGCTCCAGGAATTTTGTCCTTTGAATGTGAACCATGTTCCCTTGAAATTTTTTTGGTCCAATGGCTAGGATTACCTGGGTGGTGTTGTGATTTGTGTATGGCCCATCTTCCTTCACGGGGCCTGCCAGATGAATGGTCTGGATATCCTAACCTCAGGAGCTGGATCCCTATATAAAATCCTCTGGACAATTGTTAACAGCAAAATGTATATCTTTTTCTTAATGATGTTCATGTCTTAACATGATTTACTGATTCTAGGAAGAGAAAAACCTTGATACTCTGGCAGTCTGATGGTTGATACTCAGCACTCAGAGATTGTACATGTTGCATACAAGTTACAAAAAATCTACTGTCCATATTGTGGACCCCAATTGTTTGACTCATAAACCAAACATTACACTGGTTCTGATTACTTTAACTGGTGAGTTGGTGGACATTTAGGACGGTCCAAATCCAGGAAACATGTCTGCTAATCAGAGGTTGAAATTGTTTAAACAGTCTGATGTTGAGATGATGATCCATCGACGGTGGGTCCCACAACTTGCATGATTTGATTTGAGCCTGCCACGTGGAAAAATTTGAGTGCCTATCGACCATCAGTCTGCCAAAGTATTAAAAATCCCCATTCTAGAAAGCAGGGGAGGATTACGAATATGCTGTACACTGCATGAAAGTTCTAGTCATTCTCATCTTCATGGTACACTTGGCAATTGTGTCCATTGATCATAACTGTTGTTATGGTAGGCCATCACATTTATATGCCACATCTCAAAACTTATGTGGATTGCACTGTGGTAGCCATCCAATCAGTGGCTTGCAAAAGGAAAGGGTCGATGAATGGTCAATATTCCATGAACAAAACCGTGCAACAATGGATGGTTAGGGATGCGCACCATTAGCCATTTTCAGTCCATGCAGCCCGTCCACATTATGGCCCACCACAGCAATAGTTATGATCACCTGAAATGTTTGCCACACATGCCTTTAGGAGGGAACTGCACGGACCTTTGGTGTGGATGACCTGCACATTAGCATTTCTCTCATCAACGTTTTAAGCTCTTGAAATGAGAAATCAACATCCAGACTTTTCAGATTCACTTTCACATGAGGGTGGAAATGGGCTGGGCTAGATGAACCCCACCCAGCTTTGAACCGCACATGGGCTCAAATCATTTTAGCTCGACTTGGCCTGACCTGACTTCATCTGTAGTCTGCCATTCCAATCCTCGACTACACAACCCATGCCATCTTGAATGCAGACCATCAGTTTTGCTCCTCTGTAATTGTCTATATTTCTTTGTGCATTTGTGTTATACTTGATCAATGGGTAGGTCAGGAATATGAACAATGGGTAAATCAGGAATATTCAAGTGGGAAAAGTCATCATCATCATCTAAGCCTTATCCTTACTAATCGGGGTTGGCTACATGAATCCTTTTATGCCATTCCACTCTATCAAGGGCCATAGATTTAGCTAGACCATAAGTCATCGAGTCTGTTCTTACTACCTCCACCCATGTCCTGTTGTGCCCACCCCTTGCCCTTTTAACCACTTAAACTTGTACAAACTCTCTCCTTCTAACCTGTGCAGTTCTTGGTCTTTATTGCATATATGATCAAACCATTCAAGTCTAGATTCCCTCATTTTGTTACTTATTGGTGCTACTCCTAAATTCCCTTAAATACATTAATTTCCAATACCATCCTTTGTCTTGCCACTCATCCATTTCAACATCCTCATTTCAGATACACTCATTCTATGGACACATTATTCCTTGATTGCCCAACATTCTGTCCCATAAAGCATGGCTGGTCTTATAGTCATCCTATAAAATTTCCCTTTCAGATTGACTATAAACGACAATCGCTTAAAACACCGGAGGCACACGTCCATTTCTTCCACCCCACTTGAATTCTATGGGCAATGTCCTTATCAATCTCTCCATTCTCATGAATCATCAACCAAGATATCAGAAGCGGTCATTTTTGAAAACTTCTCTACTAACACCTCGTGCCCACTCCTATTGTTACTAAAATTGCACTCCCATCTCCTTTGTTTTTGTCTAAATAATTTTAAAATCCTTTAGATTTTAAAGCATCTCTTCATAAATTTATCTTTGCATTTACGCCCTCCCTTGTCTTGTCAATCAAGACTGTCATCTACAAACGGGGGACATTTATTTTTGATTCGGTAGTATTCACAAGTTGTTTTTTTTTTTGGACATATCTCACTTTATTATGACCATAGAGTAGAAATACTTCTGATTTTGCAATATTTTGTTCATTAAGGATTTGAAAGTACCTCTTCATAAATTTAGCTTTGCATTTACGCCCTCCCTTGTCTTGTTAATCAAAACTATGTCATCTGCAAATGGAGTATACCATGGGATCTTTTCTTGTAAATTACTTGTTAACTCGTCCATAACCACGCGAAAAGGTACAAGCTTTGCGCCATCCCTTGGTCTTGACATTTGTTACCACTCCCTCCTAGATATCCTTAATCATGTTAATATATCCTCTTGAAACTCTTTCCTCTCACAACACCCACTAGATAAACTTTCGAGGGACTCTATCATGAGCCTTTTTTGAGTTAATAAAGACCGTGTGGAGATCCTTCCTCTTCTCCTTATATTTATCTATCAAATGTCTAAATAGGATAGTAGCTTCAATGGTATCATGCCTTACTCTTTGCTTAATTACTCTTTCCTAAATTTTCATAGTATGCCTCATAAGTTTAATCCCACGATTGTTAGTGAAGTTTTGTACGTCTCCCTTATTTTTATAAATAGGTACCACTGTACTTATCCTTCATTCATTTGGCATTTTCTTCTACTTTTACAATCTTGTTGAACAACTTTGTCAATCAAAATAACTCAGTATCTTCCTACACTTCCAAACCTCTATTAGTATATACCATGTGGTCCTAGAGTCTTTCCTATTTTTATCTTTGTTAAAGCTTCTTTCACTTAAAGATATCCTAATCCTACGAAAGTATTTATAAACTCTAATCTTATTTGAGTTTGTGGTTCCGTCTATCTCTGTGCTCTCACAGTAATTGTCATTTAACAAGTTCTGAAAATAGCTTCTCCACCTTTCATTGATTTCGTTGTCCTTGACTTGTACCTTCTGGTCATTGGTTATATGCATCTAACACGATCTAGATTTCTAATATTTTTCTCTATCATCTTTGCAAGTTCGAAGACATCTTTCTCACATTTTCTTGTCCCCAATCTATTATAGAGATTATCATAAGCCTAAAGTTTAGCCTCACTACTTTCTTAGATTTTTTTTGGCATTTTTATATTATTCAAGATTTTTATTTTTTTAGTCCTTATCAAGCTTTGAAATATGCACGTTTCTCGTTAATAGCTTTTTGTACATCATTATTCCACGTTTCTCGTTAATAGCTTTTTGTACATCATTATTCCACCACCAAGTTTCCTTAATATGATTGGCTTTTCCCTCTGGATACTCCTAAAGCATATTTTGCCACCTTCCTAATTTACTCATCCATCTCATCCTACACAACGTTTACTTCTTTCTTGACATTCTACTTCTTTGACTTCTTTCTTGACATTCTACTTCTTTCTCCCCTTTTAAATTTCATCACCTATATTTTTGTCATCTATCAATTTCATTCATGTTCTCCCATCTCTTGATGTAAGCATCCATAACCAGTAACTCATGTTGTGTGGTCGAACACTTTAGGTATCATCTTGCAATCTTTACATATTGATCGTTATGTCGTCCTATGTAAGAAGAAATCTATTTAACTTGTATATGATCTACTTATGAAAGTTATTAAATGTTCATCTCTTTTCTTACAATATGCGTTTGCTGGAACTAGATTGTATGCCGCAGCGAAATCAAGGATGGCTTCTCTCATTTCAATTCTTCTCTCAAAACTCTATTTTTCGTATACCCTCTCACATCCTCTACTTTCTTACATGACCATTTAAGTCTCCTCTTACAAATATTATCTCTTGGACCCTGCCTGCGGCACATATGCACTAATAACATTGATCTTTTCCTTTCCTAACATAAGTTTTATCGAATAAAATTCTATTGCTTACTCTCTTAACATTTACAATTTTATGCTTTAAATATTTGTTCAGTACTATATCTTTGAAATATTTATTTATCACCATCCTTGTCCCATTTCTATTATTTTCCTTTCCTATATACTGAAGTTTATATCCATCAATTTGTCTAGTTTTGGCCCTTTCCACTTGGTCTCCTAAACGCAGGCTATGTAATTCTCCTTCATTTAATCATATCTATTAACTTCGCACTTACCTATCAATGTTCTTATATTCCATTTGGCAAGACGAATCCTATTCTCGTGGAGCAGTTTTTTTTTATTTGCATGTGTCTAAAATGACACGAGAACCCTTGCCTACTTCTCGCAACAACCGGGTGTTGTTGAAGCGCGTCGCTTCTGAGGGGCTTTCTTGCCAATCCTCGCTCATTTATCACTGCAATTAGGTTCCGATGCAAAGCATTGCTTACAAGGAATGCCTAGCATAAATTTGGTATGTCATATTGTTCGGATTCATGTTAGAAGTTTTAACATAAGTTTGATGTGGGCTACCAACTTGATGCAACCCCTAGCAACGAGGACATAAAACTCCCAAAGACGCAATATAATAGACTATTACATAGGTTGCTTACAATTAAGTTCTATTTAACGGTCTATTACATAGGTTGATTACAATCAATGACTGCCTAATTCTAATGAAAAAAAAAAAAACCATCTTGGGCCACCATTATTGACCGTCGCAACTCCTCTCCACCTTGTTAAAGAGGGGTTGAATGCGTCAGTGATGCTAACAACGTCAATGTATGTTGTTGATCTTGGCCGATGAGTAGCAAGTGCTGTCACTTGTAGTCAACGCACCTCCATTGGCATCAGCCTCTGGATGACACAAGTTAGGCTCCCAAACACAATTTTTGGATTCCATATGATTCCAATTGCAAGTTGCCAAACATAATTGAAGATACCAAATCACTTTGATTCCAATGTATGAGGTCATTTGGCAACACTGATTTGGGTGTATTTGAGTGCACATGGTTTCCAAAAGTCATTTGGCAGCATGGATTTGGGCGTAAATGGAATCGGATGTAATTGAAATACACAACTTTGGTGTGTTTATATATATATATATATATATATATATATATATATATATATATATATATATATATATATATATATATATATATATAGTTTGGTTTGAGTGTGGTTGGAGTTAAATACCTTTTTTGGCTCCATTCTTAAAGGCAAGAGTGCTACAAGTGTAACAAAGGTATCGCTATGCCATTAATTTGTTGTACATGTGGTACAATGATGATGCCCAAAACAATCTAATTATTGGCTACATCACTAAAATCGCATCAATAAAATGATTCAAACTATCCAAGCATTGACCATGTATATTGACGGTTAATAAATATGGCGGGTTGCTAGTTTGTGTTCCTTGTGCTTGTGGCCCACTCGAGGCTTGGAATTTCATTATTTTTGGCCAGGGTATATATTTTAATTGGTTTATCTCAATCATTCTAGCAGATACAACATATGTTTACTAATTTAGGATATTAAAGTTGATTTAGTAATCAAATTTAGGTTCGTAAAAATATATTACAAAATTTCAATGCATTCCAATTTATAGGCATCCAAAAAGTGTTGGATTCTAGTACATTCCAATTACAAGTTTCCAAACACAATTGAGGATTCAAAATCACTTTGATTCTAGTCTAATTGTGATTTAGATTCTAGTGCATTTCAAATGCAATATCTCAAACAAGCCCGATCCACCGTATACTAAATACGAACTGCCAAACCACCGTGGAGTTTAAAGACACTTGTTGGATCTAGGCCATGTTCAACCATTTATATGATGGAACTTGTCATGGATAGATGAAGGGTAATGAGAAAGAAAAAAAAATTCTTAGATTGGATTATTTCAAATCTCTACCTCATTGGGCGGCCTCGCCTGCCCTGAATGCACCAGAAAGAGGTGTGAAGTGTAAATAGGGTGGCCTGCATGTACCAGAAAGAGGTGTGAAATGTAAATAGTGGCCCCTATCTGCAAAATGACCCTTCCAATCTTATCTTAGGGCAACAAGCAGGCCTCATGGGCTGCCTAATGTGATCAACAGCCCAGGTCGCATGTACATGCTAAATCCTTGTTGATAAATGCCAACATCAGGCCCTTGACTTTTGGAAATGCCATGTACCAAAAAATCAGGGTAGCCATGCATGTATGTTCTATTCAGAAAGTTGGACTTCTGTTGTTTTATAATCAACTGTTTTTCTCGTACAAGTTTGACCTGCTTAAGCGGATTATCATTTTATGGTCATTAAAACATGATAATAGATACAACTGTATTGCACGAAGTGAAGATGGATGGTAGCATGTGTGGCATAATGGCACATGTGTGATACAATAGAAGGTGGACAAAGGAAAGTTTGGCACATGCGGGGGATGGAGGATGGGAACGTGTGACAAAGGTGTTGCTAGGCAACTAATTTATTGTGCATGTGGCATACTAATACGTTGTCAAGTTGCTCATTTGTGATTCTATACTTGTGGCCCACCTGAGGTTTGGAATTTCAACATTTTTAGCCAAAGTACGTATCTAAGTGGGCTTATTGTAATCAATCCATCAAATATCACATTTGTACACCAGTTGGGGATATTAAAGTTGATTTAGTAATCAGTTTTGAATTCCAAATTCCTGTAAATGTACTATAAAATGTGGATGCATTGTTAAATTCAATGCATTCCGATTACAAGCTGTTGAACACAATTAAAGATTCAAAATTACCTTGATATATGATTTGAAATCCAATGCATTCCAAATACAAGTTTCCAAATGAGTATGTGTTTGCTTCTCACACAATGAGGATTATTTTCCGAATGCAGAAGTTTATTAAATGACATAAGGTCAAACATATTGCCGTTAAACACAATGCCCTCAAATCATCATTGTGGACCATGAAGTTAGTGATACATGAGGATTATTATTTGAAACCTCAACCCCTAAAGAAGGGGTTCAATGGTATACAAGGGGACATTTTGTATCATGCTTCCTCTGCTATGGCCTACTTGAGTTTTGGATCTTTCTCTTTAATGGGCTTGTGTCCTAAAATGAGCCCATGAGATTGATGGTTAGAGCGGATGCCACAAGGGCATCATGGAAGGACCAGGGAACTCATGGGTCATCGTTGAAAGAGTCGGCCACTTCGATCAACTTGTTCAGGTCCTGGCCTGGAGTTAGTTGTGACTGGCCTGAGTCAGGGTTGATTCGGCTCGACTGGCCGAGCTAGGGTGAATCTTGGTGTAGAACCTGATCCAGTCCCACCGAGCTCCATGTAACTGGGGATGAGTTTTGTGCCTGAAAAATCAGAATTTTCAATAGGCCCGGCCCGCAATTTCAAAATCCGGGCCGAAACGTACCTCAGTCCCGGCCCGTAAACAGCCCTAGTCAGAACCATGGCCATGGGAACTGATGCATCAAAGCATGGTGTCAAATGGAGCAGCCTGCGCTGATGAAGACCACAATTCAGTGATCTGGACGGTTGATATGATGGGCGTATGAGTGGATGAAGATATCACCCAAACTATCCAGGTTAGAGGCTTTCAAATAGATGGTTGGGAGGTAGAAAAAAATAAAAATAAAAGGCATAAACGGTCCAGAAAAAGCCCATGTTAGATAGCGGACGTGAAAAGCTGGTGCAACAAAAGACTCTGAGCCGCCTGACATTTACTGTCCATTGTTTGTGAGTTGTGACAGCTCACCTGAGCCCAAAAATAAGTACCAAAATTCAAGTGGGCCACACCGCAGGAATAGCGGGTGTGGGTAACCCACTCATGGGATTAATAAGCCAGGTGGGCCACCATGATGTTAGTGATAAATCCATTCCTTTATACATTTTCCTAACTCAGGTTAGGACTTAAAACTCAAAAATGAGGCTGATCCAAAACTCCATTCGGCCACATGAAGAAATGGGGAGTGAAAGGTTGAAACCTACTTTCTCTGCACCGTAATGTTTATATGTCATTTATGCCCTTCATAAGTCATTTCCAACAAAAATATTACCCATATCCCATGTTTCAGCAGCAGTACATGTCCACGTCATCGTATTGCAGAAACAGGAATTGGGAAAGCAGAAAGCAGAGGATGAGTGGAGATGATGTCCGTGCAGAGATGTTTGTTTGCACGGATGCGCTACAATAACTGTGGTAGTTAATTCAGCGTACGGATAGAGATACGATAACTGTGGTGAGGCGTATAATATCAACGGTATGGATGAACGCAACTTGCAAAAACTGAGGTGCATCAGGACGCTATTCTCCTCCTGACGCATCAGGACTTAATGTAGCATCTAGGCAATCTAACCCTAGGTTCGAACCAAAGCTCTGCGGCTATAAAAGTAACCCCACGAAGACGGATGAGAGACTCTTTCATTTCATCGACGCCTCTCATCTCTCGCAGGACAGAGAGAGAGAGAGAAGTGTCGAGATTCCCGCCGTTCCTTTCTCCTTTTCCTCCGCCGATCTCGCTTCAAACTTACAAAGAAGGTACATACCTCCCCCTCTCTCTCTAATCAACGGCTAGTGTTCCTTAAATTTTGTAGATCGAGAGTTTTTTGGCCTGCAGAAACCCTAGAATCGATCAGATCTTGTGAAAATTAGGTTTTTCGGGGTGAATTCGCATCGGTTTTTAGGATTTTGGAGCTCCGGTTCTTCTGAAATCTAGGGTTCCTTAAATTTGTAGATCGAGGGCTTTGCGGCATGTGAAAACGCTAGAATTGATTAGATATCAGGAAATAAGGTTTTCGGGGTGAAATCTCTTCAATTGTTAGGGCCTTCGATCTCTGATTCTGCTGGTAGCCTGGTTTCCTGAAATTTGTAGATCGAGGGCTTTCTCTGCCTTCAGAAGCCCTAGGATCGATTTGACATTGGGGATATTTCGTGAAATTCTCGTTTTCGTGCTCTGATTCTTCCAAAAGATGGGGTTTCTTAAATCCCTAAATCGCAAGCTTTTTCGCCCTGCAAAAACCCAAAAGTCAATTAGATCTTAGGGATATTAGGCTTTTCGGTGGAATTCTTCTGTTGTTGGGGATTTCAAGCTTCCAATTCTTCCCAAAACTACGGATCCTGAATTTCATAGGCTGAGTTCATTTTAGCCTGCAGAAACCCCAGATATTTTGGAAGGGTACTGGTAATGTGATTGAGGCTCCTTCACTGGTAGGATCTTGTTTTAGCTTGCAATCCTTTTGAAAGCTAGTGTTTCTGAGGCTTATAGATTGGGAGTTCTTAAGCTTACAGAACCCTACAAGAACAGTAAATCTTCAAAAGAATATTGTTTTGTAGTCGAATTGGACTTCCAAAAGCTATGTTCTGATATTTCTAGATCCTGGGACATAGACCTTGCAAAAACTAGAAAATTTAACCATGGCTTCTGGAATCTGCATATCTGGAAATCCATATTATCTGCAAACAAACTTTCTGAATACAAAAGTTCCCATATGGTTACTCTTAGACTTTTCTCATTTGTCAACTCAAATCTGTGGCTTGAAGTCTTGATTTCTGTTCTGCACTTTTCAACCTTGTCCTCTTCTGCTGTTGTCAAACAGTGTTTGTTCACCTATGGCTGCCGCCCAACCTGCATCCTCTGGTGGTCCACGTTATGCACCGGAGGACCCCACACTTCCCAAGCCGTGGAGAGGTCTGGTTGATGGGAGCACTGGGTATATTTATTTTTGGAATCCAGAGACCAATGTCACCCAGTACGAGAGGCCGGCTTCAACCCCACTCCCGGGCCCCCCTCCATTGCCTATTCCGAAGTCTGCCTCAGTATCTGTAAGTTCTTCAGTGCAAATTCAGCAGTCATCGGGTTCTGCCAGTCATGGACATAAGCAGCATCATTCTAATGAAGATGATAGTCGATATC
This sequence comes from Magnolia changhungtana, assembly GCA_030180095.1. Classification (NCBI taxonomy): domain Eukaryota; kingdom Viridiplantae; phylum Streptophyta; class Magnoliopsida; order Magnoliales; family Magnoliaceae; genus Magnolia; species Magnolia changhungtana. Next base: position 3,204,986 of record JASAUF010000084.1, on the reverse strand, counting down.
ATGGAGGTAGTAAGAGTGGGCCAAAGCTTGCATCAATTCCTGGAGAGCGGAGCCATCTAGTAATTGCTCTGTTCTTGTTTGTTTATTTATATGGCATAGTCATTCTTGATTATGTTATGTTACTTGAGGCCCTAAAATTTTTGTATTGGTAATGATAAAATGTGAGTTTTATAGTCAGTTGTGTATGATTTATCTATTTGCTAATTTTGCTACAATTCTATGTATTGTTCTTTTTTGGAAAGCTGTTTTGAGTACCCTTAGATGTATATCTTTTGGTTCTGGATCTGGATTTGATTTTATAGCTTATGTTACTTAAATGGTCCTTCAGTGATTCATCCATAAGCATTGACTTGCATGACCAGAAAAAACCTGCAATATCCCAGACCCTTAGCTGTATCACATCATGTTCTGGAATTGGATTTTAATTGCTTGTGTTGTTTCATTGTTGCTTTTGTGATTCATCTGTGGGAAGGCTTGAATCCTTCTATTACTGTAAAAAACTCGTGGATGGAAATCACCATTTGATACCATTATGTTTGTTATAGGAGGTTCTGTTTCTTTCCTTTCAACATGTTGATCTTCAATTTTAAATTTGCTGATACCTTCTCAAACATTTGAAAATGAATTTTCCTTTGATTGAAAGTGATTGGTTTGTAATGATGTAGAGCTGTGATGTGTGGTGATTTGATGTCTTCCTAGTGCCTTCTGCAATGTTCAGCTTCGTGATTCATAATTTTGATATTTCTTGTCACAGTTCATCTTTTTCTTAGGCTACTGAAATCGATCTATTTTCTATGTTAGGGTACGAGAGGCAGTTCACATTTGCAGAATGTACCAAATGGCTCAGCCAATGCTGGGCACGGAAGTGCTGGTGTGCATAATCACGCTCCTGGTGCACAGACATTGAGATCGTCAGCCAGAGGGCATGGTTCCTCGGATATGGGAGGTGGTTCATCTGTGGAGTCATATCGCCGTCAACATGAAATAAGTGTTTCTGTATGCATCTAACGGCTTCTCATGCTGGATTCATCTTTGTAGATATTGCCTGCTTTTATGGTTTTTTTAGGATACCTGCTGTTTTATTTCACTGATCAAGAATGTCGAGACTCGGGATCTGTAAATATTATGTTGAGATTGTGTTGTTGCCTACTTCTGTCTGATTCTTTGGTAAAAGTCTATGGGATAGGATTGTTGGGATGCCTAAATATCATGTAAAGTTCTTCCTGCATCACATCTGTTTTTCTCTCTTTTTCTCCCCAAACTGTTTACACTGTTATTTTCCCACTTTGTCACTCGAGGATTTTGTTGAATGTTCGGATATTATGTAAATTGAATTCTTTCTTTCTTTCTTTCATTTCATTTATTTTCATTTTTAAGGGGCTTCTTCCCACATTACAGTGGCCACAATCCAGAGTTTGGTATTATGGCTGGCTTTCCTTTGAATCCCATCTCTAATATGAATTTTAAGGTCTGATCTGCTATGGGAAATAATTTATCTATATTGATGCTTATATTCACCTAAGTCATTTGGGGGGGTGGTTAACATGATCCTGGATGTATATGATAATAGCAATTAATTATTGGTTTGGCTTTCCAAAATTCAAATATTGGTGGATCAGGAGAATCCCGATGGATTCCATTTACGATGACTGGGGAGTTATTGCAGTGGAGATGGGACTATTTTTGTTTTGGTTGCAAAGGTGTTGTTATTGGTCATGTCCCATGCAAAACTTGGCCGAGTCTGATCCTTTCAAGCACATTCCTACATGGCCTTGTTTTTTCTATTATTTCTTTTTTTTGGGTTATTGCTGTTGTCCATCCTTTCTGTGAAGTGATGAGAGGTCATTCTACATTGGGGATTATTTTGTTAATTCAGTTGGATGCGTTTTGGGTTTTTTAATGATATATTTTAAATCATCTTCCGACGAAAAAGAAAGGACTTTTGACAATGTCGTTTATAATATTTAAATGATTGTGTCACTGGGGAAAATTTTATATATTGTGATTAGAGTTCAGGTAAATTTTTAGGAATTTTATAAAAGTAAATGGATCCAGTACAACAGAATTCAGTTGGAACATACCCCAGAAATACCCTATGAGTGTCATGTACCGGCATTTGATGTCATACTGTATCTAACTTGATATACTGATCAATTACAAGTTTCCAGGTACAATAGGTGCATTAATTTCTTTGATATTTTTTGTTTTCTTTGGTTTGAAGCATGGATTAAAACCTTGGTTGAGATCTATTTCGTCTAATGGCTTGATCAAGATTCAGGTCAAGTTCAATTGATAGTTTGGTTTTGATAGAACTTTAGAAACCTCAATCTAGTAATCACATCGCTTAGTTTATAGCACATGCATTGTACCACAACTTATAGAAACCTTGATTTCTCAAAAGAGAACCGATCGCGTACATGCATCATTCCACAACTTGTGGTACTGTTCTTTCTAACCAACATGGCACTCGTGTAGGGGCATTAGTTCCATACTCTAAGTGGGATGTTTGTGTAAAACGTGGTACCATATCTCAAGTTGCAGGATCATTGCCTTCATGTGATTAGTTGGATACTCAAAATTCTTGATCACACGCTCAGAAGATTCAACCAGATACTTGAATGTTTCAATTATGTTTGGGAATACAACACATGCTTTCCTAACTTGAAAAGACCTCGATTTGATGCAACCAAATTTGAATTGGCCTTGAAGACATTATGAGGGATTTCAGTGTAAATCTTGGAATGCATTCAGTAATTAATTAGGAATTTGATGGTATTATGAGTTGCTGACAAGCCAACGACATAATTGTATAATACTGCTAAAGTGAAATTTCTAGTTACTGCTAAAAAATTGTGATTTCTTCCTTGTTTTGCTGCTTTTAAAGCATTGCCTTTTCTTTCTGGTTATTTGCCTTTGGGGTTAATTCGATCACTGCCAACTGTTAATGTTGGGTTTGTATAAAATTGTGGTTGCTCAGGGAAATGATGTGCCTGCGCCATTTATGACATTCGATTCTTCTGGTTTTCCTTCGGAGATCCTCAGAGAGGTATGTCTTGCTTCGGTCTTCACTTCTGACTACTATCTGCATGCACTCTTGTTTCTAGAATATGATGTGAGCTTGCTCAACTCTACAACCTAACACCGCGTTTGCTTTTTGTGATTGCTGGAGGGCTCCAACACTGAAATTTTGACTCATGTCCATTTTTTTCCGTCTCTCCTTGTGGCAGGTGCGATATTTGCTCCGGGGAGGAGCTAATGTCGTACGCTGTGCCGATGTTGTGCCGCCTCCTTTTGGGGGCATGCATGTAGTTGGAGTGCCCTATATGGTGGACCAATAATGAGAATGGTTTTCTGACTCACCAGCTCGTGGCGAGGGCTGCTGCCGATGATGGTTCATTCTGCCATTCAGCCCAGCCCAAACAGAAGAAGCTCCTTTCTTCCGCTCCAGCTTGCGATGCAAGCGGCTGTCTGCACATGGGGGATGCCGCTTCCTCTATCATTAGCTCCGCTGTACTGCTGTTGTGCCCTGCCTTCCGTTGGGGCCATGCATATGGTTGGAGGGCGCCCTATGCGGTGGACATTCATTGAGAGGGGCCTTCCGTATCCCCTGTTCGTGGCCGGGGTTGTGCCCTGCCTTCCTTTGGGCAAAGGGAATCAAAGGCCTAAGTAGAGGCCTTCAATCTCTCCCTCTTGCCCGGCTCATTACCAATGTTCTGGATGTGGTTGGAGCGCGCCTTATAAGGTGGACCATTCGTTGAGAAGGGCTTTCCGTATCACCAGTTCGTGGCCGGGGCTGTTGTGCTCTGGCTTCTTTTTGGGGCATGCATATGGTGGAGTGCGCCCTATATGATGGACCATTAATTGAGAAAGCCTTTCCATAGCACCAGTTCGTTGCCGGGGCTGCCGCAAGTGATGGTTCAGTCTGCCATTGGATCTGAACAGAAGATGCCCCCTTCTCCTGCTCCAGCTTGCATCGGCAAGCAGCCATCAACATGTGGGGGGATTCTCTACTTCTAGAGTTTGCAAATCCTCCAGCTAAATCGAGAAAGAAAAAAGAATAACAAACAGAAATAGAACATTTGAGCCGTCCTCCTTATGGGGATCTCGCGGTTGTTTGCTTTCCAGGTACACCATGCTGGATTTTCTGCTCCCACTCCAATTCAAGCCCAATCATGGCCCATTGCCTTACAGGGTCGTGACATTGTGGCCATTGCAAAGACGGGTTCAGGGAAAACCTTGGGATATCTTATCCCAGGTTTTATTCACCTGAAACGCAGCCGCAACAATTCGAAAGCAGGCCCCACTGTTTTGGTTCTGTCACCGACAAGGGAGCTGGCGACGCAGATACAGGAAGAAGCTGTGAAGTTTGGCAGGTCATCCAGAATTTCTTGCACGGTTTGTTCCCTGTGCCCTCCTTCATTTAATTAAAATCATTACTGATTGATCATTTAGGGTATGTTTGTGAGTTAATGAGTTGTGACCTTTTTTACTAAGGCGAGGAAATTAGAATTCTGTTGGGGCATTTCTTTGATTTTTTGTTAGTTTTAATGCCAGCTTTCTAATGATGACTCCTGTATGTTTGTCTTTACTATAAATAAAGCCATTCGAAAAAGGAAAGAAAACATCTTTACTATGGATAAAGGAGAAGAAGACTGACGACCTACATGATGTACTTGAACTTTATCCAGCACCTAGGTTTACTACCAATCTACCACTGGGACGACTTGATATCTTTCACAGAAAAAAAATGGAAATTAATGTCCACCACCCATTTTAGGGCAAAATTGGAAACAAAATTTCTGTTGGTAAAAGAAAATACGTATTGGCAATGTTGTCAAATCGCATATCCGATCACATGCGATCAACATATGCTGTTCGCATATCCAATCACTTTTTTTTTTTTAAAAAGGAAAAACGAAAAAAAAAAAAAAAAAAAAAATCTAGCAAATTCTTAAAATTAAGGAAAACTTGCCTAAGTGATTGGATAACTTATTTTACTTATTTCATTGTAGTTTGAGTGTTTTATTACGTTATATATATTTAATTATATTATATTTACATAGATTTTAACAAAACAATCAACAAGCGACATTAGGAGAGAATTAATTATTAAAAACTTCAAACATAGAAATTTTATTGGTAAATGGTTAACTTGATAACTTGAAACAACTTACAAGTTACAACTTACAACTTAATGTAGTCTTGTAGAGAGATTAGATTAAAGGTTGAGTGAGAGAGATTGTAAGCTTTAGAGTGGAGATAAATAGTGAAAATGGATTTGAGTGCCTATTTGTAGGCAAAAGTGGCTGAAATTTGTAAATTAAAATAAAAATAATAAAGTCTCAATGGTTAGATTTCTGACAATTGGGCCATTACGTGATCACATATGCAGTATGCGTTCGCATATAAAAGTATGCCATGGTTGCATATGCTATGCAATCTCTTCCATAATATGCGAACATGCGATCGCATTTGACAGCATTGCTTATAGGTTGTTGCTTGTCTAAAGACCTGTTTGGATTCGCTAAAACATAAATTGAGGAAATGCAATGTCCAAGAAAAATGGGTTTCTGTTGTTCGTTTTCTTAATTTTTTTGGAAATGCAGTTTTCATTTCCCTCTCATTTCTTTATTTCATTTCCTTGCCCATATTTAAGAACCACCATTTTTTTAAAGTGTCGGATCGGTTGTCACCTATGCCACCACCCATTTTTAAGAGTTCCACATGTGCAACCATCCATCTTCAAGTGCCCCATATGTGCCCCCAATGTGCCACCATCCATCTTAAAGTGCCACACATGCAACATGTGCCACCTCTACTTTCAGTGCATCTTTCAAGAAATTCTTGTTGAAAAACAACGCTAAAAAAAAAAAAAGAAGTGGGGGGGTGGGGACCGGAGTAGAAAGCCTGAAGTATTCCCAGGCAACTTGTATGTTTCCAAGTTATGGCTGTTCACCCTTTTGCTCGAGGGTTTGCAATTGCTTCTGTGGTACTTTTAACTTCCTCACCTCCTACCTTTGAATGTACATTGCATTAGGACCAGATTTAAAGAAATGACTGCGATGAGATAGTCTTTGAGCAGATACTATCCCAATGCCATTACCAAGTTCATCTATATCCTTCAAGGGGATAGTGATATTACCCACATATTAGCAAATGATGCGGTTGGGAGGATTCTCTCTCGGCTCCTGCATTTTCAATTAAAATTGTCACATGAATGCATTCTCTCCAGGGGTTTGTATCCTCTTTTGGTTTTAAAATGAAAATTGTCATTGCTTCATCATTGTCAACATCATGGCCTTGTGCCAGCAAAAGAAAAACAAACTAGGCCAAGAAAATGAAATATTGTAATAGTTATTTGTTACTCACAATCATTTCTTTATCCCATTGCTTAAGCTGAATCTATGTTCTTCAATACTGAAGCAGCATCATTCAGGAACAAAAAAAAAAAGAGGTTATGAATTAGCATAGTTATGATAATTAGAGATCTACTTTAGGTTGGCATAAGTTGTGAATTAGAGATCTTGATCTCTTAGGCATTATGATTTCATGCTAACAGTAATTATGTATTAGAGATCAAGATTTATAATAGATCATTCCAGTTAACTAAAATAAGATGAACTCGTGTTTCGTGTTTAGGCATCTACCAAACAGGGCCCGATTATGTAGTTTTGATGCATCTGATAATTATACAGGCATGTGGGCTTATTATTGCCTTAAAAAAAAAAAAAAAATTGTAGTTGTTGTACACAACTCCAATACTTTCATTTACTTGCTCTTGTTTGCTGATGTAATTTATTACATGTTCTTGTGTGATTCAAGTGTTTATATGGAGGAGCCCCAAAGGGTCCCCAGCTTAGAGATCTAGAACGAGGAGCAGATGTTGTGGTTGCAACTCCTGGGCGGTTGAATGATATTCTGGAGATGAGAAGAGTCAGTCTTCGTCAAGTTTCATATCTGGTGCTTGATGAGGCAGACCGCATGCTGGACATGGGTTTCGAGCCTCAGATACGGAAGATTGTGAAGGAAATACCTGCTCGCCGCCAGACTCTCATGTACACTGCAACGTGGCCAAAGGAAGTCCGCAAAATTGCAGCTGATTTGCTGGTTAATCCAGTTCAGGTCAACATTGGTAGCATAGATGAGCTGGTTGCAAACAAGGCCATCACTCAGGTTTGGATGAAATATATCCCTTTTTCTTTTGGTGGAATGATGTTTTATGCCATGAGAAAAATAATTCATAGTTTTCGAGATTTCTACTTCTATTAATTAATTATATTTATATAACACAAGAACCTAGTGGATATCAAAGAGCTTTCTTTTACAATACAACAACTCGCAGGAGCTCCATTTAGTAAAATCTTGGAAATTCTACTTAGTGTACAATTTCCAGTACCTCAAATTGTTTTTCCCCCTGCTGAAATGGACAGCCTAAAGTACATATGTGACATTTTGACTACTGCTGTGTTGTGACACAAATTGAATCTAGGCTGTAGGTTCTCCCAATTGTGACTGTGAAGCTCCCAGAAATTCAAACCACTCGGATCATCCGTGGTCTGCATTTTGTGGATACATGTGGTTCACCCGGTGTGACTGGATTGGCCTGATTTTTCTGTCATAGCGCATGATGCATCGTAGGGTTCATTTGATCAGTGCCCTGGCCCCTGGGTCGCACACCCATCACATTGCTGTTCAAAATCCTACTTATTGGGTAGCCATTGCTGGGGTTTTTTCGGTTATTCATTTTACATTATGCACATCTAGTCTTCCTGTGCCACCTCAATATTGTGTTTTTCCACATTCTTAGGGTGGCATTTAAGACATTAATAAAGTATGTTTTGTATCTTGCAGTATGTTGAAGTGATAACACCTATGGAGAAGCAAAGGCGGTTGGAATATATCCTGCGGTCCCAAGAACCAGGTTCCAAGGTAATCATTTTCTGCTCAACCAAGAGGATGTGTGACCAGCTGTCCCGCAGCATCACTCGTCAGTTTGGGGCTGCTGCTATCCATGGCGACAAATCTCAGGGTGAGAGGGATTGGGTGTTGAACCAGTTCCGCACCGGGAAGTCTCCTATTCTTGTCGCTACTGATGTGGCTGCACGAGGACTGGACATAAAGGACATCAGGTATTGAACAACTCCACCTAGCATCTGCACACTTTGCTCAGTTGACACAGCCTGAAGAACTCGTATCTGACAGTTCCAGTTAAGCCGACATGTAGCCATCTGGCACTTGTTTCTTTCAGCTATCTAAGCCGTGAACTGGGATGGCCTCCACCATGTAATAGCCTGAACCAACGGCAACTTATTTGAACTAGCATTTTTTAAACATGAGCAGCCTTGAGGCAGCTCATTGATGTGGTGGGCCTCACCCGATATGCATATAGGATGAACCACACGCAACACATGCAGAGATGCATGTAGGCTTAGCACAGCTCTCACAGCATATTGTTTCAGGCCTTTCCTGTGATGGTATTGACAGATGTTAATCCCTTCTGTCTTTGCTACAGGGTGGTTATCAACTATGACTTCCCTACAGGAATTGAGGACTATGTTCACAGAATCGGAAGGACTGGGAGGGCAGGTGCCACCGGAGTGGCATATACCTTCTTCTGTGATCAGGATGCAAAGTATGCACGAGATCTCATCAAGGTTCTAGAGGGTGCGGGCCAACGAGTTCCTTCAGAGGTACGTGACATGGCTATACGTGGTGGGGGAGGTAGGCATCGTAGCCGATGGGGTTCAGGGTCCAATGGTCGCGATCGAAGCCGTGGCGGCAGAGATGATTCCAACCATGGTGGCAGGGGCGGGCGGGGCCCTCCCCCATCTTCAGGCAGGCCAGAGAGAGGCCGTGGTGGGCGGGGACGGGATGACCGTGAGCCTCGAGATAGGTATGATGTTTGGTCCACTCGACTGGCATGATAACGTGCATGCAATTCTTATTGGAGCTGAACAGGGGGTACCAAGATGCTGTGTGGGCCCCAGATTTCAGCACAATCAGGTTGCACCAAGAAGTGACATTTTTCTTTCATAGAATTATATTTGAATGGATTGAAACAAATACTGGCTTGAAGATCATCCATGTGAACATTTGCATCAAATGATGACAGGTATCGGGATGGGCATGATATGGATGTGCGTGGGAGACCTGACAGGGGCTTCCCTGCTGACAACATTGACCGCCGAGTGGGAGAAAGGGGTCGAGTTCGAAGCCTTAGCCCAGCCGCAAAGAAGGGGCAAGTATGGAGTGGTGGCCGCAGCCATAGTAGAAGCCGCAGCCGTAGCTTTGACAGGCACGCTGGGGCCCGCCCAGTGCGCAAACGCTCTCCACTTCCAAAGAGGAATGATGGTTCACCAACCGTTAACAAACCGGTGGACCGTTCACCTCCACCTCATGAGCAGCAGTGGGGATCACCATATGAGAACGAAGATGCCGGTGAGTTTGTCGAGCCAGCACGCTCCCCACACAGCCCCCAGAGGGAACGGTCGCGATCACCAGACAGTGGGAGGGAGCAGTCACGGTCACCATACAATGGGGGAGAGAGGGAATCAGAGGATGATGAGCTGGGGCAGCAGCAGTGGGAATTGTCCCCTCGAAATGGAGAAGAAGAGGCAGGAGAGTTTGCAGAGAAGCCCACATGGCACCAGCGGCATAGGTCATCCTCTCCGTACCTGGTGGAGGAAGAAGAGGAGGGAATGATACCGGCAGATGAGGAAGGTATGATACCAGAAGATGAGGATGGTGGGAATTCTCCTTCCGCTAGATCGGATCCTCCCAACTGACTTACACGTAAATGTTGTGGTAGATCCCAGCGGTGCTCTCATGGTTTTTTCCTAATGAGATGGGTGTGTAGCAGATATTAGCTTTGGTTGACTGTGTAAACGAGGAAAATCCTTGCATGTAATGTAATTTTAGTTGTGATATTTTGTTTTGGGGACAGAAACACCATGCATTGGAGACAGATATTTTATTTTTTTTCCTTTTTGATTCTATACTGATGGAAGTAACTTTCACTCAGCCATTAGGAATAGTCCTTACTTTCATACCACCCATCTATGTTTTTTAGTTATTTCGACTAGCGTTTGGCTCTATAAGGGGTCGTTTGGCACCTTGGATTGGAGGGGATTAGAGGGGGTTTTAAATCCCCTTGGTTGTTTGGCAGCATAAAGCAACTGAGGATTGCCAATCCAGGGGGTTTCGAATCCCCTCTTTGAGGAGGTTTGTAATCCAAGGTGAGAGCTTGGATTACACCTAAAATCATTTCAATAGTTGCAGGTATAAATGTATGTCACTGTACACTATCACTGGGCACATGGCCCACTAACAATGATCAGCACCGTCCAAACATTGTTCATGTAGATCAACACCGTCCAGATATTATCCAGCACCGTCCAAACATTGTTCATATTAATCAACGATTAAAAATCGTTGGCACTCGGACATGATCTTGTGCTTGCGGTCCATCTGAGACTTGGAATTTCATCATTTTTAGGCAAAATATATATTTTAGCGGGCTTATCACAACCAGTGTCAAAAATTATATATCTCACTAATTGGGGATATTAAAGTTGATTTAGTAATTAAATTCAAACCCCTGTAAATATGTCATGTATAGGTATTTTTGAATTAAAGTTATTCACACTCTAAGGTGCCAAACACACCAAGAGGATTGCCAATCCAGGGGGTTTCCAATCCTGGGGGTTGCGAATCCAGGGGGTACCAAATCCACGCTCCCAAACAGGCCCTTGAGGATATGAGATGAACCAAACGCTAGTCTAAATTACTGCAGTTAAAAAAACAAAAAAAAAAAACTTAGATGGGAAGCATTGTTGGATGATCTAAACGATTGATGTGATGGGCCTCACAAAATCACATATCCAAACCCTTCAATATTCTCGTGGTAAGAACGAAGCTTGCGCGGAGGTGGTAGCTCTTTTTTTTTTTTTTTGTGGGAGTGCACTATCCATCCGACCGGCCACTCTTGAATTCATGAATGAGGTATATGCACGGCTCCACATGGGGTAGGCTGCCACCTTGCCATCCGAATTATCTGGATGTAAGGAAGAACTTGGTTGAAGTTGACAATCGGTCTGCAATCCGCGCCCAAAATCCACGGTCACACGATTGTTCACCTGAGCACGATTTGGCTGCGTCCCACGGACCAGCTGTGTGGGTTCGACCCAGATCGTAGGCCCATCTTGATACATGCATTGTATATCTATGCTGTCCATATGTTTTTCCAGATTATTTTACGGCGTGAGCCCAAAAATGAAGATACAAATTTTAGGTGGACCCGACACATTATTATTATTATATATTTGCATTGATGGTTGGGACCATATAAAGAGTTGAGTTGAATTTCTTCCGAAATGCAGTTATTCATAGTTGTAGTCACATGGTACACACGGCAAACATGTAAGCAATCAGGACTATTGATTAGGTAGGCCACCGCGTGAATACGCCCTAGCCCCAAAGACTGATGGTGGCTTGAAAAAAAGATACAAGCTAGGCCCCACCTAATGAGTAGATTAAGCCTGGATTTATGCTCCACCGCATGTTTACGGTCGGCAAGCACCACCTGATAATTAGCCCAATTGTCATACACGCTACGCTACGACTTTCCAGTAACAAAGCTCTTGTTAGGATGTGACATTCACTCCCCTTCAGTTTTGCTAGCTCATGTTAGGATATCAACCCATAAATAAAGCAGATCTAATATTCAAGTGGGCCACGCCATTGAAACAATGGGGATTGGACGCTCATCCTTCACGGGGACCACACAAGCTTTAGATCAGGCTGATATTTGTCTTTCCAACCTTATGAACGGTTAGGATGGCATATTAACATCACGGTAGCCCCAGGATGGTTAGAGAACATCTCTCCTGGGATCTTGACGCTTGTTAGAATAAAATACCAATTTTAATGTGTAAGAAAATGCGATATTAAAGGGTGTAGGGAAAGCTGCATGCAATTGCAAGCATTGAATAAAGAAACCAATGCTCTCTAACTTGGGCATTCAAAATATAGAAACGCCAGTCGCGTGTGGCCCATCTTCAGGAACGCCTCCCACACGTGGGTGCGATCCGGAACGTTCATCATACACTTTCACAGTCTACTGTTATCATGTCTGTAAATGTCATTTTCTTTGAACATTTGACCTTCCCGATAAGGGGACCTGATGGATTTTTTAACCACAAAATTCACTATCGCCAGCATCTGACGAACATCATCGATCCCTTACACGTGTGCCACTCTGACAAGTGTAATGAGAATTTTTTGAAAAAAAAAAAGTCATGTGGGAAGTAATGAAATGGCATTAAGTCAATCTTCAGTTATAGAAATGTCTTTAGTTCATAATAATAATAATAATAATAACAACACAATTTTGTTTTGAAATTGATATACAACTAGTTGCATGGTAGGTTTACCTTACAATTAGCTTCTTTTGACATTTTGACATTCCGATTCTTCAATCTGGACCGTCCATTTATTCCATTCCACTGTTACTAGGACACGATGCCTAAATTACGTTGATCAGAGATGATCCTCATCCTTTGATTTTTTGCCATTCATGTTAGGATCATCCATTTTACAAGTAATAGGTTGGTTGAATGTTTTAAGTTGCTGGTGGGAACTTCTTTTTTTTTTTAGTGCTCAGTCTCAACCGTCTATCCTGCATGGTATTGATCAGATGGTCAGGATCTGTAGATTTGTGGGACTCACACATTGTTGCTTGCAACAGAACGAATAGACCGTCCAGTTTCCAAAGCAACTAGTTGTACCGTAAACCTACAGTCCGTTCCCTTTGTATAAGGTAGAAGAGGAAATTACTAAAATACCCTTCAACTAAAATCACATTTCAGAAATAAAGAAGTCGTAAATCACAATTGTCTCTTTGATCTTGATCGAAGGTTGATGGAAGTGGAGTGTGACCCACTTAGATTTTAACGGTGGACCATTTCCCTCGAAGATTGGAGAAGTGATGAGAGGTGGGCCAAAGCGAGCCTGATTTCAAATCACCGTCCAATCAAGATTGGACGGTTTAGATCATTCCCCTTTCTGCAGACAGGATTGGTGCAATGCAATGTTGCATTTGAAATGTTCATCGCTACCAGTATGTATAAGCGAGGCCCATAGTTCTGCGATCCAAACCGTTTATTTTATGGGCCTCACCACGGATGGCGAACCATAAATCCTCCCGATTGGAAGATCCAGCTATATATAATATTTGGATTTTTCAACTTGTCCGCGATCTTTTGAATGGATAGGATTGATCCATTCCTAGGTATTTTTTACGCCGTCGAAAGTGGGGCCTACAACATCAACCGTGCATCTGACGTGCCTCTTCACGTCATATTACAATCTCACCCCCGAGCATGGTACAATCCTTCATGTGAGAACCAGGAGGATGTGGATATGAAGCTGTGCACGGCCCATTCATGATATCTGTGTCAAATCCAAACCGTGCATCTGACGTGCCTCTTCACGTTTACTGCACATCCAAAGAATCATCCCTATAAAATTCTCATGTGGGCCACACACGAGGGAGCAACGTACAATCACTACCCTATAAGACCAAGGTCAAATCGGTAATTTTCGAAGGCTCCATGGCATGCTTTTTCAACATGTGTTGCAAGAGCCGCTACATCATCGAATTGCGTATTATCGTACTGATCAAACTCTTTTGGGCCCACTGTGATTGTACGTAGTTTATCCACACCGTCCATCTATTTTTCCAGATCATTTCAACCGTTGAACCCAAATTTGAAGCATATGCAAAGCTCAAGTGGATCATACCACAGTAAAGAGTGGAAATAATGATATCCACCGTTGAAACCTTTCCAGGGCCTACAATGATGTTTATACCTCATCTAACCTGTTCATAAGATAACACAGATATTGATAAAGGAAAAAAAAAAAAAAAAACAAATATTAGCTTGATCGAAAACTTCCATGGCCCTCAAGAATTTTTAAATGGTATACATTCAATTCACACTCTTTCTTGTATTGTGGTCCACATAATATTCTTATATATTTCATTTTTTGTCTAAAATCATAAAATGATTTTTTAAAATGGATGGACGGATTGGATAAAACAATTATGATACATAGGGCCCCACATAGTTTGCCCTGTCCGCTTCCGCGCATAAGATTCTGCCACTTATCCTCCCTGCGTGCCACGTGGCATTTTTGACCCAAAATTAGTTTTTTGATACTCCGTCGTAGTGTGATACTCCATGCACATGCATATATAAATTATGACGTGGCATATACATACCTAGAACTAGAACGCTCGAATAGTGGGACCCAGAGCAGTAGAGAACATGCATCTCTAAAATAAGATGCATTTTCTATCATCTAGCCTCAGATTAATCGAGGTACGTTAGTTATGTTGAGACTGTTTTCTAATTGCAATATCTACCGTTTAGCATAAGTCAAATAATATTCCACTTTCGATCCTAAATCCAGTAAAAATATTGACTTATGAATCATCTATATTGGGTCCCACGATTTTACACCGTTTGATTTGATCTTTATACATTCCACGTAGACAATTCATAGGTGCATGTGTATGACAATAAAAACCTCCAGAGTATTAAAAAATTTCTCTGTCCAGAAATGGAAAACCGTACAACGAGGCAATCATTGCTAGTTTTCAGTCCACGGGCAGCACTTACAAAGGGAAGCTTAACAGTCACAATAACTATGCAATTCTAACCGTCGGATCCACCTTAAAATCAACGGCCATAAAGCCACTGAAATCAATGCATGGCTCTCTGCTTATAAGAAGCAGAGCATTCTGCTCATGCAACTCTCTCTCTCTCTCTCTCTCTCTCTCTCTCTCTCTCTCTCTCTCTCAATGGAGTTTTACAGCAGATTCAGAGGCGAGCTTGCATTGCCGGGGCCGGTATTCTTGCCGGAGTATTGCCCAAAAGCCGATATCCGAGATGGGTTTTCTTTCGAAGCGTGTTCGTCGAAAGGGCCGCAAGATTTTCTCAATTTCGATCAGTTTCCCACCAATGGATTATTGCCAAATTCGAATTTTGATCCGTTTGGAGCTTTCGCAAGCGGGTATTCTTCGAATTTCGATGTGGGCGGCGGCATCAAGACATTCGTTGCAGGCCACGGAGATGGGGTCTTCGATAATTTCCAGAATGTAGGGGAGCGGATCGAACAGGATCGATGCAGGGGATTGAATTTCTGCAACTCAGTTGAACCAATGAATTTCGTGTTGCCAGATGAGATTTCGTGCGTGACCGGCGACAATGGCATTTATGGGGAAGTTGGTTTGAGTAAGAAGAACATGCAAATGAAAAGGAGTGGGAAAATTCAAAAGAAATCCCATGTAGTTAAAGGCCAATGGACATTGGAAGAAGATAAGTATGGTTTTTTCTTTAATTAAAATTTTTGAACTTTTCTTTTTTTATGCTTTTGATTTTACTATTTTCTGATTTTATTTTTTAATGGGGGTTCTAATGGATAATCTTTTGGTTGATCGAATGCTTTCAAAATCTCATTTTATTTCATATTAAATCTTGATTATGTGCAAGTAAATGAGATCTCACGTGTTAGACTACAAAATTTACGGTCCAGAAAAAAAAAATAATAAAAATAAAAATAAAAATAAAAATTCCAAGCCGTCCTAGATGTTGGTTCGACTATTAAGAATATTTCTTGCAAAAATCAAGCTGATCTGCTTATCAAGGTATTCACACATATACCATAGAAAAAAATTAACATCCAACAATATTTACCCAAATTACACATGTGGCCCACCTAATAAGTTGATCATGATCTCTTTTTTTTTGCATCAGTTGTCCTTATCGGTGGGCCAACCTATTAGATGGGTTGGATGTTCTACCTACTTGACACATTGGTGTTATTCCAATGCATAGAAATTAATCTTGAACTTCCCCTTTCTGTCTTCTGTTTTTATTTTTTTTAAAAAAAAAACAAACCAACAAACCAACAATTGCTTGTGAAAAGACCTTCCCAGTGGAAATTACCCAAATGGTTTCAATCTTTTGTTTAAATAATTTATCGGGTATTTTTTATTTAGATGAAAAACAATTTCAGACTCATTTTTTTAATCTTATTTGCCTATGTTTTTGTATTGATTTTCTCAATCTAAGTGCTTTTTGTTATTGTACTTCCTTTGTTAATTATATTTGTGGGATGTGTAGATTATTAGTGCATTTGGTGGAGCAGTTTGGATTGAGGAAATGGTCTCAAATTGCAAAAATGTTGAATGGAAGGATGGGAAAACAATGTAGAGAAAGATGGCACAACCACCTCCGGCCTAATATCAAGGTAAACCTCTTCCTCTTTTTGTTTTTTCCTTTTCCCCCTTTGCTTCATTATATATATATATATATATATATATATATATATATATATATATATATATTCAAAAGGTGGATCAAGTCACTCGACTCGACTCGATCGACTAACCGATTTCCGAGTCGAGTCAAGGTTTCTAAGTCTTTTTTAAAGTAGATGTCACCTCCATCTCTTTCATTTTAATCTAATGAATTGTATTTCGATTCACCCATCTCTCTACAGAAAGATATATGGAGTGAGGAAGAGGATCTTGTTATAATCCAAGCCCATGCAGAAATAGGAAACAAGTGGGCTGAAATAGCAAAGAGGCTGCCGGGAAGGACTGAGAACTCCATCAAGAACCGTTGGAATGCGACGAAGCGCAGGCAGTTCTCAAGGCGCAAGTGCCGTAGCTCCAAATACCCGAAACCAAGTTCTCTCCTACAGGACTACATCAGGAGCCTGATGTCAGCGGGGCCGACGGGACGTCCAGAGAATAAGCGCACCAGTACTAGTCCACCTTCCTCTGCTGCCGCTGTGACGGCCGTGCATGGTCAGGCTGGTGACTCAGACTGCGACCGGTTAGTGCCGAACTACTGTGATTTCAGTGACGTTATGGATTTTCCGATCGATGTGGACATTACGCCAGTCGTGTCCGTCTTTGATGACATGATGATGATGCCCAGTGCTGATGGTGTGGATGAGAAATGCATGGAGATGGAAATGGAATTGGATGTGGAGTCTTTCATGCAGTGTGAGAATGTGAAGAAGGAGATGGATTTGGTGGAGATGATTTCTCAAAGCAACAACACCAACAAGTTCTGAGTCTCTTCTTATATATTCAAAAAGAAAAGAAAGAAAAAGACGGCTTAGAGAGAAATGTTACAAATTTCAAAGTGTACAAGGACTCTATTTAGGGAAATGAGTGAGAACTAAAAATGTTATAAATTTCAAGTGTATAAGGACTCTTTTGAGGGAAATGTGTGAGAAGTAGAAAATGTTACAAATTTCAAGTGTATGAGGACACTTTTGAGGGAAATGACTGAGAAGTAGAAAATCTTAAAATTTTCAAGTGTATAAGGACTCTTTTGAGGGAAGTCAGTGAGAACTATAAATGTTACAAATTTCCAAGTGTATTAGGACTCTTTTGAGGGAAGTGACTTAAGAACCCAAAAAAATGTCACAACTTCAAATGTATGAGGACTCTCCTGAGGGAATTGAACTGAATTAGAATTAAGAATGAGAAAATGATTTGGGTGGCACTTTTGTAATTTTGAGACTTTGGTTATGGGTATTTTCAAGTGTATAATAATGACTCTTTTGAGGGAATTGAGTGAGAACTAGAAGATATTACCAATTTCAAGTGTACAAGGAATTGAGTGAATTAGAACTAAGAGTAAGAAAATGTTGGGATTAGATGGCATTTTTGTAAATTTTTAGTCTTTGGTCATGGAATTTTCAACTGTACAAGGATTCTCTCTATTGAAGTGAGTGAGAGCTGAAAAAATGTTACAAATTTCAAGTGTGCAAGGACTCCTTTTTACGGAAGTGAATTAGAACTAAGAAAATGGTTGGGATTAAATGGCATTTTTGTAATTTTGAAGCTTTGGTTATGGAATTTTCAAGGCCTCTTTTGAGGGAAGTGAGTCTTGAACTAAAAATGTTAGAGGATTCCTTTGAGCAAAGTGAATTAGAACAAAGAATAAGAAAATGGTTGGGATTAAATGGCAGATTTGAAATTTTGAGACTTTGGACATGGTTTATGGGGTAAAAAAAGTGCATGGAAACAGTTGGTACACTGAATATTAGGGTTTGAGTGTACTTGTTTTTCTTTTATGCAATATGCTGAGATAAAATGATCCTAACCATCCTATTTACAACTTGAAAAATGGATGGTCCAAAATTCAAATGTATAAGGAGTTGGTACACTGAATGTTGGGGTTTGAATGTACTTGTTTTTCTTTTATGTGTATATGCTGAGATAAAATTATCCTAACCATACTATTGACAACTTGGAAAATGGATGGTCCAAAATTCAAACGTACAAGGACTTTTTTAGGGGAAGTGAGTTGTGCCTAAAAATGATACAACTTCAAGTGTATGAGGATTTTTTTATTTTTTATTTTTTTTGAGCGAAGTGAATTAGAACTGGCAAAAAGAAAATGATTAGGATTCCATGGCAACTCCGTAATTTTCAGACTTTGGTAATGGTTTTACGGGAAAATAAGGAGCAACCAAAACAGTTGATACACTGAATAACTGGGTGGTTTGATTTTAGTAATTATCTTTTTAAAGCATAATGCTGAAATAGAATGATCCCATCCATGCATTTGATGACCTCGAAAATGGATGTTCCAAATTTGACCATACTAGAAAGTGTGAGATCAGTGACCTGCACCATCCACCATGTGGGGCACCTTTGCTTGCTTATCCCTTTTGAAAATCACTTCATCTGATTAGTTTAGATAAATGGATGGTTCGTATTGGTCGTCCATAATGCAAGGTCCACCTTCAGTTGGCCATCCGATCCAGACCACTTTGATCTGATAGGATAATCCTAATCATCTGCTTCACTTGGAATGTGCTTGAAAAATTCAAACCATTCACGCTGGGCCACCTTTGATCCCGTCAAAACTTTCCTTGACCGGATGACCCTTACAAATCTGATCAATGGCCAGGAAAATAGATAGTCATATAGACTAGAAAAGGTCCTATCATCGGTTGGAACGGTCGGATCTTGTCCACACATGCCATCAAGACACTACATGCTTCATGTGGGACTTGATCTGCTCTCCACATGAAATCCCCGATCACCTTCACAAATGGGCCACTCAACTCTCAAGTTGTCCCCTACTATTCACAGGCAGGATTAAAAATAGCCTCACAGGAAGCTCGGTCTGGCAATTGGGCCATGGTTCAGTAATCCAAACCATTGATCTAAAGGACCTAACCTTGGATGGACCATCCCTCCCAAAAACGTCCAAGTTGGAAGAACCATCTATCCACTCAAAAATATTCCAGGAGGTTCCATCCATTTGTGGCTCGCGTCGCATGAATAGTCTGGATCATTTTGCCCTGGCCCACTTGTACAAATGGAGGAAACCAGCGTAGATGTCCTCTTAGGGTCTGCGATCATAAACAAACTCTCAGTTCAATAATATCAATGCATGAAGAGAAGGAAACAATGGTTGAAAAGAGTCCTAATTCCGGCATGTATGCCGCCAGAAAAATTCTAGAAGAGAAGCGGCAAAAGAATACAAAATCATCCCCAACAAGACAAATACAGGTCCTCTCACCAACTACCCTAACTTCTACACACCCTGTCCGTGAAGGAAATTATGAATACATTACCACAAAAACCGTAACAACTCATCTGAGCAACCAACCCGCCATGCTTAGGCCTTCTTTGGCTTTATCCCCTTCACCCTCGAGTACAGAAAGACCCCAGCAAGCGCCGCACCCGTTCCTGCAATACCGTCAAATCCATGGCTTTTCAGAAAACAAAGGGGCTAGAAGGCATGACTGTATTGTGAGTGCAATCCTGGCGCATGCATGCCGATTGCCAACATGGTGCACATGTGTGAGATATCCATGGCGTTCATCTATGTTTCCCTAATTCTAACTGTCCAAGCATGGATATAGATTTGGACCAGGTTCCGCAAATCCTCTCGAAACACAAAATCTCTCAGGATATGGGCATTTGATAAGATTGATCAAAATGTTAGAAGACTCCCTTGGCAATATCAGTAGTTAATTTGTCAAACAAATGCATCCAGCTTGTGTCTGAGTTGGTTACTGCCCACCCTTCCTAGAAGGAAGACCCGGTCAGTTCCCGCCCCCCAAATATTCAGGAATCTGACTTGGGTACTCCAATCCTTGGAAGGGTCTTAAGTATCATTGGTCCATCAGGCAGACCACATCCATGCTCTAGGCTGATCTGTTCATCAGGTGGACCACATATGCAGAAAACAAATGGTCGGTAAAACAGATACTGAGAATCCACGGTCAAATATACACATGGCCCTCCAAATGAACAGACTGGCCTGCTGTTTTGACCATACCATTGGCTGGGCCCAACTGCTGAGTGGTCCGGATCTGACATGTGAGAATGAATGCACTGGAAAGTGCCACTTGCACAAGCCTGATCTGAACCTCTCAAAACAAATTAGGGCACTGTTTGGAGACGACGCCAATGATAAATGCAGCCAATTCAAAGTGTAAAAGCATTTGTTCAGCAAGTGCGAGAAAAGTCTTGTCAAAACGTCTCCTAATGGCAAGCAAACTCATTCAAATCAAGAAAGGCTCAACACAAACATAGTAACTTCCAAATGGGTAATTTGGATCCTTGTAGAAAATGACAAGAAATTACCGAGAGAATTGAGTGGTGTGACGGGGCCCCTGAAGAAGAGAACTGAGGTCACAATGACCACAACCCGCTTCACGCAATTGCCGACGGAGTGGGTGACAGGCGACACCCTTGCCAATATCATATATGAAACCTGAGTTTCAAACCGCATAATTAGACTTGTATGAGGGAATGTAAGAATTACAGCTTCATAAGGAAGGCTTTCAGTTAAGAACATGGCCAAGTATATCAAATGCAAGAACATATGTATGTAGTGTTGAAGCAACAAAAAAGACTCACCTGCTGATAAGCATGGAAACTGAGCCCGGCCAGGAGAGACCTCACAACAACCTCATTGACATTCAAGCCCTAAGATGCCAGAAATCAAGGATCTTAGAAACACCAGTTTCATGTGCAATGCAGAGGTATTAATTTCTCTCTCCAGGATTTTTGTTTTGCAATTTTCCGTTGGAAATAATTACAGACTAATGTATTCATAAATACAGTACTTACAGCTGACTCCAGGTATGCAGGAGTGAACTTGATGCCTTCCATGAATAGAGTTACAGGGGCTAAGAGCAGAAGCGACATTATTGTTATTATTGAAAAGAGGGTTATGTTGTCCAGAGATTCCTGTTCAATAAAACATTGTTGATTATGGATCACCTTCTAGCTAAAAAGGTTCTTTGATGAACTACCTTTTTGAGTAAAGAACAGAAGATCAAGGTACAA
Source organism: Magnolia changhungtana (assembly GCA_030180095.1). Classification (NCBI taxonomy): domain Eukaryota; kingdom Viridiplantae; phylum Streptophyta; class Magnoliopsida; order Magnoliales; family Magnoliaceae; genus Magnolia; species Magnolia changhungtana. The sequence goes on along the minus strand of JASAUF010000084.1, from coordinate 3,183,586 downwards.
GCAATTTGAGTTAGCTAAGGTAGCATTTGGGATGTACCAGAAAATCATGGCAGGTGGCGTCCCAAGCTTACTTAAAACACTTGGTGTTAGGAGTGGCGCAGAAAACTGAAGCCGTGAATTAAGAAAGCTAGTGTTTTCCTGCTGCTTCCATCCTAAAACATAAGTGAAATTCCAATGGCAAGTATCTCACCCGTGATTAGGCAATAGCACATATGGTTGCTCGGGAACCGGGACCAAGATGTACCCAAAGGGCCTACTTGCACAAAGGGGTAAATCTGGAGTCATTGGAATTTTCATCCAAAGGGATGGAAATTGGAAATGTTCAGTGTTTGGCTCGTTGAGACTGCCATGGACAGGTAGTATAGTGACATTAAAAAGTTTGTGTCTGGCTCATTGATATATAGCTTGGAACAAAATGGATGGGGATTATTATACAATCCAATTCGACTAGAGATGCCCAGTTGAAACAGGCCATAAATGTCATTTGCGTTGTTTGTTTGTTGGAATGATTTGGAAAGTCAGCTTCAGAATACCAGAAGGTACTATTGGCGAACAGCGAAATACATGGAACTATGGCAAGTTTCTTTCTGATAATGTGGTTTACCTCCTTCTTAACCATGAATTTTTTGCTGAGGACATTACGAGACTGGTTGGTCACATTCGAAGCCATCGCACTCCAAAATCCAGCCCTATTTCTCAGAACAGAATAAACAGAAGGACATGCATCAGAAAGTTTAGGCTACCTTAACCAATTGTCAATAACAAACCACTAGTCTGAACAAACCATGCTCCATGCAGACAAGCAGACATGCTTCTCTGACTTTTTAGACCATAGGAACAGAAGTATTTCATCAGATTTTCTTACCAATTAAAAGAAGCTTCAGTGAGTGATGCCAACGCCACTCCACCAACAATCGGCACAAGAGAAGAAACCACCCACAGAGTAGGGTACTGCATGCACAGGACAATCAAACAAAGTTAAAAATAAAAAACAATTGAAGATAAATGGTGAAGCGGCCAGCCATGAGATAGCGTATTGATCTCTGTGGTCACACCAGCTACATGACCAGCATTTTCTTCTGCTTATGTCTTCAAGCAGGTGTTAGTAGGCTGGCAGCAGGCTGGGTCGGCATGTTGAATCTTGGGTCCCAACCTGACGTGGGTCAAGGGCTGGGCCTTGAATATTGACCAGTGGGTCGGGCTAGGGCCCAGGTTTGACAAAATTCTGGAGAGACCCAACTGGAGTATGGCAATAGGCCCATTTATGATCTTGATGGGGTAGGTTGGCCTGAATTTCAAGACAATTAACAATTAGGCAAATTTAATCCTAGCACAACCTTGCCAATTGCCACCCAACAAGTATTTTTGGAAGATATTGAATTGTCCATTCTCGTCATGCATGGCTATATGCAGAGTTTCTGTTATCAGCAATATTATTGATAATAGCAGTATCACCGGGTTGGCAATACCAAAATCCCATTTATTCGTTGTTTTTCCGGGTATTGGCAATATATTGCTGATATTTCGACTTGTGTCAATAACATCTCGTATCGCTGCAGTATCGTGGGCCTTTCTTTATAAAGAGTCCCCCATCTTGACAATATTATTGCCGATATCAATGACACTGTCAATACAGGGGAGTTGGGTTGGCTAGGTGCTTAAATAGCTATATATATATATATATATATATATATATATATATATATATATATATATATATATATATATATATATATATATATATATATAAAAGAAAGATGAGATTTCTCTGAAAGTTTTTGTGGGGATCTTGTTCCTGATTAGATTTCGACCATTCCTTCTTCAAGTCTTGTGAATCAAGACAACTGATTGGGGGAGAAATTGAAGATCTAAAGCTTCGCTGGCTGGAACACAAAGGTATAAATTTGTGTTTTTTAAATCTTTTTGCATGGATTTCCTCCCAAATCCATGTCTTTGCATGATTCTCATGCTCATACACTAACACGGATCTGAGTGGAAAATCAGGAGATTAGAGGATTAAAGTGGGCAAATTTTGGGAAACTGGGGAAATCCAATTTTTCCCCATTTTCTTTAAACACACGCACACACACCACCACACACTCGCGCTGGTGGAATTTCACCACCTATGGGTACTCGAACCCTTGACCGGGAGTTGAAACTCCTGAGAGTCTACCACCCAAGCAAGAGTAACCCATTTTCTTGCCTAAATTATATAATTGGGGGCCCATTTTTGAGATGATCATGAGGGTTGGTTGATCTGTCTATTCATGTTGACCTGTCGATTTTTCTGAAAAAAAAAAATTATTATTATATTTTATTATTTATATTTTCGAATTTTTAACTTTGAAAAAAAAAAAAATCAACTTTTTTTAGACTTCTATTTTCTTTTAACTTTTTTCTTATTTATGGTTCCATGTTTATGATCAATGGATTGCATTTGCTTGTGGAAATTAGTTTCTTTAACAAAGATATACAAAAATATTTTAAAACAAAAATATGATTATTTAATATATATATATATATATATATTTGCATTTGAAAATTTATTTCTTGTATGGATGCATGGTTGCATCATGAAATGAATGTATGTTTGTGTATGTATGCATGGATAGATGGATGGATATGGATGTATGTGTATGCATGGATGGATGGATGGATCGATGGTTGGTTGGATGGATAGATCATGTGTGTGCATATGCATGCATGGATGGATGGTTAGACATGCATGCATGAATGGATGGATGGATGGATGGATCATTCATGTGTACGAATGCATTAACGAAAGCAAGTATGCATGGATCATGGATGTACATGTGAATGTGTGTGTGTGAATGTATGAATGGATGGATGGACATATATGTATCCATGCATGGACGGATGTCTGACTTGTTCTTTGCTTTAAATAAATTTAAGTGATTATTGTGTTCCAAAAGAATGATATTATTAGTTGCTTTTGTATCATATGAACTCATTTTGGTTACTATTCCACTATTTTTTTTTTACAATAGCACAAGCCTTAGGCTCCTATTTAATGGAAATTTATGTTATATGTATCGTTCTTTTTTGCAATTTTTTTAATTCCTAAATATGTAAAATGTGCATCTTTTAGCATCTTCTCAAGTTTCATTGAAAAATTCCACTGTTTTCCCCATGTTTCCCTGAGTCAGCAATACATTTCCTGGTATTAGCGCTAATATCGGCAATAACGATACATTTTGTATCCCCGTTCAGCGATACATGCGACGATACTGATACCACAAACATTGGCTATATGGAGGATAACATCTCAGAGAAGAAGTGTTGAATGTTGATACTACATTTGGAATATTTCCAAGCATGCTAGCTAGATGGTGAATTTACTGAAAACAGTCAAGATGCAACTATGTTGATTATTTCTCAGCTTCAAGTATTCCAGTTTCCACGGTAGTATAGAAAGCTCACCTCCCCTAGGAACATGGCAGAGAGAATAACCGAGAAAAAGGGCTCCATGGCTTTGATTGTGTGTGTGAAGGAAACAGCAACTTTTCCAAGACTCATATTGGTGAAAAGGTTTCCCAACGTGTGCACAACAGCCAAAGGGAGGATTGCTACCAGCTGTAAAGTGAATGTTCATAACAAAACATGAGCTTAGTGATAAATCTAAGTGATGACAAATTGACAATGATATTGAATCACCATTCAAGAATAAGATCAAAATAAAACCTCAAAAGAAGAGAGCGTGATATTAAAAAACCTGTGCAGAACTAATCTTGGGCCTCCTGTATAGATTAGTTGACCACATAAAAAGAACAAGCACAGTCCCAACAGCAAACTGAAGTGTTGTGATGGTTACTGGGAATGGAAAGACCTTCAGAACCTGCCCATGAACAGAAGCATTAATTCATTTTCCTCCTCGGGCATTGATATTTATTTGGAGCGCCTCTAGTATTTATGTAGGATTTGAGGTGTCAGAGGGATTTGAGGTGTCAGAGAAATATTGTAAGCAGTTTAACAACAACTTCTTGCAAGCTTTCCAACTTGCATTTTAACAAATCACATAACACTATTCAACAACTTCACTGAGCTCAGAAAATTTGTAGCATTACTAAATTTGCAGAAACTTTGGGCAGCATGACCAAAATACACCCATTTCCATGGCATCAGTACAATCAATTTCACGTTGTTACTCATGGAAAAAAGAATGTCCCTAATCAAAGGAAAGCTGTCCCCCAGTTGAGTAGTCAAAGCCAAGATCATGATAAACACAACACCTCTGACAGCTTTGCAATTATTTGTATGCATCCATGCCACATCAGGCATGTGCGCACTAACAGTCCAAGGGTAGACCCCACATGCCATCTGATTGATATATGAGGTTGAGATTGGCGTCCAATTGAATTGTGAAGGCCAGAAATCAAATTGGATGGTTTGAATGGCAAGCTGGTTGGACAGTGGGAACCACAAGTCCATGCCAACTGCAAGTTGTAAGGTTTATAAAAACCGCACATGCCTATAATCCATACGGACGTGTAAAGATGGAGATTTTAGAAAGATCTGGTCCCTAAAAGTAGTTTCTTATCTAGCTTTTTCTTCCATTATTTTAGTGCAGGTTAATCAGCTGTGATTTTTTTAACACTTTCGGAAACAATATTGAAGCTTCCTATGTTGTGGTAAGCCTTTATAAATGCCTCTAAGGCCATACGTACATATTTATGCAATTGATTTTGGAGCTTTTAACAAAATTCTTTTTGAGGTTCTTTTAGTTATATCCTTTTATGATGCGTGATTACTGGTCTAGCACCAGTAGGCTGTTTGATTCTTCCAACAGTCCATTATTTGGGCTATATTCCCAATCGCTCGGCACACTAAACAGAATTTTGAGCTCCTAATTGGTTTTGTATGTGTCATCTCCTTCAAGTTCAAATTCTCTTCAATTTGCTGCATAAATCACATTATGTCTTGTCCATTGTGCACCCGATGTTTATTCGTGCCTAATGTACCAACAAGACATGCCATGAAACAGCTTTGAAGGATGCCTAAGAACTGCCAATGTTGACGCAAACACCCAAATGTCATATGGAACATGTGCACTGCACAATCTCAAAGATGCAACTTACCACCATGTTGTCTGCGTGACATCCATTCCGTCCATCAGGTGCACCGTGCACTCCTCAATGCTAGGTCCTATGGCCAGAAATCCGAAAGATCCAGGTAGGCCACAACACATGGGACAATGGAGATGGGACGCGAACCATAGGTTTGGTGCATGGGGCCACCATGTTGTGTATCTTTCATTGAACCCATTCATCATGTGTGAACCACAAGGATGAAGGGAAGATATAAAAATCAACTTGATTCAAAACTCAAGCAGGCTACATCCGGTGAACATAAGAGGCTTTAGGAGCAATTTTATTATGTTCCTATTGGTTTGGCCCATTTAAGGTCTTTTATCCAGACACTCCTTTTCATGTATGGTGAAAATAAGTGTTCTGACCTCATGGAGGGAGGTGGTTTCACACATACTGCATAGTGGGCCATATAGAGCATGAGTGTTTTACGCACCTCGTAACCTGTTGTAGACTATTACTGTTCCACTATAAATGGTTAAACATATTCTCATTAATTATAGCACTAATTACCTTTCATTCCAGTTTGGATGCATATGTAGGATTGTGCATCCAAGTCCAACAACATAAGTCCCATCTCATTGGGTTGCGCATTCAGGATCACATCATTCAAGTGCGGCCCACTTGATGAGGAGTTGTCGTTTTCATGATGAGGTACACCTTCTCACGTATGTCCTAAGCATGCGGCAAACACATGCGAGTACACATGTTGATTGTTGACATGGTTCAAAGTGTAACCATGTAAGACCTGTGGCCACAATACATCCTAAGGGAGTTATTTGATACTCCAGCATTGTATTATGCTTGATACAAAGGCACTAAAGAATTGAACACCCAATACACTATAACTCAAATTAAACCAACCAAATTGTGGAATCACTGTCTCTGAGTCATAGTCAGAAAAAATAGATAGGCTGAACGATCCTAACCTCTATCCAAGCACATTTGTTCATTCACATAGGACCACTGCATTAATTTTCTTAATTTTTTAACTGTCCAATAAATCTAAACCAATCTCAGATAATCAACACTTTAGCAATTCATAAGTAGTTCCTCGTGCCCACCTAGGATCCATCACACTCAATGGAAAAGTTCCTCAAATGATGGCTGGGATCCACACTGACCATAGCACAGCATAAAGAATGACAAGGCGCACAAGTAAAATCGTCTGGATCACTATCAACTATCCCATGAGAGTGATATCTATAAACTCTCTTGCTTTTAAAAGTTGCAAGTTTAAAAATGTTTGCTCGTTCAAGCATTTCCACATGCATCGCACTTGCAATTTACTAGTATCTACAAGAGAAAAACTCGAATGTCAACAAGGTATATAGAATTCGAATTCCAATATGAAATTACATAAAAAGAACTCCTATAAAACTCAACTCTACAGTACATCTGTAATCGCATACAAGTCTAATCCACCACGTCTGTTTCTTTTATGAGTTTCTTTACATTTTCCAATAAGATCTTCTTTTAAATTACACTTTCCAGTCATAATTACCAAAAAAAAATAAAAATCCATGATAAATAAAAAAGATAAAATAGTTTCTGATTTCAACAATCGCAATCTAATGTTTCTCCGATCAATATGTGATTTCAAATTTCTGAATGCTTTTTAAAGCTTCTTTTAAATTACACTTTTCAGTCACAATAATTACAAAAATGCATATAAAAATAAAAGAGACCAAACAATCTCTGATTTTAAGGATCATGATCAAATCTTCTCCAATCAACACGTACTTTCAAATTTCCAAACGAATGAAGCAACATGAAGATAACACGCAGATCTATTTGAATAATGAGCAAACAAGGCAGGATCATAACATTCAATACACCTTTCTATGCCAAATTGAAGCAAAAAATCAGGAAATGGAATTTTTATAGCACCTGTTTGTTGTAGATGTTGAAATAGATATTAAAGAGATACCAGAGCCCGAACAGAGATCCAAGCTGCAGCGTCTGCACCAGGCTACTCGACTTGGTGCTCTCGCCGGCGCTTTCCGGGACGGAGCTCGCTCTGACCGTAACATCTCTTGTTTGGAGATCGGGATCGGGAGAAGGAACTGCGATCCAACGGCGAAAACGAGACAGAGTTGGTGATTTAGGGCTGGGAAGAGCTGAGAGTCCATATATTGAGGTGATGCTGAGGGATTTGGGAAGAGGAGGAATGGAAATTGGGTTGAATCTAGGGTTAGGGTTTGGTTTGGTGGTTTTGAATGGTTTGAGAAATGGGTTGGTGGGAGAGGGACCGAATGCAGAGCTCTGCATTTTGAGAGAGAGAAAGAAAAAGGGCGGAGATTTTGAGTGGGGGATTTAAGTTTATATATTGAGAAATTTACGACTGTACGACCCATTTATGGCCCATTTGTGAGAGCGAGCCCACCTTATTTTACCTTGCGAGAATAAGCCCCGGCTGTACGGACGCCTTCCCAAAGGTCGAAAATGCCCCTGCTTTTTCCTTCAAGCGGATCGGCCGCTGCTCGAAGACGAGCGCCGAGTTATGCGAACGGTTCAAAATTGATCAACGTTACATGGGCCCACAGTTATGTATTTATTATATCCACAACGTTCATCCATATTTCGAGATCATTTCGGAGCATTATAAAAAATAAAAATAAAAAAAATCATATACAAAGAGCAGCTGGACCACACCACAAAGAGCAGCAGAAAATTCCGTTGAAACTTTTGTAGGGCCCACCATAACATTTATTTTCCATCCAATCTATTCATAAGGTCACAAAGACCTGGATGAAGAGGAAAAACAAATTTCGTAATGATCCAAAACTTCTGCGACCCCTAAAAGGGTTTCAATGGTAGACGTTCAATCCTCCACTGCCTTTTACAGTGTGGTCCACTTGATAGCTAAATCTATCTTATTTTTCTTCTCAAGACTTAGTACGAGTTCGCCAAATAGATGGACGGTTTGGGTGTAACACATACCTCATAAAAGGACCCACAAATGCGGTGGGGATTACTACAGGAAAAAAAAAAAAAGCATTTATAATACATACCTCTATGGCTACGGATTATAACCGGAGCCATAACTGCAGCCATGCTTTTTTGATATGCCCTTTGCTATGTATCGAAGGTCTTTCGATATGTACTTCGATATATGGAAGGTCTTTCGATTAATCGAAAAAGGTCCAGAACTATCTAGCGACTTTGCATAAAAAATCCTGCAATTTTCAATTAATCAAACTGTATTCGATATGTATCGAAGATATAGCTACAGATTATAGCCGTAGCCATAACTTCAGTCCGTAAAAGTCAATGCAAATTTTTATTTTTTTTATTTTTTACATGGAGAACTTTATTCTACCTATAATTTTCTCTAGTACATATTTATATAAACATGTATATATGAGCATATAAAAAAAAATTCTCTCTTTTTTTCATTTTTTCTTTATTCATTTAACAAGAATATCTTCAAAACCAAAATTAGTTACTTGATGTACCATATATGATTTTGGGGTATGAGAAGCTACTTTAGCCAACTAACTTAGTTATTTTCCAAGATTCCATCAGGTTAATGGTCAAAAATCCATTTCATTCACTTTGCGGTCAATTTCAATTAGTTCGCGATCAATTTTATTCATTTCATTTACTTCGCGGTCATTTTCATGCATTTCACGGTCAATCCCGACGATTTTGTTTTGATTCATGGTCATTTTCATACATTTCACGGTCAATTCGCTTCACTTCACGATCATTTTCATGCATTTCACGGTCAATCCCGGTGATTCCGTTTTGATTCACGGTCATTTCCATGCATTTCACGGTCAATTTGCTTCACTTCACGGTCATTTTCATGCATTTCATGGTCAATCTAGGCAATTCCGTTTTAATTCACGGTCATTTCCCTTCACTTCACGGTCATTTTCATACATTTCACGGTCAATTCGCTTCACTTCACGATCATTTTCATGCATTTCACAATCATTCCCGCCTATTCCGTGTTGATTCACGGTTATTTCGATGCATTTCACGATGAAGTGTAGCAATTGGACCGTGAAATGCGCGAAAATGACCGTGAAGTGAAGGGGCATGACCGTGAAATGCGCCGAAATGACCGTGAATCAACACGGAATAGGCGGGAATGACCATAAAATGCATGGAAATAACCGTGAAGTGAAGCAAATTGATTATGAAATGCATGAAAATGACCGTGAAGTGAAGGGACATAGCCGTAAAATGCGTTGAAATGACTGTGAATCAACACGGAATAGGCAAGAATGACCGTGACATGCATGGAAATCATGGTCATTCCCGCATATTCCATGTTGATTCACGGTTATTTCGGCACATTTCACGCTCATGCCCCTTCACTTCACAGTCATTTCCGCGCATTTCACAATTCAATCGCCGTACTTCATGGTCATTTCCATGCATATCACGGTCATCACCGCCTATTCTGTATTGATTCACGTTTATTTCGCCACATTTCACGGTCATGCCCTTTCACTTCATGGTCATTTCTGCGCATTTCACGGTCCAATCGCTACACTTCATTGTCATTTCCATACATATCACGGTCATTCCCTCCTATTCTGTGTTGATTCACAGTCATTTTACCGCATTTCATGGTCATGCCCCTTCACTTCACGGTCATTTCCGCGCATTTCATGGTGCAATCGCTACACTTCACCGTGAAAATGCGTCGAAATGACCGTGAATCAACACAAAATATGCGGGAATGACCGTGATATGCATGAAAATGACCGCAAAGTGTAGCGATTGGACCGTAAAATGTACCGAAATGACCGTGAATCAACACGAATAGGCGGGAATGACCGTGATATGCATGAAAATGACGGTGAAGTGAAGCAAATTAACTGTGAAATGCGTGGAAATGATCGTGAAGTGAAGGAAATTGACCGTGAATCAACACGAAATAGCCGAGAAAGACCGTGAAATGCATGGAAATGACCGTGAAGTAAAGCGAATTGACCGCAAAATTCGTGTAAATGACCGTGAAGTGAAGGGAAATGACCGTGAAATGTGTGAAAATGACGGTGAATTAACACGAAATTGACCGTGAATTTCACAGTTAATCCCGGCGATTCCGTGTTGATTCACGGTCATTTCCAAGCATTTCACGGTCAATTTCCTTCACTTCACGGTCATTTCCAAGCATTTCATGGTCAAGTTGCTTCACTTCACTGTCATTTTCATGCATTCATGGTCTTTCTCGACGATTTTGTGTTGATTCACGGTCATTTTCAAGTATTTCACGGTCAATTCCCTTCACTTCATGGTCATTTCCATGCATTTCACGGTCAATTCGCTTCACTTCACGGTCATTTCCATGCATTTCACGGTCTTTCCCGACGATTCCGTGTTGATTCACGATCATTTCTATGTATTTCACGGTCAATCTCGATGATTCCGTGCTGATTCATGGTCATTTTCAAGCATTTCACGGTCAATTCCCTGCACTTTACTGTCCCGATACATCCTGCCCAAGCCGAGCCTAACCCAAGTTTTATCGGGTTGGTGTCTGTATGGTCTAACCCCAAGACCAAACCCAATACATCCTGCCCAAGCTCAACTGAAACCCAATGTCGGGTGGGTCACAGGTTGGTCGGGTTGAACCCGCCCAACTGTCGGCCCTAAAGTCATATATGGTATGTCAAGTAACTAATTTTGGTTTCGAAGATATTCTTATTACATGAATAAAGAAATAAATGAAAAAAGGAAAGAAATTTTTTTTATATGCTTATATATACATATTTATATAAATATGTATTAAAAAAATGTAGGTAGAATAAAATTCTCCATGTAAAAAAAAAAATAATAATAATAATAATAATTTTAAGAAGTGTACAAAATGGTTATAATTTGTAATTAGTAATCAGAATACCGTTTTAGCTACGGTTATTATCCGTAGCCTTTGTTTGAATCGGCGATGAATAGTGGATTCTGCGATTCATCCCCAAATCCTAATGCAAGCAAACAAAAGGCTACGGATTATAACCATAGCTACAATCCCAGCCGCGGCAGTCCTTTTTTTGGCTACAGAATTTTCGTTGATTTTGTGGGTCCCATCATGAGGTCTGTGTTATATCCAAACCGTCCATCTATTTGGTGAGCTCATATTATGGCTTGAGACGAAAAATAAGTCAGATCTAACTATCAAGTGGACCACACTGTAAAAGGCAGTGAGAAATTAAACGTCTACCATTGAAACCCTTTTAGGGGTTACAGAAGTTTTGGATCATTATGAAATTTGTTTTTCCTCTTCATCCAGGTCTTTGCGACTAAATAGATTGGGTGGAAAATAAATGTTATGGTTTGCCCTACAAAATTTTTAACGGTGAAAATCAATTTTCCCGCTGCTCTTCGTGGTGTGGTCCAGTTGATCTCTGGATATGATTTTTTTTTTTGGATAATGCTCCAAAATGATCTTGAAACATGGATGAACGTTGTGGATATAATAAATACATAACTGTGGGGCCCATCTAACGTTGATCACTTTTGAACCGTTCGTACAACTCAGAGTTCGAAGAGCGTCAGCGCTCGTCTTAGAGCACCAGCCGATCCGCTTGAAGGTAAAAGCAAGGGGCATTTTCGACCTTTGGCAAGTCGTCCGTACAGATGGGGCTTATTCTTGCAAGGGAAAATGAGGTGGGCGTCATCTCGTAAATGGCTCATAAATGGGTCGTACAGTCGTAAATTTCTCTTATATATTTGAGGGAAATGATATGATAGGTTCGTCTCTATCATCACGTAGTATATCTCACTTTCCACCGTCCACGTGGAAGACCGTAAATATAAAGTAAACGAGTCGTGGATGGAATATTTTAAAGTTTAAATTAAAAATAATACTTATCATGGGTATTGTAATGGTGTCCTTAAATCTACGGTATAAGATAAAATCATTTAACGGATGACATTCAATGAAGAAACGTTAGGGGAAGGGATCATTATGGTTATCCGGCTTTTGAATTGTGAGCCATCCAAAGAAGATGAAACCAGATGGACGGTTACGATCATCTAATACTCCTCCACATGGACGGATAGAGGTGATTTATCATATAATGATTGAGACGGTCCTACATTGTAATGTCCCTTTATTTGAATTTTTGTTTTACTGAAAAGATATTTTTTCTTCCTCGAGGGTAGTTACGGCTACTCGCGAGAGTAGCCATCCGAATCCGAATATACGCGGATTCGGTGGATCTGAGGAACCAACGAGCTTGATTGTTCCGTGACTGTGGGAGACACTTTGATAGATATGCTTTACATCCACGCCGTCCACCCGTTTTTTCAGATCATTTTAATGCACGATCCCAACATTTAAGCAGATCTAAATCCCAGGTGGACCAGACCGCAGGAAAACAATGGTAAATGAATGTCCACCATTAAAAAATTTCAGGGACCACCGTAAGTTTATTTGCCATCCAACCTCTTGATAAGGCCACACAGATCTGGATGAAAGGGTAACACGAATAAGAGCTTCATCCAAAACTTTTGTGACCCCGAAGAAGTTTTTAATTGTGACCGTCCATTCGCCACTGTTTCTTATGGCGTGGGTAACTTTAGATTTGGATCTGCTTCAATTTTAAGATGGTGACCTAAAATGATATGAAAAATCGGATGGACGGTGTCGATATAAAACACATATATCCAGGTAGTCCCATATCCTGGGATCCACCAATCCGCGTCGTGTAGGTTAGTGACTCATCGGAGCTGGTCAGATCATCAGATGGGCCAGCTGTGGATGTTGAATGCGGACCGTTGCTTGATTTTTAAGACTGGATCCCATCAGATTAACGATCAGGATCTCTCAACGCGAGCACGTTTGGACGCGTGAGAGATGGGAACGTTAACGTTGCTGAGCTACTCGCGCCTGCAGCCGCCGCGCTTCTCGTTTTCCTTCTTTGGGGTTGGAGCAGGATCACGCACAAACGAATAAGTTCGCTGGCTTCAGTGCATGTGGCACCATGTACACGTGTGAGGGAATCAGGCCATTCATCGGACGGGACACACTGCCAGCATGTTTCTGGAAAATGGATGCTGGTGAATGATCATACATGTCCGCACGTGTGCGAGTTCCCTTGTCTACGATCGTTGTTTGGGACCCCTGTGATGTTTATATTTCATCCAAACCGTCCGTCAGATGAGGACCTTCAAGTTCAGATGGAAATTTCACGGTTTGGATTCCACACATACATCTCCTTCAAGCCCACACAAGTCCGGATGTATGGGAAGTCACGTGGTATTCGGATGGTACGATATCATTCATGTTTGGAAGCAAAGGAACTCAAGACGCGTGATTTTGCCGAACTCTTCCAAAGGCAAGTGCACGGTGGGCCCCACTGAAAATGGATGAAATCTTTCACACGTGTAACATGCCAGTTTGTGCGCCTCGGCGCATCCACTTCATGCGAGCAGAAGGGCTTTTGGCATTCCTCGATGGGAGGGAAATAAAAACGGGTGATGGCCCACCAAAGCCCTGAGCTCTTAGTCGTGGGGCCCAAATGTCAGTCAGGCCCAGTTTCCAGGATACCCGATCTCAAGCCCAGCCCGTTTTGAGGTGGGAGATGATGAAGCTCGTTGCCCGTGCTTGAAGCCATCAAGTGGTGGGGACAACCGTAGATGAACGGATTGAGAATCTTAACCGTCTGATTGTTGGCACGGAAACAGATTGTGTGGATTGACGGCTGGCGTTGGTGCACTGGGTGGAAGATTAGATTAACTCAGTAGATAAGATATTGTTCCGTGTCCCGTTCATGGCTGGGCATGGTGCGAGGCACAATTTCGGTGGTCCTCTGAACTACCGATCTTTGTTGTATTGCGGCTTTTTAATGCATGTCTTTGGAGACTCCGTTGACGAGTGTGTTTGGTAGCGGTTGGTCCAGCGTACTGAGAATAGGTTTGCTAATCGCACACGCGTCAGGAGCCGTACACATCACACGAGTGCAAAATTATGTGAGATCAGAGACGTTCATCTCCCTCCTAAAAAATCAATAGTGTACGTCTTCGGGTGGTCCACGGTGTACAAAGTAAGCTTACGTTTTTTTTTTTTTTTTTTTTTTTTTTTTTTTAAACATTATTTTGCTTTCGTGGCTCACGTGAGGCATGCGCTCCCACAATTCAGTCAAACAAATTAAAATCCGAGTCAACCACCTATTGTGATCAACGATTTGTAAAAATGGTAAGGTAAATTATTCCTAATGATTTTTTTAAAAAACCTTCTGTATAAGAATTTATTCATTGATGAATAATTGCAGCCAATATATTTCTCATATAAACAAAGATAAATAGGTAAGTAAAATATAGAGGATAAAACAATATTAATTTCATTAGCATTTAAATAAAGTTTATTATAGTCAATGTAGTATCAAATAAACTTAAAAAATTGAGGGATAAGTGCTTAATCATTTTGTAACAAGACCTCAATTTTAACATTGAGGTCTTGGTATCGATTCCATAACCAGTGGCTAATAGTGATGTGTGAATTGACAGTGTGGTGTACTAACAATCTAACTGAAAAAAAAATTCATTAACATTTAAATGAACTTCATTACAGTCTACGTATTATCAAATAAAAAAAAAAAAAAGGGATAATGCTTAATCATTTTGTAATAACGAATGATCAAGGTGGATGGTCAGCATAATATAACTAGAATAATGATTGCTTGAGTAGGGACTTAGTTGAACGGAATCCAACGACTTAGGTTGTACATGTTTAATCTAATTATGTGGTACTGTAGCGGTAGTATTGGATAATAGCAATCTATGCTAAAATTGAAATAAATTAATCCATGATATGAGAAAAGTAAAGTAAAGATAAATTGTGCTCGACGTGGACCTCAAAATTTTCATTGATTACTCTTTGTATAAGTTGTTAAAGCGTCAAAACTCGTTGGGTTTCCTTGTTCATCTGAGATCCTTCGCGGTTATGGCATGCATTCTGATTGAGGAGATCTCTGTGTAAATCTATAATAGTTGGTTTTAAATCTTTGTTTTTTATGTAGATGATCCTTGTAAGACTCTTCAAGACGTGTTGCATATAGATTTGGGATCCACCAGGGTCATCTCATTTGCTCACCGTGGACCTGAAAACAGATCATGGTCATGCATTTGAATGACTCAATTAGAACCATTTCCACACTTCCACCATCGCTCCCTTTTGGTGGGACCAGATCTATCGGATTAAACTCTCTCGCTCTCTTAATCTTGATCAATGCACAGATATGGGTCTTATTTATCGGTGTCGATCATTTCTTGATTTGGGTTCGTGTGGCAACTAATCTATTTAGATATTGAATTGATCTTCAAGCATTCAGAATTTTCCTGACGACATCTAAACATTTTTTTTAAAGATCTTCCATTTTATAAGAATTGTAAGAAACGACTTTTCTGAGCAGTACATAGCTAGATCTTGATAGGATTCTTACTGTTATGGGAAGATCCGAGCCCCTTATAATTCTGAGAGCCGACGTCATCGAATAGAAAATTACTCCATGCGACGCCCACAACTGAAGCATTCACCAATGAGTCACCGAGGTGCCTCGGCCCTAAGACTAATGACCAGGAGGAAACTCGATCCGATAAAGTAGGCTCGACACTTTGCTCCGGACCTCGTGAAAGAAGTTTTTTGGAACGCACAACTGCCAAGAGCCTAAGTCCACCAGCTTGGCTCGGACTGTAAACGCGGCCACTGTTCGACAAAAGCTTGTGATCACTCTGACTGAGGCCTCATCTGCCAAAAGGATCGAGCCGAGGCCGGATCCCGAAGTGGGCGCTCCACCATGAGCTAAGCTTAGAAACTACCATAAGAGGACGTGGCCGGTTACTTTGCTCGCAGATATGTATGATGCGCATAATATCCTGCATGATCCTCGAATTGCGCACAATATCCCCATGATCCGAAAATCCCACTAATAGAGTGAATCGTGCCACGATTGACGGACCTCGGCTATCTGACAGTCATGTATAAATATAATAAGACCTCATTGCTACAAGTACGTAAGATCTAACACTCTCTCTACTACCAACTTAGACCCAGATTCCCTTGACCTGACTTAGGCATCGGAGGGTCCCCCGGTTTAGCCAGGGTCTCTTTTGCTCACTCTCTGTGCAGGTTCAGGGTTCCTTGGAGGCTCGCCTTGCCGAGTGGAGGGTGGTCCAGATTTTGACATCAACACTTACCTAGCTAGATCTTGATAGGATTCTTACCTCAATAAGTCTTTTATAAACATATTGGGTGCATTGCCTTAATGGTATGTTGATGAATTCAAACTAGTGTCATCCGGTGTTTTGATCTCCTAAAGACACATGTACAAGTTTTTCGTCACCAATGTATTGTTGAGGAAAAGATCTTTTCAAATGTGAGTGCAGTTTTGCTATCATCGGACACACAGTGTCAACACATGGCGAATTCTCATTGATCCACATCGGCACGCCAAAATTGGGTGTAAACAATGTAAACAGCTTGATAGTTTAGGCCAAAAGATTTAAAGAACTTAATGGAAATGTTAGGTCTCATGCACGTGTTACATTTTAAGACACGCCCCGCATGCGATGTGAATGGACAGCACACACATGTGGAATTTATAAAACTCTGTTTAGAAGCACTGTTCTTGCAAGGAGTACGACTTGACTTGGTTGCGATCCCACGAGCCCAACCTTTATGTATGCATTCTATATCCACATTGTCCATCTATTTTTCTAGCTTATATTTAGGGCATGGTTCAAAAAATGAAGCAAATGCAAATTTTGTTGGGGGCCTTGCACAAAACCTTAGGATCTAACCCTCCAGAACAAACCAGAATTATGGATAATAAAGCAATAAAAATAATCAAAGCATCAATCACACACCACACAAGAGAATTTTATATGGAAAACCCTCAAAGAGGTAAAAACCACGGGACCTCGTCCAGATTAATAATCCACTATGAAGTAGAACGTTACAACCTTCTTCACTCACGCAAGAGTGGATAAACAATAAGAGAAATAGAGAAAACAGAGAGATCTAACCGATTAAGAGGACATAGAAGCGCTGAGATATAAATTGCATAATAGAAAACCTCCACGAGCAGAACCTCCCTTCTATAAGCTTCCTCTCTCTCTTCCTCTTTCTCTCTCACCTTTTATAGCCCTAAACCATTTAGCAAATCCCTTGTAAAGCTTTAGAAAACCCTCTTGCATTACCTAGAAAACCCTAGGCAACCCCTTTTATAGTTTAGGAAACTTCCCTTTCCGCATCCTAGTTGCGAAAGGACTTGCGCATCCCAGTTGCAAAAGAACTTGCGTATCCCAGTTGCGAAAGGACTTGCGCATCCCATTTGCGAAAGGACGACGGGTCAAAAAAAAAATCCATCAAATCTCTCCCTTTTTTACCCAGGAGGGATTTACCTTCTTTAAGCCAGCCTGGTTTCTACAAACTCCAAACTTGCCCTTGAGTAAGGCCTTGGTCATCATATCTGACCCATTATCATCCGTATGGACCTTCTCAAGCTGTAACACCTTCTGTTCCAAAGTATCCCTGATCCAGTGATACCAAATCTTTATGTGCTTTGACTTAGAATGCTGACTTGGATTCTTGCTCAAGTGTATAGCACTCTGACTATCGCAATAGACCACATGCTCCTCCTGCTTCCGGCTAAGTTCCTGTAGGAACCTCTTCATCCAAAGCATCTCTTTACATGCCTCTGTGACTGCAATGTACTCAGCCTCTGTAGTTGACAATGCTACGACCTTCTGTAGCTTGCTCTGCCAAGAAACCGCTCCCCCTGCAAACGTGAACATGAACCCCGATGTAGACTTCCTGGAGTCTATGTCACCTGCCATATCTGCATATGTGTAGCCCTCTAACACAGGTTCACCGTCACTATAGCATAGGCTCAACCTGGATGAGCCTCTTAGATACCGCAGTATCCACTTCACCGTTGCCCAATGCTCTTTGCCAGGATTGGCAAGATACCGGCTGACAACACCAACCGCATATGCTATGTCTGGGCGTATACACACCATAACATAGATCAAACTTCCTACAATGCATCTCTTCCACCTCTGCCGCCGTCGTCTGGGACACCGTTGCCGTCGCTCAATCAAGTGACCATCTAGTGGAGTCTTGACCAGAAACCCTTGTTTGCATTCATATTGAACCGCTCTAGGACTTTCTTAATATACTGCTCTTATGACAACTAGAGCTTCCTGCTGCTTCTGTCACGGGTTATCTCCATTCCTAGGATCTGTCTAGCCGGGCCTAAGTCTTTCATCGCAAAAGACTTTTCCAACTCTTGTTTCAGCCCGTCGATCTTCTTGATATCTTTTCCCATGATGAGCATGTCATCAACGTATAATAGTAGAACTAAGAAATCACCATCTGAGAACTCGCACGTGAACACACAGTGGTCCGACTCCGTTCTGTCATACCCATGTTTCAACATAAACGAGTCGAACTTCTTGTACCATTGTCGTGGAGCCTATTTCAGCCCATACAACCTCTTCCTCAGTCTACACACCATATGCTCTTTGCCCTTGACTTCGAACCCCTCTGGTTGGTGCATGTAGATCTCTTCTTCCAGGTCACCATGAAGAAAGGCAGTTTTAACATCTAACTGCTATATCTCCAGATTCATGCTAGCCGCCAACCCAAGCAACACTTGTATGGATGTCATCTTCACCACTAGTGAGAATATCTCCTCGAAGTCTATGCCTTTCCTCTGACCAAAACCTTTCACCACAAGTCTGGCCTTGAACCTCTTCTGTGAATTCTTCTGCTCAATCTTCTTTCACCATATCATAGGTGTGGTTTTTATGCAAGGATTCCATCTCCTCTTGTATAGCTTTCAACCACTCCCTCTTATGCTTGTCGGCTAGGGCCTCGGAATAATCTTCTGCCTCTCTCCCATCAATTAGCATAATATACTCATGTGGCGAGTACCTCTTGGATGGTTGTCTATCCCTAGATGACCTCCTCACCTATGGCTCAACAGGTGGAACAAGTGGGGGCTGCTCCCCTGGTCCATCTTCTGAAGGAACTCTCTCGTCCTCTGCACCTTGCTGTACTTCCCCGTCATCAGGCACCATGGGAGGAGTAACCGGATCCATGTCCTCTAGCTCACCTGAACTGGGCTAGTTCTTCTCTGGCTTACCAATGTATTCTATACACTGATCTTCAAAGAAAACCACATCTCTGCTCCTGACGAGCTTCCTCTCGGTCGGATCCCACAATATATAACCGAACTTTTCATCACCGTACCCTAAGAACACACACTGCCTGATTTTCATATCGAGCTTGGACCTCTCATCCTTTGGTACGTGAATGGATGCCCTGCATCCAAACACCCTGAGATGACTCTATGATGGATCATGTCCAGTCCACACCTTCTCAGGTACTTCTCCATTCAATGGGGCTGATGGAGACCTGTTTATCAAATACACCGCCGTGTGCATTGCTTCTCCCCATAACATCTTGGGCAATTTCGCATGGGATAACATACATCTGATTCTCTCAACAATGGTGCGATTCATTCGCTCAGCTACACCATTATGCTGGGGGGTCTTGGGAACTGTTTGTTCATGCCGTATACCCAGGGACTTGTAGTACTCATGAAAGTCGCCAATGTATTCACCGCCATTGTCAGTGCGGATGCACTTTAATGATCTACCTGTCTCTCTCTCGACCATAGCATGAAACAATTTAAACACACCAAAGACCTCGTCTTTGGATTAAGCATAAACCCAAACCCTCCTAGATGCATCATCTATAAAAGTAACAAAATACAATGCCTCACCCAAGGTTTTTGTCCTCATAGGACCACAAACATCAGAATAAACCAAATCTAATGCATGCACTTTATTAACATGAGAAGCAGTTTTAACAAATGAAACTCTATGATGTTTCCCTGATAAACAATCAAGACAAGTTTTGAGAGGTGTACACATGTCACGTTAAGGAGCACTTCTTTGCTAGTACTTGAAGCCCTTTTTCACTCATATGGCCTAGACGCCTGTGCCACATGTCAATAGCTGAATCTTCTACTGCGTTCAACCCACCCTTGCATATACTGACACTTGCCTTGTAAAATGGTGCAACACTTCTTTCCTCTAGCCACGATCAATGAACCCTTGATGAGTTTCCAGCGCTCACCTGCAAACTGGCTTTCATAGCCATCATCATCCAACCTTCCCGTCGACATCAAGTTGAGGCGAAGGTCTGGGATATGCCTCATATCCCTGAGAACCAATGTGCAGCTCATATCGGTCTTCACACAAATATCACCGACTCTCACAATTTTTGATACGCCAGAATTTTCCATCTTCACAGTCCCATAGTCACCTGACTTGTAGCTTGTGAAGGAGTCCCTGTGTGGAGTCGCGTGAAAAGAAGCTCCCGAGTCAACCACCCAGTCGGTGTCTTGACTCGTAGCCGTGAGACATACGTCATGATCTGCAGAAAGAATAATTACAACGTCGTCATCTGAAGCGACCGCAGTGGAATCTGATTCATGTTCCTTCCCTTTTCCTTTATTGTCGTTCTTCTTACCACGACATTCATGCTTGTAGTGGCCATTCTTGTCACAATTCCAGCATTCAACATTTTTTCTGTTACTCGACTTGTCTCTTGATTTATCTATGGCCTTCCCGCCCTTCCTGTTCTTTCCTCTCCCCAGTTCCTGTGTCACAAGGGTCTCTTGCTGAGTAGACCCCTGAAACTTCCTCATTGTCTTTTCATTGAAGAGACAACTAGTTACCTGTTCCATGGATATCTTTCCGTCTGACGCGGAGTTACTTAGAGACACCACCAATGTCTCCCAACTGTCAGGCAATGAACTAAGCAATAGTAAAGCCTGCAGTTCATCATCCAGAACCATTTTCATAGAGGTGAGTTGGTTCACTATATTGCTGACCTTATTCATGTGCTCGGCCACAGAACCACCATCTTTAAATTTGAGATTCACAAGTCGCCTTATCAAAAAAATCTTATTACCGGCTGTCTTCCTCTCATACAAATTGACTTGTAATTTTAAAAAGTTAGCTATCGGAGGTTTCCGTGGACACATGGTGGAACACGAAAATCATCCAACCATTGTCTAATAAACCTCACCGCTTTTCACCATCTTTTTCCGATCATCATCATATATCCTTGGATTTTGGCGATATGCCTAAAATTGAGAATATAGGTCCTTGCAATAAAGCAAGTCCTCCATCTTAGCCTTCCATATGGTCCAGTTAGAACCATTGAGGCTGATCATCCTTGATGAGCCACCTTCCATAATTCAAAACCGATCCTACCTGTTCAATGAACCTAGCTCTGATACCACTTTGTTGGGGGCCTTGCACAAAACCTTAGGATCTAACCCTCCAGAACAAACCAGAATTATGGATAATAAAGCAATGAAAATAATCAAAGCATCAATCACACACCACACAAGAGAATTTTACGTGGAAACCCCTTAAAGAGGTAAAAACCACGGGACCTCGTCCAGATCAACAATTCATTATGAAGTAGAACGTTACAACCTTATTCACTCACGCAGGAGTGGATAAACAATAAGAGAAATAGAGAAAACGGAGATATCTAACCGATTAAGAGGACATAGAAGCGCTGAGATATAAATTGCATAATAGAAAACCTCTACAAGCAGAACCTCCCTTCTATAAGCTTCCTCTCTCTCTTCCTCTTTCTCTCTCACCTTTGATAGCCCTAAACCCTTTAGCAAATCCCTTGTAAAGCTTTAGGAAACCCTCTTACATTACTTAGAAAACCCTAAGCAACCCCTTTTATAATTTAGGAAACTTCCCTTTCATCATCCTAGTTGCGAAAGGACTTGCGCATCCCAGTTGCGAAAGGACTTGCATATTCCAGTTGCGAAAGGATTTGCACATCCTAGTTGCGAAAGGACGACGGGTCAAAAAAAAAAACCCATCAAATTTCACTCAGAACACACCATAAAAAACAATGATCATTGAACGCCTACCATTAAAAACCTCTTACGGGTTACCTTAATGTTTATTAACCATCCAATCTATTGAAAAGGTCACATAGACTTGGTTGAAAAAAAAAAAAACAAATATCAATTTGATCCAAAACTAACAAAGCCCACAAACATATCAATGGTCAATAATCACTGTTTCTTGTGGGTGTGGTCCACCTGAAATTTGTATCCATTCCATTTTTGGAACATGCTCTATAATAAGCTGGAAAAAATAAAATAAAAATAGATGAACAATGTGGACATAGAATGCATACATTGAGGTGAACCATACAGTCAAGGTCCCACCCACATCATTTCATGGTTGGAAAAATACTAGCTTATCCACTAGTATATAATCATTACACTTGTGATATATTTGGAATGTCTGATTAGATGACTATGGCTGGTTTAGACTTTGGGCCACCTTCATTCATGCATAACCGCTACATCATAATGTAAGCACTGCTCAAAATATTATAGAGTAGAGTAACACTCCAAAATATTATAAAGTAGAGTAACACTCCATATTAAAATTTCTCATCCAAAGTAGGATTACTTCTTTTTCTTATCTATTTCTCCTAATGATTTTAGGATATGAGCCTAGGAATGAGGTGGATTCAAGGCTTAAGTGGACCACGATGTGGGAATTGGATATCCACAATTAAAAACTTCTGAAGGGACATAAAAGTTTGGATCAAGCTCATATTTGTGTTTTCCTTTATTTAGTGTACATGTAACCTTATGATTAAGCTGGATAGCAAATAAACATCATAGTGGGTCTTGGGAAGGTTTCAACAATGGGCGTCATTATCACTATTGCTTCCTCTGGTGCAGTCCACTTGAGCCTTGGATCTACCTTGTTTTAAGGCTTTGAGTCTGGAAAATTAGATGCATGGCTTGAGTAGAATTCACACATCATGGTGAGCCCCACAAAACCCCTGCTTGGACCAATTTCGTCTAAGTGGGAGCAGGATGCAATCTGCTTCCCATTTTATCACACCACACTTGCAATTAGCTATTTTTATTTTTCATTTTCCCCTTCATAACATCCTTAAATGCAGTTATGCAGAGGAAACCTTGCTTTAGTGTGGCTAATCATGCACGATAGGCATGGCCCACCACTTGGTTTTGCAAGATCGGCCGCCCAAACGGACCCTTATTTGATGGTTAAAAAATGAACAATATCCAATGGTCATATTTTCCAATAAAAATAAGTGTCCAGGAATCAAAAGCTATGATCATATTTTAGGATTTCCAAACACTGGTGTATCATATGGGGAGGAAGCTGAGTATTTTATAATTCTCCTTTCCAAAACGAAAAATGAGTCCAAAAGACGACAGGGAACAGCCATAAAAAATCAGAATACAGTGGACCCATCTTTGCTTACACGTGATAAGACAATATGGAAAGGGGCCCACCACATGCTGGCACTTAGACAAATTTCTTAACCTCTACGAATATAACCACCAGACAATCATTTCCATTAATTTTTCTATTGTTTGTCCTAATTCATGTTTCTAAGTGAAAATCCCACCACATAAATTGGTACAGATTACCCAGACTCAGGTTGGGTGGCGAGGGTTCAAGTACCCATGGGTGGTGAAATTCCACTAGCCCGAGTGTGTGGGGTGTGTGTGCGTGTGTTAAAAAAACAAATAAAAAAAAGAAAAAAGAAAAAAGAAGTTGGGTGGCAAGGAGGCATGTCGAGATGTACCCAACTTAGACTGGATGGCGACTCCTCCAGTGTTGAGATCTTGGTATTGGTTGGTGTTGTGGGCCCCACCATGATGTATGTGTTTTATCTATTATGTCTGTCCATTTTGCTAGCTCATTTTAGGGCATGAACCAAAAAGTGACATAGATTTAAATATTTAATGGACCACATTGCATGATATAGTGGTGATTTAGTGCCTACTATAATATTTCCAGTGTAGATTTAAATATTAGGTAGAATGCTTACTCTTCCAAGAAGTATTTAATTGTGGTGTTCAATCACTACTGTTTTGTAGTATGGTTCACATTAGATTTGGATACGCTTTATTATTGGGTTCACGTTTTAAAATGAGCTGAAAAAAGAAGAAGATGATAACATATAGATAAAACATATATATGGTGGGTCCTTACTCACGCCTCAGTGATAAATTCGCAAGAGTTTCAACATGAGATAATGTGATAACTGGCGCACATGTATGCGGATTAGCTGGTGCTAACGCTCTTCAGCTCTATAGTGATGTATTTATTACCACCATTCATCCATTTGGCGAGAACATTTTATAGCAAAATTTCAAAAATGAATCATATTCAAAGCTCACAAATAGCACTGGGGATAATAATTTTCACTATCAAAACAATAGTAGGGTTTACTACAATATGTATTTTCCATCTAATTCATTCATATGGATGAAGAAGAAAACACAAATATTATGTTGATCCAAAACTTTTATAACCCCAAAATATTTCAATGGTAGATGTTCAATCTCTGGTCTACCTGATACTTGGATCTGTTTTATTTTTCAGCTAAGCATTACCACGCGCACGAAAAATGGAGGGACAATTGAATATATCACATACCATTGACCTGGCTGGTAGGGGTGTGCACGAACCAAGCTAGCTCGATAAACTCTCTTAACTCGGCTCGGAAAAGCTCAAATTGGCTTGGTTTGAAGTTGAGTTCGATCCGAGTTGAGCTAGTTTTTAGAGCTTGAAGATGAGTTTGAGCCGAGTTCAAGCTGGCCCTAGCTTAACTCGACTCAGTTTAATATATAGCTCGAATCTGACTCGACTCGATTAGGTAGTATAAGTAAAAGAACGGAAAATGAAGAATAAATGGGTATTCTGTGATGTTTCAGTAGGAATTTCAGAAATGAATCAGTGTAATTGAAGTAAATGCAAAACAAAAAACAAAGCAATGAGTTTTCTTTGCTGTTGCTCACCAAGCGTTTGAAGAAATGATTCAACGAAGTGTTGGCTGGTGGCAGTGAAAGTATGTTTCGTTAAAACAAATTTCCTTTTTTCTTGATTTTGTTGTTACTTACAAGATGCTTGATGAAATACCTATAAAAACGCTGCCGGTGTTTTACTTTTAGTGAGAATTTGAAGGGTGTAGTCTATGTGTTTGAGATAATACTACATAGGCGAGCTCGGTTCAATCTTGACCTGAACTCAACTCAAATTGGCCTGAGCTGCTAACCGGCCAAGCCGAACTGGCCAGTCATACCCGAGAACCAAGCTGAGCCGAGTCAAGCTGAGGCCAGCTCTCGGTTCAACCCAATGTACACCCCTACTGGCTGGTGTGGTTACGTGTCTTGCGAAGGTGAGCCCCAACGCTGCTCAATCACAAGTTGTATGAGGTTGAAATGAGATCAGAGTTACATGGCCCTGATGTGATGTATTTGTTATATCTATACTGTCTATCTGTTTGGTGAGATTATTTTAGATCATGATAAAAAAATGAAAAATATCCATAGTTCAAGAAGACCACACGACAAATAATAGTGGAGGCAATGATTTTCACCATTAAAATATCAATAGGCCTATTATAATGTTTATTTTCTATCCAATCTATTTATAAAGTCACACAAACCTTAATAAAATGAAAAAAAACATATCATATTGATCCAAAACTCAGGTGACCCTAAATGGTTTTCAATGATAGACGTCCAATCCCTAGCAGGTGCTCTACTTAATAGATGGATCTATCTTATTATTCAGCTCAAACTTTACGACGAGCTTGCCAAATGAACGGACGGACGGTTTAGATATAACACATACCTCATTATGATGGAACTCATGGAACTTGATGACGTCAGCACACAGCCAGGTCGGTGGTGTGAGGTACACCAGCCAATCCGCTTCCGCCTGATTTCCACATCAGCTTACACGTGTAATGTGGAGAGGTTATCTACCATGGATCCATATTCGCGTTCTTTTTACTTCATCCTACGATCTCGCACTTTGAGTGAGAGAAAAGATCGGGAAGGAAACGTAATTTCGTCACAAGCCGAGGGAAAAAAAACGAAAAAAAAAATGCCGCGAAACAGAGACGAACCTCCCGCCATCCGCGTTTATACTGTCTGCGACGAATCAAGGTTCTGTTCATCGCCCTCCCCTCACTGCCATTTCTATCGTTTTTCTTCTCATATATCAAATTACTGTTGAAAATCCTCTCAAATCTCAATTCGTCTCGCATCTGTTCTCTTTTCCAGTGAAAACCCTAACCCTAATTTCATTCCCTTGTTCATTTGGGCATTTCAGTGCTATATATATATATATATATATATATATATATATATATATATATATATATATATATATATATATAAAATCCGTACTCATGGTTTCGAGACCCAGTGATTTGGATCGACTCGTTCGGTCTTGATGTTTGACGTATTGTCCGATACAGCATTGTTCGTGAATGATACAGCTGTATCGGGCCTAAACAGTCCAATATGATATGACCCTGTATTGGTGTTGGATGATATGGTACAGGGAAATCGATTTGCGAACCTATTCCTGAGTTGAGTCGTACCGGATGAATCGGGGGTGAGTTGGCTGCGTCAGGCCGGGTCACCCCCATTTCCTATTTTGACAGATGGGACCCATGGTTTGGTAATCCAGACCATTGGTCTCTTGATTCTGGTACGATCCCAATGGTTTAATAGCCTAATTTGATGCGTTCCATCATACCCGGGGCTTTTGGCATATTGGTTAGGTTCTTAACAACTGGTATCAGAGCTAGGTTTCTATCCAGGTTATGATCCTAAAGGTTTAATAGCCTAACTTTATGCGTTCCATCGGTTCTAGGGCTTTGGGCGTATTGGTTAGTTCTTAACAATTGGTATCAGAGCCAACACCACGTCTTGCATTCGAGTCACGCAAAGGGTGACTTGTGGAATGGGCAACTTGGACCAGAGTGAAAGCTGCCATGATGTGGAGAGGGCTACTTCGACTGCCATAGTACAACTGCCATGGGGAGAAAATGTTATCTGGAAAACAGCCTAGAGGATTGCTGCCATAGAGTGGGCTGCCGTAGAAGTCAGCTGCGGGAGCATGGTTGAATGTTACGATCCCATGTGTTTAATGGGAAAACTTGACGCGTTCCATCAGTCTTGGTTAGGTTCTTAACAATTATTGCATCTCGAACGGAGCATCATTATCATCATCGAAGCCTTATCCCAACTAATTGTGGTTAGCTACACAAATCTTGTAATGCCATTCCACTATTTGAAATGTCATATTGTCAGGATTTATTATAGAAGCTGTGGCAAGCATTTATGGAGCATCGCAAAAAAATAAAAATAAAAATAAAAATAAAAAATCCCAAACTCAAACTGTCCAACGACTAATTTTAGGAGCTTTTTCTAGCAACCATCCACATTCAATTTGGAAAGATCCACAAAACTAGTGGCTATGATGTTCCAATCTGGAAATTGTTTGGAGCGTGGTCCATCCGTGGCAATCCATAACATACCAATGGCCTGCCTGGATTGCCGAACCATGGGTCCATCCAAGTTCTCGGCCAGACGAGTTGCTTAGGTACATTGTACAAGTTCTTGGCCAGATGAGTTGCTCAGGTCGACTTGGTCTGGTTGGTTATATCACCTGTGTATGTAATGACTGGCTTGAGATGGCCTGAGTCCACCCGAGGTTTGAAGACTTGCAATATTGACCTATTGACTTTGACTGAGTCTAATCCGACTCGGATGAGAACTCATCTAAGTCTTACAACCATGGTGAAAATATCAAATTTTAGGGGTTGAAAGAGCATTTGTTCATGAACTCTGCAAGGTTGACAAACCTGTGCAAGTCAACTAATGCCCACGTCACCAGATATGCTAGTGTAGTAGACAAGTGCAATATCCAAGCATCCATTAGAAGGACACCTCTATGTAGATTCTAATGTAGGGTCATTTTCACACCGGGCTCGAGTGGGGTGGCTTGTGGGATGCGGGGGCATACTCAGGGTGGGCGGCCTTTAGAACCAATGTGATTTGGGGCTGGTGTGAGACGGAACCCTTGTGATTTGGGGCCCACGAGGGGGTAGAACCCATGGAATTGGGGCCCGCGAGGAGGGTTCAACCGAGAATCTAACCCATGGATGTAAGGCCTGGGCTATGAGATAAAGGGAGTAATTCGCCATGCTCTATCAGTTCGAGCTTTTAGAGCAAGTAGTTAATTGTCCTGCTCCTGCATCAGATTCCCTACCCCACGAATCAGGATGATCCCCTAGTCAGTAGTCAGGTGAGCCAAAATTAACTGAATAAATGTATCAATGTAAAAATAATTGGACGAGGTTTTCTGACCTGTCCACTTATTTCTAATATCACGGCACACTTACTAGG
The DNA here is from genome assembly GCA_030180095.1 of Magnolia changhungtana. Classification (NCBI taxonomy): domain Eukaryota; kingdom Viridiplantae; phylum Streptophyta; class Magnoliopsida; order Magnoliales; family Magnoliaceae; genus Magnolia; species Magnolia changhungtana. The sequence goes on along the minus strand of JASAUF010000084.1, from coordinate 3,155,202 downwards.
TGGACCACCATTACCTTTCAGCAATAGCATCTACACGCTGAGGCCAACACGATGGATTGCTTGGATATTTCACTTGTGTGCCATGTTGGCATATGTGGTGCTGTGTGCATTAGTTGACTTGTACACGCATGTCGGCTTAACAAATCATAATATCTAGTGTCGTGATTTTATTCATATATGGTATGGCTGGTCCTTGCAATCCTACTAGTAGGGCCCATCTTCCATGATTCTCTCGTTTGATCTCATGAGCCCTGATCTGGGTGAAGTGGACCACGGCTCGAAAGTGTGCCTGATTGGAAGATCCTGTGCACCTGATCTGTGGGCATTCCTGCATTGAATGTGGACCGTTGCTGCATTTCTTCCTCAACTTCTATTTCAATACGCCGGTAGTAAGGTCAGGGTTGTGCAATTGGGGAGATTTTTGGGGCCTCGTGTATACATAGTGGGGCCCATCAGATCAATGCTATGGATCACGGATCCAGGACCCATGAGCTCCACTTAAAAACTCTTAGTTGAGTCGATGAGCATATATTTCTGAATAAATCAATTTGATTTTTTGATATTATTTTACTTTATTATTTTCTGGATGCTGCAGATATCTGATTGTTAGGAATGTACCTGCTTTAGGATGTGGGGATGAGCTGTCGAAATTGTTCGGGTCGTATGGAGAAATAGAAGAGTAAGTTCTTTGCATTTTTCGAATCATAGGATGTTATTAAGTGCGCATTTGTGAGTTCGATGCCCCTCCCCCGGATTACCTGATGCATGTATTTTGCAGGTGATTGCTTGCATCCGCAGGGAATAGTCTCACCTTAAATAAGGGCGCATTTGGATGCACTAATGTATTGAATTTTGACCATCATTATAATAAAATGGAAATGACCAAACTGTCATTACCTTTCTTAGCATCCTTATTGAGGGAATGAGATTCAAATTGCAATTGTGTTAACCTTAAGTCAGATTTTAAAGTAGTGCAACTGGGATCCAAGGGCTACGTCCTCATGACAAATACAAGGAAACATTGTTCATTTTGTCATTACCCGTTGGTTAAATGGAATGTTTGCAATTCAACTCTTGTGTGCATCCTAATTGTGAATCTCTGTTACTTCTGAGTTCGAACGATTTATGATTAGCTGAAATTTTCTTTTGTCATCAATTCAATAGAATCGAAGTTTCTGGTTTTGGTTCTCTTTTTTCTCCTCTTCCTCCTTGTATGGGATAGTAGTGGAGAATATCTGGTATAGCAGAAGGAAACGTGCATACATCGCTTAGCTCCCACTCCTGAAACTTTCATTGTTCATTTTACAATTTTCTGTTAAAAATATCGTCTTTACCTCATTTTTTTTTTTCTATGATTGTAATTTCTTTTTTCTTTATTATTTTTGGATCTGGAGATATAAGCATCTATAGATGCAATGTCTAATCAATTCCAATTTCATTTTTATTTAATATGGATATGTGCTTTTAGGGCCTGTTTACATGTGGGTGGCGCCTTTTGAATTGGACAGGATGGTCTCAGCCATTTTGTTTTGAGTGGGAGATGAAAGATTTGAAAGGAGATGAAGTTGCTGTTCTAACTTGTTAGTGCCACTGCCTAGGGAAGTTTTGGATGAACCAAACAACCATGATCACGCCGCATTTTCTTGTCCTTATATCCCTCTATCAATTGCATGGCCGAGATTATCCCAATCTTGGCCTTTCCCTCACGCATCATCAATATCATGCATTGATTCCTCTCATCCATGATGGCCGTCACTCCAAGGTGGGTCATGGGAATCGCCTTCACCAGTACACGGAGTCCATGCCCAATATTACTTTGAAGTCATCCAATGGAATGGTGGAATGACTCGTCTTATCGACCCATCAACAAACACGCAGCTTCACAACCTTCGCCACACCTTGAATGGGTTTCGCTTCTAAGTTGACTGCTTTGATCTTGCTTGCATCCTTCACCACTGTAAGACCCAACTGCTTTGCCCCCACTCCTGAGATGAAATTGTGGGTTGCTCCTGTGCCCATAAAGCTCGAGTAGATGTACCGTTGATGTGCACAGCCACATACCTCAATGCCTGTCCTAGTGGCTTACCGTGTTCCACCACTTGGCCCAGCAAAGCTCCCAAGTACCTGACTCTCTTCCCTTCATCCTACTCAGCTTGGATTGAGCCCAATGGCTTCTTACGTGGACAACTCTTTGCTTGATGATCGTTGTCGCAAATGAAGCAATTCTAGCTTTTCTCCTGGCTCTTGTGTTTGCCTCCCGTAAGTTGAGTTGCGTCAACTCAATGTGCCACTCCCACCATCCTCATCCATCTTCTCGTCCATCTTTGCTGCGGGGGTGTTTAGTGCTTGTCTGCTCGGGCATTCTCTTGCCATGTGTGGCCCATCGCAGATGAAACACTTCAGTTCTTATGGCTTGGACATGTTTCATCTGTCCTTGCCATCCTTTTTGTCCTTGATACTTCTGCTATCTCTGCCACGTGATGGCTGGCTTCGACCATCCTTGTGCCAGGAGACCTCTCATTTTCCCCCACCTTTGCCATGATCATCCCTTGGCGATCTTGCCTAAAAGATTCTCCCTTGTGAATTTAATTAGGTTCTTTGTTGTCGCCATTGTCAAAGCTAGGACCTGCACACCCTATAATTGCAGTTCTTGCTGTGCTCAGTACTGCAACCCATCCATGAAATTGAAGAGGAGTTCCTTCTCGGGCATGTCATGAATCTTAAGCATGAGCTTAGATAATTCCTTAATATGCTCGCAAATCGATCCCTTCTACCGTTCCAGGTACTCAACATTCTCAGGATAGAATTGCCATTTGATTTGCTTCTTGAAGTCATCCGAAGCGTCAATGACGCATGCTCCCACCCCATGTCCTCTACCATAAAGTTGTCATGTCGGTGAGATACATTGCCGCTGTGTGCACCTTAGCCATCTCATCCACTAGCGAGATGGGCTTGAAGTACCATTCAAATTGCCACAAGAAATTGTCCAGTTCCTTAATGTCCCTCGATCCGTTGTCCTCACCTTCGTTGCACCGCCCATATACCCCTGTTGGTCATAGGCCCTTTCCATAGAGCCTAATCACCTCTCGTCTCCCCAACTCACTCCCTCAGCATGTTGAGTCTCCATCACATTGGTCTGGAATGCCTCCCTTTCATGGTACTGAGTGTCAGCTAATGCAATTAAAGTACTAGCATCTTCATTTTGAGTACCTCAAATGCATCGTCGAGCTCCACCATGCTATTACCCATCACATCCATCCTTGCCCATTGCCCATCACAGACCCTACCTTTACAAGATGTGCCTCCAACGAAGCCATCAAGTCATGGGAATTCTCCCTCCTTGACTTGTTGACACCCTCATTTCCTTGCATATGATTGTTGTTGGTCACGTCCAATGCCATAATGTCTCCATTTCTCGTCCCACAAGCATTACGATCCCCTTTGTGAATGGCTCGGCCTTCCTTGAGTACACACTGCATGAGCTAAGTGCCCAAAGCTCACTAGAATGCAAGAGACACTAGTGTATGGAAGAACCCCTTATATTTCACTGATCTCGAAACTACAACTTCTCTTGGATGCTGTATAATGAGGACCCCTCATAGAGAGCTAGGAAAACTCTAGAACCTACACAAGAATGCTAAGATTGTGCCACATGGCACTCATCCAATAATTAGGTAGAACATTTCTATAATATTCCTCACATCTCTATACAAGACCCCACTAGAGTTTCTTTAAAAACTTTTAGAAATCTCTACACAACTCTATAACATTCCACACAACTCTAGAACTTTCTTCAATTCTTTACACCATTTTGCCATTCTCGACTACATTCTGCACACTTCTACTCTATTCTAGAATTCCCTACACTTATGTACAAACTGTCTCCAATGTACAAGATGAGCATAAATTTTGTTGTGTCCAGGATTTAGGTCCATGGGAATGATCAGTCTGTGACATGAGACATCTTTGCACGAAAGGGGTCCATTATGGGGAGAATGTCCATTGCAGAATATTCTTATAGTTATAGGTGCAGACTTGTGTGCAAGCGGTGGACCACCTGCCTATATTTTGCCACATTGATAAGGGCTGTTTGGATGCAAAACTTGAATATACGGATAACTCAAACTGACTGCAATTTGACATAATTCAGCAGAAAGAATATGGAACTTGACTAAATTGCGCCTTGTTGCCTATTTGGGTGGCCATACTTCAAATACATCTTTTTTCCACCGAATCATGCTTTTCTGCTCATGGGTCAGAGTTTTTTCCTGCTTCTCATCACCTACATTGGGTTGCCATCGAATTTTTATGGAATTCCTTCCATGAACATGTTTGTTTTTGTTCAGATTGACTTCCATGGAGGTCTTGCAACTTGTTTGTCATTAACATGTGGGGTTTTACACAGTGTGTGGACTTCTATAGAAATGCTTCCTTTACTAGCTTAAACTGGATTGCAATCACCATTCCTAATTTTCATGTTGTGAGTCAGTTGCACGGTCCTTCTAATCAAGTGTCGCTCGCTTCGGAATCAGGCTCCCTCTCTCGCTTGATGCTTCTTAGCTGTTTATACCTGCTAGCATTTTGATACAGACTCTTCCCCTTCTCCATACCCAAATCTGTTGCTGTTTCACTTCATGCTTCATGCAACTATGCTGTGGGACATCAGATGGAGACTGAAGCCGAGTGGAAAAACACATTGGATCTTGCACCTAGGAGTTTATTTGACAATGAAGAAAGTAATCTTCCAAAAGAAAAGAAGAAGAAGAAGAAAACTAGGATTGGGTCGCACCACTAGGAAAGGAGTCATTTTTGCAGTTGGCATGAAGTCATTGAGGATGTCTCCTTGTAAAGATTTATTAGGAAGCATTTCTTTCCTCTAAATACTATTTATTAGAGAAGTGGCATCTTAATCCCTTTTTTTTTTTTTTTTCATCAGGTGTAAGCCTATGGATGGGGAGGACTGTGAGCCTTATACGGATGTTTATTGGATCAAATTCTTACAGGTCAGCAATGCCAGGTGACTGAAATTAATAGAGATGTAAGGCTTTTGGCATGTGAACATGCACATACTCGCACGGGGTTTGCTAGCAATGTTCTTGCAAGGAAGTGCACGCCAATTGCTTCCTCCACCCCCTTTCAAAGGGCATTTTGGTCCATTGAATGAGGACATTGAGGTGGGCAATGGTGTGAAAAAAAAGTTGCTCGCAAAGCTGTGCTTGTACGTCTGGATAGCTGTAATATCATGACAGTGTTGGCTGTCTTTCCAATTTCCTGTTAATCTTTCTCTCTCGTGGCTGGCTTGCAACTAATTGCGATGCAGACCTGTCGTTTACTGCCATAGTGGACCCCAGTTAGTTGGGGTAAGGCTTATATCATGATGATGACGGTGATGACCTGTTGTTTACTCTAAATCTTCTTCTATTGTCATTTTATGTTGCAGAGAAATTCAACATTTTTATTGGCAAGTGAGATGTTCACATACAGTGCCTGTATATGATCATTTCTCATAAAGACCCTATGCTTTTGATAAATTCCCAATTTTCCTTTATTTGGTATTAAGAACAGTACACTTTTACTACTAGAACAATACCAGAAATGGAAAAACAGGATGCATCCATGAAAAGCATTAGGTTTGTATTTCAATTTTGTTTTTCATAATTTCCATTATGTGGCCATTGGAGTATTCAACTGTGAATGTAGGGCCACAGCATGGTGTATTTGAATATGTGGCCTGGTTGTTGCAGGTTTGCAAAGAGGAAACTAGATGAGTTTGTTTTCCTCGGGAATCAACTGCAGGTTTCGTATGCTCCTCAGTACGAGTCTCTTTCTGATACGAAGGAGAAATTGGAAGGCAGGAAAAAAGAAGTTCTAAGCCGACTAAACTGTGAGTTTCTTCTAAGATTGATTTGTGCAGTCACTTGCAAAAATTACCTCATTGTACCTTGAAACAAGCTTCTTCATCTTTTTTCCTCTTCTTCTATATTTACAAATTGCAGCTGGAAGATCCAAAGGATCAGAGCCTTCCAAGCAAATGTAAGGGAGCAGTTATGGCTTCAATCTTTCAGTATGAGTTCTTTGAAGAATTGCTTTTAATGGACACCATTTTGAATAGAGGAAATACACAATGTTCAGTCAACTAATTTTACTAGGACCAGCAAATTGTACATGTGTTGGCCTGCCATTTGGTGATCCATAACTGTCCATGTGGTGGGCCCCATCATGGATGAGGAAACCATCATGTGGTCCTAACCATCCAACTGGATCTATGCTTGTTCTTAAACATGGAACATCATCTCTTACCTCCACTTTCAAGCCATCAATTGGATAGAAAGATCATCTGGTAAAGAAGATCATCTATGATGAGTCCCACCAGGTGAATAGCCAAGAGTGCCAAAAGGCGGGTGAGTCCTATGTGTACCATTGCTAGATCAGGTTTAAAAAAAAAAACACCATTCTTTGGATCCAGCATTGGATAACCCCTCTTTGGAATGCTGCAGTTTAAATATATTGCTACAATTATTCTTATTCATAATTCTCTAGGGATCATACGGAATCAGCAAAAGCTCATCACAGGCAAGATCCTATATTCAGCAGGGTGACCTCTGACAAGGTTCGTATCTGGTCATGTTATGAATTCATGTGTTTTTTTATGTATTAGATGCTGACCAGGGATACCGTATGGGGTGAATTGATTCCCTAGGAGTGTAGTTACAAGTAGTTCTAAAACTCACTGACTCAAATCGAAACTCTGCTGAGTCAACTCGACTAGGAAATATTTTGAGCCGAATCGCTGACTCAAATCGACACAACTTGCCATGCCTTGAACCAAGTTACTCAGTTTAAGAAAAAGGGATGCTATTAAAAGGTGGGAGCACAATTCCAACACCCAACCTCAATAAAGGGGATACCAGGACCTTAGCCAATATGGAATATGTAATGTCAGTTGCTTTGCTTGACATACTATGTTACTTTAGTAAACGTAACTATTTTAAATATCTACTAAAATTCCTAATGTTTTCAATTTATATAATTAAACATTGAGTTGAGTTGGGTCGGGTCGGGTCGAGTCAACCTGACTGGGATGAACATCGAGTCGAGTCGAGTTTTTGGGTTTTCTTTGAACTGTGGTTGTAGATGCTCGTTTACTGTACTTTTTATACGACGTGCCATATAGTGCCTCGTTGTCCGTATTTTGATTGCATGCCATGTAGATAAAAGCTTCACAAAATTGCCACTTGCCACTCTTTCAGTGTACGTCTTGCTGAAAAGGGGGACGTGAATTGCTTGTAACCCCTGGTTATGGGGGATTCCTGTAACCCTTGACGTGGTCCAATAATAATGTGCTGCATGCGCTTGTTAAATGTGGAGCCTGTTGTGAAAAGCAAAGATTCTTTGGGATGAAGTGATCATTTTTCAATTTTTGTTGTAGGCCCCGCTTCTGATAGATGCCAAGGTGCTCTTTCATTAGGACATTTCAGGGGTTCCAGGCAATTTGCATCCCAAAAGGAGTGCCAAAGCTATACTATATTGAAGGATAAGGCAAAAAAATGTTGGGCATGGGACAAACACCACAATCCCTGTATGGTGGAAATTTGATATTCCAATAGAAACATAAAATTGCAGGAGGGTCAAATCAAATGATACGTCTTATTTATTTATTAGATTAATAAAAATGTAGATGCTTAAAAAAAAGAATGGGGAGAAATGAAACAGGTGGCCGAACTGATCCTAATCTGACATCTCATGTTAAATTTTCATCAACTAATGATATTATGTTGCATTTGTATGTAGTTCAAAACTGTATAGGCTCTGGATAGAAGTTAGTCTTGAGGTATTACAATTCTATTTCTTTCCCTTCAATCAATAGGATAGAAGTAACTTTATTATCACAAACAATCATTAAAGTTTGTTCAGCTCAAGACTTTCAATTTACGATATGCCTACAGCTTTTATCAAAGAGGCGTGTGCTCCAGTGGCACTGGCTTGTGGTGGTACCAGGTAGATGTGGGGCCCAAGTGATGTATACAGGACATCCAAACTGTCCATCAGATGCTTCAGCTCATTTTAGCCGTGGCAATTAAGAAAATCAGCCCAATCCAAGACTCATGTGGTCCACGGCACAGGGAACACGATGGGAGGAAATGCTTACTCTTAATTTGAACTGGGTCTCACCTGAGTTTCAAAACAGCCTTATCTCAGGTCAGACTCTTCATCCAGGCTAGTTGAGGGGTCTGAATGGCCTGAATTGCAGGTATACTACGTGGCGGGCCCCCTATTAAAAACAATGGTAGGCGTCCACTCTCATCTTGTTCACTGTGGTGTGGTCTACCTGAATATTGGATCGGCCTGAGTTCTGTGTACCAGTGGTAGCCTGAGGTCTCACATCTGATGGATGGGTTGGATGTAATGAGCACATCACATGGGCCCACTTCTGTCCGGTGCCATGGTAGTTGATGGTGGTACCATACCACTGAAGCATGACTCTTTATCAAATAGGATTCAGTTGGTACTGAATTCTTTTCTCTGGGATCGAATGCAAGCATGGGATTTTAACGCCACCATTTGTCAGTTTCACAATCTGTGAAGGGATGCTGGTTGGGTACTAGCAATTTGAAGTTGATTAGGCAGGGAAATAGGAGCCATTCTGATGCAGTTTCCATTTCTTGGGCTACCCTAAATGGCACTGAAAAGCAACCCAATCACATTTCCAGTGGACTTGCAAACAGTCCATTAACAAAGAAAACCAAAAAGATTTGTTTGTGTGAGTGGTACTGTGGTACCAGGAAGATGTGGGGTGGGGTCCATGTGGTGTTTGCAGAATCCAACCTTTTTTTTTTTTTTTACACACGCACACAGACCACCAGACAGTCACGCCATGGTGGGATTTCACCACCTATGGGTATTCGAACCCTCAACCAGGTGTTGAAACTCCTAAGAGTCTACCACCGGAGTAAGAATAAGGACCCTGCGGAATCAAACCTGTCTGTCAGATGAGTCATCTCAGAAACCCATAGGAGGCTAGTACCCAAAACTCATCCTGATCCAAAACTGAGGTGGGCCACCCAAAAGGGAAAACCCACCCTTGAATTTCATGTTGACCCACATGAGTGGTGAAGCAGCCTACATTATCTCCTGACCCTTCATCTGCTGGACTGGATGAAGGGTCTGAACGGCGTTGATTATATATACACAACATGGTGGGGCCACTACTCCAACCAACAGTGCGTGTTGCCTTTTAATGTGTTCCCTGTTCTATGGCCCATCCGAGTTTTGGATCGTGTTGATTTTTGGGCCCTGAGGTTTTTCTGAGGTGACATATCTTATGGATGGGTTGGATTCATTAAGAACATTGTTGGGCCCCTTATCTGTCCAGTACTAGTGTAAGCTTACAGTGATATTGTACCACCCGAACGCATGACTTTGTTTTGATCCTTAACAATTTTATCACTTTGTACTATTGGGGGCATTGATTATATTGAAGCTCACATTGCATGAAACTGATAGGAGTCTTCCTGCAATCACAGGAGTACTTTTCATCCCCATCGATGAACAACACAGTCCAATTTGTCAGAGAGAAGCTTGATAAGGTTAGAAAATGTTTCCTACATACTTTGCTTTTGCACATATGTATTATCCAAGATCATGCACCAGTTGTTTTGAAATTTTTGTGTTGTGTAGATACAATCAAGTAGTGAGCATGTAGAGGGTGGGCCGGCCTTCAAGAAACCGCGGGTCGACAATAGAAGAAGAATATGATGGACCATTTACCATGCAAGAAAATGATTGCCTTCTGAAAGTTCTGCCACTCCTGAACAATGTTACCTGAAACACAAACTCCTGATGAATGGCTCAGATCTTGCATCATGTGACAAAATGGCAGGTGGGGGAGAGTAGGGTTCAGATTCCTATAATTGCAAGAGTAGCCATCGAAGGGCTCTATCTGGAAATAAGGCAGGCATGACCATTGATTTTCAACCAGAACCTTTAGAAGAAAAGAAAAAATCAGTAAATTTTTTTCTGCAGAAAGGTGAGAGTTTCTAGTTTAGATGTATCATAAATCAAAACTACTCATGGGTTAGAGTGGTAGATTCACAAGAGTTTCAACACAAGGTTCATGGGTTCAAGAGTACCCATTGTGGTGTGTGTCAAAAAATAAAATAAATCATAAATCAAAACTGACGTTTATTTGATGATCTGAATATTTGATTGAATAGGGAGCTCACCATGTAGTCAACTCACGTGGGTCCTGGTGCAAATCAAGGGTGGGTGGACTGCACCCAGCCCACTTTTGTGGGCAGTTCGTCCATAAATCAGTGAACCGTCGGTTCAAATCTCATTGGCACTTTCAATCGGGCTCAGTTTTCAGTCAATATTTTAAAACCCAGACTGGACTCCAACCCCTTTTTATGGGCGGTTTACTTGGCCATTTCTACCAACATGCGGACCAGACCCAATCCAGTTTTTGTGGGTGGTTTTGGTCGAAACCGGCCAACCACCAGTTCAAACGGTCCAACCCACAACTAAATATTTAAATTAAGAGGTGGGAGTGTCCTGTTCATTAAAAGGGTAGCTTACCTGTTTGGTACCTAAGATGTACATCTGGGGCCCATAATTGGTTCATCCAAGCCATTGATCTGATGTCCTGCATTGTGGATTAACGGTGCCCAACAAATCTCCCAATTTGGAAGGTCCTCAGTATCAAATCTTCTCTTTTTCTCCATTGGATGTGGACTGTTGGTTCATTTCTTCTTAACCATTTATTGATTTGCTAACAGCAGAAAGGTTGGAACTGACCAAATGAGGAGAGAGTTTTGGGCATGTTTCATCCATGAGATGGACATCAGATCAATGGATTGGATGAACCAATCATGAACCCCACATTTACATATAAGTTATCAAACATGGAACTCGGCCTCTTTAATGAATTGAATACAGAAAAATCAGGAGAATATAAGAAAAACCTCCAAGATTGAAGGATACTAACCCTCCACCAGGTGGGCCCGGGAAACAGACTCTAATAAAGAAAAAGACAGTAATGGTTCACATTCAACTGAAAAAAGGAAAGGTTACAGATTATATAGACAGGATCTTTCAATCTTGGGGATTTTCAGTGCATGGACGAACTAGGGCGAGGCCCATCATGTTGACGGTTTGAATTCTGGATCGTTGAACGGTGGGCCCACTTGTACGAACTGAAAGCCAAAGGTGGAACCCTCCAAAAATAGGCCAGAGTAGAAGGGTAGTATGGTAACTTACAATCGGTTGTACTGTACTTTCGGTGCATTTTATCCCTTCCAAAACCTTTTTCCTCTTTTACCCTTGGCATAAAGACTAATCACCTGAGTGTCCTGTCCGGCATGGGTAATGATCACATGCCTGCGCATATATGTGAGTTCGCATGCATTCGATCTTCTGTGGGGTCTACAGTGATGTTATTCTAGGATCTGAACTGTGAATCAGGTTATTAGATTCAGTTTCACCGTACAGATAAAAATCAGGTCGATTCCAAAACTTGGGTGGGCCATACTAGGTGGAATAATGTTAAATACACCTAAATTCTCTAATCAATTCATCGACCGTGGCCCACAGAATTCTGAATTCATCCTTCTGCATTACATCGGATGAACGGATTGGATGGCATATAAACAGCACGGTAGACCCCACAGAGAATCTGGAAGTTTTGTACGGTGGGTATCCTCCTCCACATGCTCCCCGTTGTTCCCTGTTGTGTGGCCAGCCTAATTTCCGGAATGGGCAGATTTTTTGGTTCCTGGAATTATCAAGGAAGGCCACGTCTGATGGATGGTCTGGATGAAATAAAAACGTCACGGTGGGCCTTACAAAGCTCGAAGGTATGATAACTCAGCCATAATGATCCTTCTTAACTCACAGCTAAGGTTATTTCAGTCATTTGGCATACTAACGGTTTTAAAGCTCAGACAGAAGCCATTGCGTTCCTCCTATGAGGTACTTATAACTTTCTCTAATGTGGGAAAGACTACTTAACTTGCGTAAAATCCACCCCGTCCATCATGTACATCACCCCCTGCCTGGCCTTGATGCGAAATGTCAGGAAGATTCAACACTCAGGTGGGCCACCCCATAAAATTATACTTATAAACCCTTAAATTCACGTAATATGGCCCACTTGAGCTTTGGAATAGTGGTATTTTGGTTAATTCTTTCGGTTTTGATGTGGCCCATTAGATGAAAGGATTTGGTGATATACAAACACCACGGTTGGCGCTGTACAAAACCAATGGTGGATTTCACATCTCAACTTTTCCCGGGAGGCGGATTCCCATCTTTTTTAAAAAACAAACTTTTCCCGGGTACACTGAGTTCAGCCAAGCCGTGACCGTGGGCCGACCTTGATGTGTGCTGTATATCCACTCCGTTCATCTGTTTTTCCGGATCATTTTAGTGAATTGGAAAAAAAATGAAGCAAATCCGAATCTAAGGTGGACCACACCACTTGAAATAGCGGAGACTAACCATTAAAAAGTTTTAGATCAAACTTACTAATGTGATCAAGCTGATACTTTTGTTTTCCCTTCATCGAGGTCTGTGTGACCTTATCAACTGGTTGGATGGCAAATAAACATTACAGTGGGTTTTAGGAAGTTTTTAATGGTGGCCGTTCAATCACCACTGTTTTCTTGTGTTGTGGTCCACCTGAGATTTGTATCCGCCTCATTTTTAAAAGCATTCCTAAAATGATCTGAAAAAAAGGATGGACGGCGTGGATAAATACATCGAGGTTGCCCCACCGTCAGGCCCACCTGGCTGGATCCGGGGTCGCACCTAAGCCGCGTTCCGCCAGCGCAGCTCCTCTTAAATCTCATCGTATTTACATTCCTCTCACAGCCAAAACTCCAAAGTCCAACAGACGGAGAAGCGGAGAGAGAGAGAGAGGGAGAGAGAAGATGATCATTCCTGTTCGTTGCTTCACATGCGGGAAGGTAATCTCTAGGGTTTTAATTTCAATTTCCATGGTTTCTGGCATCTTATCTCTTGTTCGGATGTTGCGTCTCCTTTCTAGGGGTTTTCATATCGTCTCTGATCTTTTCTAGGGTTTTCTTTTTCTTGGAAATGGTTGCCTTTTCATAGGTGATCGGTAACAAATGGGACACGTATCTTGATCTTCTCCAGGCCGATTACACTGAAGGGTGAGTACCATCTCTCTCTCTCTCTCTCTCTCTCTCTCTCTCTCACACACACACACACACACACACACACACACCAAGGTTTGAAAATCGGTCTTGGCCCTGTATGGCTGTATCGGTCACCAGCTTAGCTAGGTCGTGTTGTCCTATATCGGGCCATTTCAGGCATGTTTCGGGCCAATACAGCTGTATTGTCTATGGAAATAACCAGTTCGTATTGGTTTATATCGGGCCATTCGTACCAGTTCTGGACGAAAGCCTAAACCCTGTTCATGGACAACCAGTTGCTGGAAAGTGTTTTTGTCTAACTAGTGCTTGATTGCTTACTTGTTATGTGGATGGAATCCCACCCGTCCAACAGTTTGGCCCCACCAGGAAGATAGCTGAGCACAGAGATTTAGACTAATCCACTCATCAGGTGGGGGACATGTACTTATATTGGCAGTTGTCAACTGTTTTCTATGTCGTGGACCTCGTGATGAGTGGATTGGTTTGATTTTTTGCATCAGATTCTTTGTCATGGGGTCTACCTTTTGGACTGGTTGGATCTTGTACTCACTTGAGATGTTGACATTCATGAGCTGGTTGGACAATAAAAATATGGTCCAAATAGTCATGTGGGACTTGCTGTGTGGGTGTGCATGCTGACATATATTTGTAGTGGGTTCCATACCTTTAGAGGCATGGCATTATTGTGCCTCTAAATTATGTACCATAGACATGGCACATGTATGATGATCTAAACCAAACATCCTACAAGCTAAATTGTGCCTCCAAATTATGTGCCATATTTTAGATTTTGTGTGGGCCATCAGACTGTTTGTGACATGTATACATATTTATTCATTGAATTATATTACAATTTTTCGATGGTTGAGTTAATATGTTTGGTTGTGATTGTTTCATGATCATATTTGCATATAGATATTTGTATCGGCAATCACGATGAGCTGTGGCCGATATTTGTTTGTTAAAGGCTTGGTCAGCTTCTCACACAACATGGACCATTGTGCATGTATGTACCACATGAGTAATGTATATTGAGGTACGTGCATATGAGATGTACCCCTTCCCTGTCTTATCATTGGATACATGAGACCCATGCATTAAGCCATTTGCAAATTCAAATCAATGGTGTTTGAATGAAAAGGGGGCCCCACATACCTACACTAGGATAAATCCAATGTCTCTTTGGGTTCATCTTCTTTTCAAAGATGATTTAACTCTATGAGTGCGTGTGCACGATCCTAGTCACCATGGCGCCGTAAAACCGTGCATCACTACAGACCATGACCATATGGCTTTGTCCTCATGGCCTTTCTAGATCTCGATGATCATGGTGCTCGCCTCCTTAATCTTCTTGTCAAAGTTGGGTGCTTGCTGCCCGATCACTGGCCTTGTGCGTCCCACCTGTCTGATGGTTGGCAGAATTGCTGCCCATGATCAACAGCAAGTGGCACTGCCGCCTACATGTTCGCTGGCTGTAACCATGGTCGGCATTCATGTTAGCAGCTATGGCTGCTGGGTTCATATCTGGCCTTTGCCATAGCCAACATTTGCATCATCGATGGGTAGCAATATAGAGGGCCTTGAGAGTGGGCTCAAGGAACTCAATTGGGAGATGTTGATGCTCTAAACATTTTTGGTAACTATGGGGGTTCGACTCACACGGTTGAAGATTGCCATGATGATGGGTAGGATCGATTTGAGTCAATAAATGGGCAGCAATATAGAGGGCCTTGATAGCGAGCTCGAGGAACTCAAGTGGTAGATGTTGGATGCTCTAAGCATTAGTTTCAAGAGGGGAAGTGCCTTTAAGGTTTGTGGTGTTGGAGATTCCCACCATGCTAAAAGATCAGGCTGAGGAAATAACAACGGCAGTTCATATCATCAGCAAGACACACACCGGCGTCCGCGACAATAGAAAATATCAACGATTGAAATCGCTGATTGATATTAAAAGTTCACGATTCGGCGAGCAACTCCGCAACAATCGACAAATCGGTTTGGGGACACTTTTACGATGATGGGTTTGGGACCAAAACTTTTACTTTAAAGATGATGGGTGGAGAGTCTTAACAGATCACTCAACTCTCCTCTCTCAAGTCTCCACACTATACCAAAATACCACACTCACATGGACTTTACACACACTACAAGTGTAGAAGGATGGCCACCCCATGGTATAGTGTTACACGATCACACACGTGTGGGGTCATTGGGATGCTTATTACTTATCCAATGGATGAACCGATTAAGACCATTGTTCAATAATGGCTTGCTTAATGGGAGTCTAGCTTTATCTCACTTGGCCTATGTTGATCAACATTTAGTTTTGAAAACATGTTGGGGTCCACCTTATTGATGGCATGTATCTCACATACATGAGCCATGTTGTCACATGAGGCGTGAATTGGGGCTCCTACATCCGTGGGGCGTTCAGCAAACCTACAATATTTCTATACCAATGGCTCTGGGGTGAGTGATCATACATTATGGTTTGGGATTTCATTTTGTACAACTGGAGCCTACTTTTCAGTGATCCAATCTGTTGTTCCACGCCATCCATTAGTTGTGTCTCACTGTCCCCTGTCCCATGTACTGTCCTTGTACAAAAATAATCCAGTCTGCTCATCCAATGGGCCACAGTGTTAGCCTAAAATTTTCTTATTTGTCCACGTTATTTACAAACTGTAGCTCATATGATCAGTAGAATGCCTCAAAATTTTGCCAAGAGATCTACATGGTGGAAGCCGTCTGATTGTTGGCTTGAATCATGTGTAGGCCATGCTTGCATATGGCTCCCCTGTAAATGTGAGCAGTAGTTGAATCAGGGCCCACTAAAGTTGTAGCTAACAGAGAGGATCTTTTTGAAAGGGTATTAATTTATTGCCTATCTTTTCCATAGGTTAGAAATGTGCCTCGGGAGTTTTATGTGATCACCTTGTACCAATCAAATTGAAGGGGAGATTTCATAGGATAGTTGTAAGACCGGCCATGTTTTATAGGACAATTGTGGGGGGCGAAGGAACAACATGTTCATAGGATGAGTGTAGCCAAAATGAGGATATTGAGATGGATGACTAGCAAGATGAGGAAGGATAATAGTTATAAATGAATGCATTTGAAGGAATTTAGGGGTACTACAAATAGGTAATAAGACAAGGCAAATTAGACTTGGATCCTTTGGCCATTGGCCAAGGGAGACCAATAACTCCACCAGTTAAGAATGAGTAGGTTCAAGTTGAAGCATCCAGAAAGCAAGGGGAATGTCTAAAACCATATGATGACCTATGGTTTAACCGAGGATATGGTTCTCAATAGACTGGAATTGCTGAGCAGGATTCATATGGCTGATATCAATTAGTTGGGACGAGGCTTCAGTGATGATGATGGTGGCCATGTCCTATAAATTTACCGGTATTTTAGTTTACTAATAGTCCTAAAACAAAATAAGTGAATTAAAAAAAAAAAAAGAAATCCGATTTTTTTAAATTTTTAATTAATTAATTATTATTTTTAAAACTTTGGTAGTAGCAAGCAGTGTTTGAAATATCGGTATCGCACAATGTATCGCATCCTTGGGATACAGATACATATCGGTTATCGCATGGGATATATCGTTTGTATCGCTAATTTATCGCACTTTTTGGAAAACATGGGGTTCGAACATTGGAAAAATGATTGAATTTTTCAATGAAACTGGGTATTCTTAAAAAGATATTAATACACACTTTTAAATTATAACATCTTAAAAACAAGTGCACACAATATGTTCCCTTTGTATAGGATCTTAAGTTTGGTTGTCTAATTGAACTAAGCAACTATATTCAAATATAATGCATAACATTCATAAATGTATTAAGACATGTATATCCACACCGTCCATCTATTTTGCCACCTTAATCTACGGTACCATCTCAAAAATGAAGCAGATCCAATTATCTAGTGGACCATGCCATAAGAAAGAGTATTGATTGAACCATTAAAACCTTCTTACTGCTCACCTTAATGTTTTTGTTGCGTTAATTGCCATCCACTATGTTGATAAGTTCACATGAGCGGGATGAAAGGAAAAAACAAATATATGACTGATCCAAAACTCACGTGGCCTATTAATAGTCACTCACCACTTTTTCCTTCATCATGGTTCACTTGATAATTGAATGTACTTTATTATTATTATTATAATTCACACGTCTTTACTTTTTTATTGGTCTTGGGGACACTTTTACGAGGCGATTATGGGACCCCATCCATTGTATCCATCTTTTCCATTCATTTTTTGGGATAATTTTAAAGCATAAGCCAAAAAATGGGGCTCCTCTCTAAGTGGACCACATCACGACAAAACCACACTGGGAATAAAGATGCCACCATTGAAACCACTTGTTGTGTTCTTTGGTGTGGTCCATTTGATCCACATATCTAGGCTACACTTTAGGATCATGCACTAAAATGGCCTATAAAAATAGATGGATGGTGTAGATAAAACACATATATCATATCATGGGCATTAATGGGATATAGAGCCCTTGGCCTGACAAGACCGCCATCCGTCTCTAGCTTTTGAAAACATTTCATGCTCGTTACACCTTACGAGTGATCACGAGAACTTTCTCGATAATTCATCATAAGTGATACTATTCCAAAATCCGAATTGGAGCTTCACGTGATTTTCGTGGGGCCATAAAACCCATATGTCCCAACTTTTACTTTAATCCAAAACTTTGGTTGGCCATGGAAAAAGAAAATAGTTTACCCCTTGATTTACATCTTTTTTGGGAGGGCCTACTAGAGTTTTATATCAAGGTGAATATTGGTCCTTGTAAGTTTCATGAGATGCCGCATCACATGGACCGTTTAGATTGGAGGCCATTAGTTGTGCAAAGGTGCACACGTGCCTAGATGCATAGGTGAGGATGCCTCTTCTTGCGAAAGGCTTTTGCAGAAGTTCATGCTAGATGGGGCCCAATGTGATGTTTAAAATCCACCCGTCCATTCATCCATTTACAAAGCTCATTTTAGGATATGCCATCAGAAAATGAGGTAGATCCAAAATCAAGTGGGTCATACGAGAGGAAAATGGGGAAAGAGTTTCCTCTTGTTGAAACTTTCCATGGGCTCCACCTTGATGTTTATATGACATCCAAACCCTTTATAAGGTCATTCACACTTGAATGAAGTGAAAACACGAAAAAATTATCCTATATTAAGGATCTTTTTGATAAAAATGTTTCAATGGTCTCATTGAATCCCTATCTTTTCCCCTTGGTGGCCCACCTCTGAGCTTTATGATCAACCTCATTTCGGTCACATGTCTTAAAATGAGCTCGCAAAACAGATGGACATGGCGGACTTCTAACAAACAACACGGTGGGCCCCACCTATCATCCCAGGCATAAACTTCATGGGGCGTTTAAGGAATAAAAACGGCTCATAGGATGAGTTTTTTAAATTGAGGAGAGGTTCCGAAAGAGGGTTCCGGCCTTCCAATGCTAAAACCCATAATTCTCTCCCCAAATCTCCGGGTTTCTCTGATTTCTTTGAGATTTTCTTCCAAAATCACTTCCATTTTCAAGCAAAAATCTATTCAAAGAAAGGAAAAAAAAGAAAAAGGAATCGGAGATTTTCTTTACCCTAACCTACAAATGGTGAGCTTCGATTGAATGGCCCACCAAATGTGGCTTCCAATCGGGAAATCTCCTCTCCAGTGCAAAATCCACCCTCTTGAAAGTTTCCCCATTTTTTTTTTAACGATTTTTTCGAACATTTACGCACAACTAAAAATTTCTTACTTTCTTCCGAGCAGAGTTCATATCGTTGATATCATTATCGTAATATCGGACGATATCGACGATGTATAGCAGATATCGGCGATATATCGCATACGATATCGACGATAAAATCGTGCGATATCTGAAGTTTTGGATTTTTAGTATCTTCCGAGGGTTATCGGCGGAGTTTAAAAAAAAAAAGAAATGCGATACGATAATATCGGCCGATATATCGGCCGATAGAATCGATATTTCGATCACTGGTAGCAAGTACACACACACAAACAGTCACTCACACTCACGGAGATGCCCATCTTCTATTAGGGTGCCCCTGTTGGAAAAGGATGCAAATGACATTTGCACCATTGAGCGGAATGAAGTCTATCAACCTGATTTATGTGGCTTGTGGGCAACCATGGCGAGTCTTTAGAGCATTTCCTAACATTGTCTGAATCTTGCTTATTTAAAAGTTTATATATTTGATTTGTTGGTAATAAATCTCTCGATGATGTATGCAGAGATGCTCTTGATGCATTGGGCTTGGTCCGCTATTGTTGCAGGCGGATGCTCATGACCCACGTCGACCTGATTGAGAAGCTCCTCAATTACAACAGTAAATCTCTTGCCCTTCCTGCTCACTAATTGGAAATCTTATCAATGTTGATCAAGATGAGATAGTCACTTGCTCAATCACCTACTTAAAAATCAGAGTGCATCCTGCTTCTTCTCACCGTCCCATCCTGATCCAATGGCGAGGCAGTTTGCCAATAGTTACTTTGTGCTATTGGCATCAGCGGCACCTTCCGGTTTCTTTTCTTCTTCATTTTTTTCCTGCTTTTATATGGATTTGCTCCACTAATGTGTGTTGCTCTGTAACAGCTCTGGAGAAAAGTGAGGCCTCTTAAGATGAAATGGTGGTGCTTATCAATGTGATCCTTAGCTCATGTGACTTTGGTGGCCCACTGTATATGCGAATGCTAGAACTGAGATTTTGACTGGTGAAGACAGGGAGCCTTTTGCATCTGACCCTTGATTTGAGTATCAATGCAAAGGAAATTAGAATGTCTTTTGAGACCCTTGATTGAGAGGAATATGGTCTGTTAATAGCATTTTTGGTAGATTTTTGTGTTTAGACAACCTCCATTTTTGTTTCCAAATTGGGCTGAATACAAGAGTATAGTCTACAGACGTACCTGTTCCGAATGATACTTAAAAACCGTAGCGGTCTTGTTCACACCAACATATATCTGCATGTTTGGGACATCTGCATCACGAAAATTACTTGTCTTTGATATCTGGCTGATCCACTCGTTATGTGGGCCACAACTCAATATTCTTTCTGATGGTTGTTTGTCCGTTGATTTGAACGGTTCGGTCCACCTGATGAGCGGACCGGCTTGATTTTCTGCCAGGTGATCTTCTGGTGGGGCCCACTGTTTGATTTTCGCCAATCTGCATTTTTTTGGTGGACTGACAATCCCGTTCAACAGACTGTCAGTATGAAATCACACCGCTGACTCGGATATGCCTCATTAACCATCTATTTCGAGAAGCCATTTGAAAACTACTGTTTGGATGGTTAGGATTGTCTGGTAGAGATTTTGGGGTCATGACCCACGCATGGTGGAAACGTCCAATGGATGGTGGGTATCACTTGATTGTGAGGCTTTCGTTGATGATCATCCTCCGCACGTCAGGTCCCGTTTTTTGTACATTAATACAAAATAATGGTCACATCAGCATATGATGGCCCACCTTGTCCACGCCAGTTTGGAAGGCATCAAACCATGATCCTGTAAAGCAATTGTGACACAGACAACCTTATAAACGACAAATGTAGCTAAAATAGTGATGGTAACGATGACGTAGTGTTATCAAAATATCTCTTATTTTGGGTTTATCCTGACCGTCCGATTGGCAATGTAACATATCCACTCATCCATCTAGGAGTGTTGATATTTTTCTGTTGGGGAATGATGCCGTGCAACAACGTTGACACCTATATATATATATATATATATATATATATATATATATATATATATATATATATATATATATATAGCCAACAGTTCGAATCCAACGTATCTAACTCCAACCACTTGCCCTTGTCCTTGAAGCCATCCATTTTCCAAGCCACTCTTTTTTGTACGGTTGGGATCAATCTAATGGAGTGTTTACTGTGACTCTTTTGTACGGCGGCCAGTGAAAACTGGGTTGAATCAGATAGACAGCCCAGATCGATCATTGAACTGTCCAAGTGTCCAATTCAACTAGTTTGCAGCATGAG
This sequence comes from Magnolia changhungtana, assembly GCA_030180095.1. Classification (NCBI taxonomy): domain Eukaryota; kingdom Viridiplantae; phylum Streptophyta; class Magnoliopsida; order Magnoliales; family Magnoliaceae; genus Magnolia; species Magnolia changhungtana. The sequence continues at coordinate 3,133,969 of JASAUF010000084.1, read as the reverse complement.
GCTCCAATCTCATTGAAATTTATTGATTTTTTTTTTTATTTTTTTTTTTTTTTATTTTTCTGTTAATTAACATTCACCGGCTTCGTTAGCACTCCTCCGCCAATGTTGGGCAATGTGCTCGTTGATCAGGTCCGTCCATTATCATGGACACATTGGTAAAATTCCCAAATTGATGAGATGGAATGAACCATGTAAAATGTATCCATGAATTGGACGGTTAATATAATTAATGGACACTACATGGTACCACGAGATGGTCACTCCAGTCTGGTTTTGGTTTGTGGCCATTCCATGAGTGGGCCACTCTAATGGACGGCTCGGATCGACAAGCAAAATTCACCGGTGAAGGCCGGTGGAGGCCATTAACAAATTGGCGTCTGTTAAACTACAGCGACATTCGAGGGCTCACTCATATAAAAACAATGGCTCTGGGAGGTGACACGTGTTTCGTTTTTTTTCCCACGCATTGCGAAGATCTGCGGACGAGAATGGCCGAATATCGAAAGGTCCACATCCCTCCCTTAAATTACAGACATACCCCTCTTTCTTGGTAGAAACCACTGAAAACTTTGTTACTCTAAAAGGCCGGCTATAAATGATACTCACCACTTAGGGATTACTTAAAATTTTCATAGGTGGAATATAAGTAATTTATATTAAATTGTCCAAATTACCGTTCCACTCCAAATGTATGATTTGAAAAAAAAAAAAAAAAACCACTGGCCGCATCCATTCATCAGATGGAGGACATCAATTGTATAGCGTGGAACTCACCACACCGCATTGTAGCGTGGTGGTGTAGATACTCCCTGTGGCCTACCCTGATGTGTGTTTATTCATGCACTACATTTAAATCTTTTCTCATTACAGGGCATAAGCCCAAAATTAAAACATACCCAAAGTTCAAGTGGACATCTTAATGGGAATTAGGAAAAATGAGCTCTACAGCTGAGACTTTTTTAGGGCCTACAAATATGCTAATTTGCCATCTGACAAATTGACTAATAATGAATAAGGTAAAAATATAAATATTAGCTTGATCCAGAGATTTTTTTTTCCTCGGCTAGGTTTCTTATGGCAGGCACCTATAGCATGGCCTCTGTATTATATATATGTTTTTAGTTTGGATTCATGGTCTAAAATAATCTAAACAAATAGATGAATGGTGTGAATAAAATACATGTATCAGAGTGGGTCTACAGAATTATATCACTACACAATCCACATCCTTAGAGGAACCAAAAATGTATGTTGGGTTGGATCTTCGTCTGTTCATCAATTTCAATATCATGGCCCACGGAATACTTGGGTCATGCTTAATTTCACCCTACGTAATCTTAATGAGGAGATATATGTTATTAATGGTCTGGATTTCGTATACGTGTCACACATTGGCGGGAAAAAATATGCGCGATACAGTAAGTTTATGGTATGGTGAACTGCCTGATCAACCCTCTTTTTTATTAGTAGTGGTAAATTAGAAAATAATGTCCAAATACGGGGCTATTTAGTAATTTCATTATTAAAGCAGATTATCTTAAAAATCATCGATCGCGAAGGATACTTGGAAAAAAAAAAAAAAGAAAAAAAAAAAGAAAAAAAAAAAAAAAAAAGAAAAAGAAATTCTCAAACCCAACAGAAGAAGAAGAAGAACGAAAAAACGATCACAAAAATCGCCAAAGGGGACTCAAACAATGCAATCATCGAGCCTGAAGATTTTCACAGATTTCAACCCTAGAGCCCAAAGATCATGGCCTTGTAGAAGAAACGGTAGAGCCGTAGAGAAGATACTCAGAATCTCTGCATGCTCTCCTTCTGCTTCTTCGGAGAGGAATGGAGATGAGAATGGAAGAGTGAATCCGGCGTTGTCGACGAGCTCTTTTCTTTCTCGAAGCCAGACCTACGCTCTCCTGAAGCAGCAGATGGCTGTTGCAGCTAAATTCGAGGTGGGTGGTGTTTCTTCGTTTGAATTTTTGAATGTTTTGATTTTTTTTTTTGGTGGATTTTGATTAGTTTTTGTTTTTGAGTATTGGGTTTTTGTTATTTTGTTTTTTGAAGTTGGTTTTGAGTTTTTACTGGAAATTTTATTGTGGATGGTTTTGATGGATTTTTTTTTTTTTTTGGGTTTTCTCGGAAATATTTTGAGTTGTTAGAGCTTTTTTTTTTTTTTTTTTTTAAAATTTTTAAAATTTTTTTATTGTTTGTGGTGCATTTGATCTCGTTTTGATTTTTTGAAATTGGTTTTGAGTTTGTTGGTGTTTGGGTCTTTGGTGAATCATGATTTTGTTTTTTGGGTTTTTTTTTTTTTGAATTGTTGGAGTTTTTATTGTTGGGTGTTTTTGTTGGATGTGTTTTTCTTTTCTTTTAAATTTTGTTTAATTGTTCTGAATTGTTGGAAGTTTTGATTTTTGAGTGGAATTTGGTTCTGTTTTCTGATTTTACGAAACTGGATTTAGATTTTCTTAGTTTTCTGTGCTTTTGGTGGATTGTGATTCTTGGTTTTGATGTTTTTGAGTTGTTGGAGCTTTTTTCCTTGGGTGTTTTTGGTGCATTTGGTTCGGGGTTTTGATGGGTCTTTTTTAAAAATAGATTTTGAATTTGCTGGTGCTTGGATCTTGGGTGGTTTTTGTGGATCATGATTGTTGTTTTTTGGAATTTTTTGAATTGTTGGATGTGGTTTGTCTTTTTTATTTTTGTTTAATTGTTCTGAATTGTTGGAAGTTTTAATCTTTTATACACACACACACACACACACACACACACACTGCATTTAAATTGCCAGTCCGATGTTTGTACTTTTGGTAGATTATGATTCTGGGCCTTCAATGGTTTTAGTTACTTTATTAACTTTTTTTTTTTTTTTTTTTTGATGAAATTGTTTTAAATTATGGATGTTATGGTTTTTGGGTGTTTTTTTGGTGGATTTGAATTCTGGTGTCCGTAACTGGGAATTGTTGGAATTTGATATTGTGATGTTACTTAGGGCATGTTTGGATTGCGAATTAACATGCAATGATTACAAATTACAATACCCGTCTCCTGAAAAACAGGTAATTTGACCAACAATTCCAGTGTTTGGATTGGCGTGGTACAATTATATTAATGATACTTTTACAGTACCAGAATATCAAATCAACAGGAAAAATACACTGGTCCATGTGTTCAGATAGGGGATTTCCACTGCAATATCATGTAAAATTGTACTGCAATATCATGTAAAATTGTAATTATTACAAATCACTTTACCTGTCTCCTAATACATTTGCATTTAACTGCCGAATTATGTGCTTGAACAAATGACGTCAAGTCATAATAATTGTGCTTTTCCATTACAATACTGATGTAATTCTCAATCCAAACATGCCCTTAGATACAATGCTTTTGAAGACAAGCATTATGGGGTCCTGATCACCAGCCCAAGATCAGTTTTCTGTGGCACAGCATTCTCCACATGTAGGGGCATTATTTGCTGATCTGAACCGTTGATTTGATGGCCTCAATCATGGATGAAGGATCCCTTAGAAATATCCCTGATTCGAATAATCTCAATCCTTCCATTGGCAGATAATAAATAGACAAATACATGGAAATGGGTGAGTAACAAAGGCTTTTTATCTTCCAATCCGAGAGAGAGAGAGAGAGAGAGAGAGAGAGAGAGAGAGAGAGAGAGAGAGAGAGAGAGAGAGAGAGAGAGAGAGAGAGAGAGAGAGAGAGAGAGAGAGAGAGAGAGAGAGAGAGAGAGAGAGAGAGAGAGAGAGAGAGAGAGAGAGAGAGAGAGAGAGAGAGAGAGAGAGAGAGAGAGAGAGAGAGAGAGAGAGAGAGAGAGAGAGAGAGAGAGAGAGAGAGAGAGAGAGAGAGAGAGAGAGAGAGAGAGAGAGAGAGAGAGAGAGAGAGAGATCACAAATAAATCGGATGATTATATCATCATAAGATGGCTTCCTCCCTAGCCATCCATTCTCCAAGCCGTGGATGGGATGGTTAAGATGTTCTGGTATTGTTTTTTATTTTTTATTTTTTTTTATTTTTATATACCCCTAGGCACTATGACATTCCTTTAACTATTTATTTCATTTCCCAATGTTCATCTTGCTTTCTGTTGTAGGATTACAAAGAAGCTGCAAGAATCCGGGATTCGTTGAGGTCATTTGAGGAGGAGGAGCCAGTGTTACGCCTTAAGAGTTTGATGAAGAAGGCAATTGATGAAGAGAGGTTTGAGGTACCTAATCCTAGCACCCCCCCCCCTATTTCAAAAGATTTCCCCCCTCCCCCCCTCTTCTTGTTATGAGTAATTTGAAATTTGAATTTGTGTGTTGCGAATTAAATGGTTCTGCAAAGACTCACATACGTCTTGATTGAATTGGATGTGATTTCATTAAAAATTGAGGAGAATTGAAAAGAAAAATGCATCAATCTTTGATGTTTTAGAAGTTTTCTCTTCAACCATTTATTTGAGGGCTTCTAATTGGACATTAGGACCACCTGTTCGTTATGATTTTTGGGATATGAATCGCCTGTCATAGGAACAAAGACTTAGGTGGTTTAGATTGAGCTACCTATTTAGGATGTGTATAGATCATGATGTAGAACATGGCACAAGTACGTTCCTAGCATGGTTGGGCCAAAGGAAGGTGGGCCGTAAATTGACCGTAACTTTTGATCCGGGTATTGTTACTGGGTGCACAACCTATCAATCTTTACTGAAATGGGCCATCCGAGGTGAATCGACCCACAAAGTGGGTCGCATCTGTCCGTTTCGTCAGAAAATGTGCGCTTTCAGCTCAAAAACAAATTTTTAGGAAAAATTTACTATCTTTAGTAATTCCGATTTTTTAAATATATTTCTATTTTTAGAGTTTTAATTTTTTTTTCTTTTTTAGAAATAACTTTTAATTATACTAGGACTCTTCTAGCAAAAGTTTATTTAGAATTTTTATTTTTAGAAATTAGGCTTTAAAAGAGTTTTATTAGAATTAAGATTTTTATTGGAGTTAGAATTTTGCTATTTTTTGTAATTACGAATTTTGGTTTATTTTTTCTTTATTAATGGTGTAAGGAGACGCATTAGACAATTATCGATCAATTAAAATTTGAATTTATTAGAATTTATTTCTATTTTCTTGCTCTCTTTCCTCGTGGATTTGAGAAGTCTCTGTTAGGAGTCCAAAGAAGCTCCGTGGATTCGGAGTAGTTATCCTTGAGGAAGACAGTGATCAACCTCATCACGTTCATCCCTGCGTCAATTGGTATGAAAGTGAGGACTCTCCTCGGGCCGATGACGAACAATAAAGGTATGAACAAAAATCCTGTGGATGGCGATTCAAGGATTCGTTATCTTTCGGAAAGAATGAAAGCTTTTCACCAGGAGAGTCAGTTGACCATGCAAAGGCTGCAAGCAAATTTCAACCGTATTGCTGATGCGCTAATTCCTCCCCAAGCTCAAAGTGATGCTCAACCGCCCGTGGTCACTGTACGATACAACCCCAATTTTTTCAAAGCACCATCAGATGATGGTAGGTCGCAGGCCATCACTTTGATCGTGAGGAAGTCGTTATACATGGCCAAAGGTAGAAATAGAATTACAGCAAGACAACATCTTTCAAACGAGGTGCCCTATAAGCCAAAAAGTTTGTAATGTGATCATCGATGTTAGGAGTAGTGAGAATTTCGTGTCGAAAATAATGGTGGAAAAACTGCAATTGAAAACAGAAAAACATCCATCTCCGTATACGATTGGATGGATCAAGGAGGTCAACGAAACAGAGGTACCTGAACAATGTACTGTCTCGTTTTCAATTGGTAAAAATTATAAGGATCAAGTATTTTGTGACGTAGTCGACATGAAAGTTTGTCATATGTTACTTGGTCGACCATGGAAAAATAATATTGATGCTATTGCTACACATAGAGGTCAGGATAACGTATTTAAATTTACTAAAGACGGTAGAAAGATTGACTTTCTCGCTATGGGAACGGAGAACCAACCTAAGACTTCTAAAGTTGAGGAACAGTCTCTCACAATTGAATAGGCCTTTGTTAAACAATCTGAGGAAACAAAAGATATGTATGCATTAGTTGAAAAGAAAGAATATATAGAGCCTGTAAACATCCCAAGGGATTTGAAACCAGTGTCGTAGGAGTTCGAGGCAATTGTGCTCGATGAACTCCCTAATAAATTGCTTCCCATGCGAGATATACAAGACCACATTTATCCCGTCTCAGGGGAAACTCTGCCTAATTGCCCATGTTATCAGAAAGAATGTGAGATCTTGAAGATAGAAGTGAAGGAACTGATCGATACTAGTCAAGTCAAGGAAAGCATGAGGACATGTATTGTGTTAGCTAAAGGGTCTAATGCCAAGCACAAGAAAATGGCTAATAAACATCGGTGTCAGAAGTTATCTTAGAATCATGAGCCAAGTCTCTTGAGTAACTCGATGACGAGTTTTTTTTCAAGTGGAGGGGTCTGATTTAGAACATGGTACAAGTTCGTTCCTAGCATGGTTGGGCCAAAAGAAGGTAGGCCGTAAATTGACCGTAACTTTTGATCTGAGTATTGTTACGGGGCGCACAACCTATCAATCTTTACTGAAACGGGCCATCCGAGGTGAAATGACCCACAAAGTGGGTCGCATTTGTCCGTTTCGTCAAAAAACGTGTGCTGTCAGCTCAAAAATGAATTTTTAGGAAAAATTTATTATTTTTAGTAATTCCAAAATTTTTAATATTTTTCTATTTTTAAAGTTTTTGATTTTTTTTCTTTTTTAGAAATAACTTTTAATTATACTAGGCTTCTTCTAGCAAAAGTTTATTTAGAATTTTTATTTTTAGAAATTAGGCTTTAGAAGAGTTTTATTAGAATTAGGATTTTGCTATTTTTGTTAATTACGAATTTTGGTTTATTTTATCTTTATTAATGGTGTAAGGAGACACATTAGACAATTATTGATCAATTAAAATTTGAATTTATTAGAATTTATTTCTATTTTCTTGTTCTCTTTCCTCGTGGATTCGAGAAGTCTCTGTGAGGAGTCCAGAGAAGCTCCGTGAATTCAGAATAGTTATCCTTGAGGAAGATGGTGATCAACCTCATCACGTTCATCCCTGCGTCAAATCATCATACAAGGGATGAAATCTTTTTACCTTTTCACTTCTGGTAGAGAGGTAGTAATAGCATCTCGCCATTGCATATTCCATGTGACATGTCTAATTACCAAAATACTCTCATAGCTCCTCTAAAATATATTTGTTTTGCAAGCTTACTTACCTTTCCGTCATTAGAGTGTGTTTGGCTGTCACCCATTTTTAATTTCTCATTAAATATGTGGAGACCGGCATCGTTGGGAAAGATATTGTCCCCTCGCTTTTCCAAAAAAATGAGGTTAGCGATGCAGGGATTGACTCTCTTGCACACGTGCTCATGAGTACCCTATGTTCGGAAATCCAAACCATTCAACAAAATCGGCATCTCGGAAAACCCATTTTGCTGACATTTCAGAATTATTGGACAGCTGAGTGGGCTACTATCTTAAGCTCAAATCCAGCCATTGGTATACTTCTGACAGGCCTTTCAGGAGAAATGTGTCAAAACTTAAAACTAATTCTAAGTGGCACCTGAACACTCCCTTAGCTGTGGGGAATCCTTTTCCCCCCTACAGTTCAAGTTACAGTATGGTATAGATGACTGTTATGGATATGTTTCTTTCAATTCTATTCTTCTATCATATGTAGGTGGTTTGCAAGAGTTTTATTACAAAATGTGAGCCTTCGCCATTGTCAGTTCTAGAACTGTAGTAAAAGATGAAGTTTGATATCTAGTGGGCAGCCGATTGTAGAACTTTTGCCAATCTACCTTTCGGAAGCTTACCCCACATTGCTAGGTGAAAGGCCATGATAATTATGATGACAACAACGACCACGATGATGATCGATGTCTGATATTTCTAAACTTAGTTTTTCCTCATTTTGTAGCTTCGGAAATATTATCATGATTAAGGACATGGCCGAAACCTTCAATATTTATTTGCTTGTCTTGTAGCTATGTAAATGTTATCATGATTAATGACATGGATAACCTAGAACCTTAAATGTTCATAATTTCATCCGAGTGCTCCTTTCCTACTCATGCCACATGTACCATGTATGTGAGATATGGGCTAGTCATCAGATGACCCCAGCATGTAGGGTTGCAATTTGGTTTGGGGTCAGCTCAAACCCAATTGACCCGAACAAAGTTCGGGTTTGGTTGGGTTGTGTCCTCGAGTAGGGTTAGGCTTGGAAATTTTACTTGATTTAATATCAGGTTGGGTTTGGGCTGAGCATATTTTGGTCAGGTAGGAACAATCACATGCATTTGGGTTGGGTCGGATGGTTTGGTTTAGGGTTGAGTAAAGAGGAATTCGGGTTGGCCACCTCGGATTGGAATTTAGGTTGGGCCGGGTTGGTTTTGGGTTGTTCCTCAACCCATCCCAACCCACTCGAGTTGCTCCCCTACCATGCATGTGCTATGGCTTGAAATTTAGGCCAACCTACTCATCAAGTGTGGGGTGTTCAGAAAGGATTGACCCATGATCCACATTCGTCGTGCACATAGTTAGCTAATACACGTATTGTATGCGTAATATGCTCACATTCACCAATTTTCTGTGAAAACGTTTCATACGCCATTAATTTAAAAAATACGGATAAATTCTCGTATTTAACCTCGGTGTCATATAAATGCTTAGCATACTAGTTAGCATATAATACGCCTCAACCTTCATGTGTTACCTTTTGCTTCTCTTTCTCCTCTCTCCTCCTTGTCTCTTCCTGTTGGTTGCCACGGCATGTTGCAAAAGGGAAAGAAGGCCTTTATTTATACTTTGATAGAGTATGACACTTGATACTTTGGCACTCAAAACCAGTACATGTGGCATATATGAACTATATTGAACCAACTAAATTGTGTTACCCACAGCTGTTAAGTCACATCTCATAATCAGATCTGTTGAGTTATTCTAACCACTGATTCATTGACACTTGTTTGCTGAAATAGGACCACTGGTCCTTTAATTTTTAACGTCCAATAAATGGTATCTATCCAATGGTTAGATAATCAAATGATAATGAGTTTTGGGACATGATACATCTAAACTGGGACGCACAATTTGGACAGTTTAAATTGTATTAATTCTATTCCAAGGATGCAATTTCTAAGGGCCTGTTTGGTTTTCCATTTTCTTATGAATTTTTACTTGTATATTTCAGTCTACCCCAAATAAAACTTGAACGTTTGATGTACTGAATTTTTGCCATATGCCAAATTGTTAACTATGGTTGTGCATGCATGACTCTCCTGAAGACAAGACCAACATGGCACATGCAGTGGTGAGAGTAGGATTCGAATTCCCACTCTCATGAGTACGCTTAGCACGACTCCAATTGAATTCACGGAAACCACATCGGCTTTTAAATTTGCCATTGCAAAGACCTGCCAGGTTGAGTTTCCTACAAAATCTTGGTAGCAATTAAGCTACATGGACCAGAACAATATCACTTTGAAAATATTTCTCGAGATCTGATCCTCATTCCCATGGAAGAATAGGACAGTTGAGGATGGCTTTTTTGTTTGCATCTACTGTGCATGATCATCTAGATGAGGAACTACATTTTACAAGGGTTATTGGTGAGCCCCGATCTTTAAAGAGTTCAGGTGTTTGGAGATGATCTCTATTTGAATGTAATCAACTCCTCCAAAATAGCTTGAAAGTTACGCTTTCTAGTTGCTTTTTTGGCTTGATAAATGGCAGTTTGGGTGGCATCATTAGCAGAATTCGTACTTTTTGCATTTAATGGATCTCCAACTGTCGCAGTTTCCATTTCTACCGAGGTTCAAAGAAACATTGCAACACCCATGCTAATGGAAACAGTTGCTTTACGCTGTTATGTAATGAAAAACGGTTAAATAACTTCTGCTATTTTGAAAATAGTGTTCATTATTTTCTCAATAATGGCCATTGAGTAACTAAACAAGTCTTATATAAAAGTGATATATTATCAATTTTATTTTTATTTTTTTGGCTACAAAACAATGTCAGTTTCCCTTCATCTGGACATATTCAGTCTTTCCATTTCCCCCCCTTTTCCGTTTTATCATGGGCATTCATTGTATAAAGGTAATGTCTAGACTAATATGGGGTCATGACACTGGTCTTCTGAAAATGGTTTTTAAACACATGGGAAAACCTCCCTCTAAATATTTTGCAGGGTTGTTGAGGGGCATGTGTTCATGTGTGAGGACGCGCATGCATATGGATATGAAGAAAACCACGTCCGCTGAGCTCACATTAATTCAGGCTGTTGAGGCACCAACATGTATGATTGTAGAAATGAAATAATTCTCACTGTCTGTGATGTGCCCAAGGACCGTTCAGTCTTTCCAGTTTTAAGTTCTTAATTTGTATAGGTTCTAAAGAATTCACACTCTGAAGTCTGAATATGGTTATGCATGATAATTTTCATGAGCAATTTTTGATATCCATAACATATAATTTTCATGAGCAGTTTTTAGTATCCATGGCGTATATATTATCTGTGAAATGGTCATGACGTCGGCCATGTACTTACATATGCTTTTGTGTGTGTGTGTGTGTGTGTGTGTGTGTGTGTGTGTGATGTTTCTTTCTTTTTTTTTTTTTTTTTTTTTTTCAGGATGCTGCTGGGTATCGAGATGAACTACAGGCTGTGGCACCACACTCACTCCTCAAATGTTCAAGCGACGCTACGACCCTGGTATGATATGATGTGTGAACCTAAGCATCAATTTGGTTTTTATAAATAACACAGTAATAGCTGATTGATATGCATAGTTTATGTACAAATATTTGTTGGTGAATTAGGGAGCATTTGGATGTACCACCCGATTATGGCTGGTGGGACTTCTGAGGTGTTCTTAATGTACTTGGTGTTTGGTTTTTAAAAATATGTATAACCTATGCCATCAATTTGGCTTATACAAATAACATGTGTTCTCTAGCCAGTTGATGTGCCTAGTTTACTCACAAACTTTTACTGGTGAATAAAGGAGCGTTTGGGTGTACTGTCAAATCATGGTTGATGGGACTTTTGAGATGTGCTTAATGCACTTGGTGTTTGAGGTGGCGCAAAAAAGGCCACATGCATTAAGCATACTAGTGTTAAATCCCATTTTCTCCCCCCCAAATCAACCATGGTCTGATGCTAGTGTGTCATGCTGGTCTTGGGAAGCAGAACACCCAAACTGCACTCGACTTGGATGCATTTATCATTTAACCTTATCAACCTAGTCTTTAGCTTCTCTTTAGTTTGACGATTCTTATATTTGGCCCCCTTCTTTCTTTTTCTGATATGAATTTAGAGAATGATGAATATGTAAGGATTGCCAGGTTGTTTCAGGAGAGTCTAATGCATGACATAGATTAATGGTTATGGATGTTTATATCAACAGATGGAAGAAAGGGAGTTAAATTAATAGGTGCTCAAAAAATAGGTGTTCAAAAACTAAGTGGTGGAATTTAAAAGGAGATGACAATGTTGTTTAAAGATAAATGGATGGAAGAAAGAAAATTGAATGTCAAGAAAGAAGTAAATGTTATGTGGAGTGTGATGGTTGGGTGCATTAGGAAAGTGGAAAAAGATGTTTTAAGAGTACCTAGAGAAAAAGCCAATAATATAAGGAAATTTGGTGGTGGAATGAGGATGTACAAAAAGCTATTCACAAGAAACTTTTATGTTTCAAAGCCTGGCGAGGGACTAGAAATGATGAAAAATTTGAAAAATATAGAAATGCAAAAAAGATTGCTAGGGTAGTAATAAGTGGGCCTAAATGTGAGGCTTATGATGATCTTAACAATAAACGGGGGGCGAGAAGGTGAAAAAGATGCCCTCAAACTTGTAAAAATGAGAGAGAGGAAGGGTAGGGACCATGCATTGAGATCAATAACTAGAGGGTACTAGTAAAGTGAGAATAATTAAGGTGATAGGATGAGTGTAGCTGATATGAGGATGTTGAAATGGATGAGTGGCGAGACAAGGAAGGATAGAATTAGAAATAAACACATTCAAGGGAACTTAGTAGTAGCGCTAATAGGTAATAAGATTAGGGAAGGTAGACTTAGATGGTTTGGTCTTAGATATGAGCAGTGAGTTGGTACAACTTGAAGGCTTTAAAAAGGCGGGAGGGCCTAAAAGGATGTAGATGGTTGTAGTAAGAAAAGACTGAGGACCTATGGTCTAACTAAAAGGTCTGGCCCTTGATAGAGTAGAATGGTGGAAAAGGATTCACGTAACTAACCCGAATCAATTGGGATAAAGCTTAGATGATGATGATGATAATGATGAATTTAAATCTGGTTTGAGGCTTTTAGTTAGCTTTGGCATGGCAACGATTAGGTGTTATGCATTGGGTGGCCTAAGTTATTGTAGAATAATTAAATTTTAGGGCTGTCAATTGGTACCTAACATTCCCAACTTGATTATCCTAAAATCATCAGACTCTGTTCCATCATTCTAGACTCATGTAAAAATAAGGTATTGGTACATCATCGGCTACCCAGTTAATTATCTGTGTGTGTGGGTGAAATCAGACCACTATGGGCTTCACTTGGTGTTTGCATGACATCCAACCCACCCAACAGGTTAGATGTGCCTCACCATGAAAATGCTACACCCAAAATCAAACTGATCTGACTACTAGATGAGCCACACCATGTACAACAATGAAATGGGGCCCATAAGCCTACAAATTCAAGTGGTGGGACCACTTGACTGTTGGGTTGGATTGGATGTCCTGTCACGCCCCGAAATTCAAGTACAGAGTGTGCACCCTCAGACCCAAATTTCGGCCCATGACACGTACACTGAGTGTACTAATTTCATTCAATTATACAATTATTCATCTACCTAGTAGCTCTACCATAGATTTACATTTCATTCATACTCAACAACATCTCAAAAAAACAAGTAAGCGATCATTTATTCCAATAATCAATCATAAACATAACTAAGGACCCTCCCATTCGGGATCTTATGAAGTGAAATAAACATGTCCAACAACTTAAAAGAATTGATTAACAATCTAAGAAAACTAAATATAATTAAAGTAAAAATATCATGATTAGTCTAATGCAGCAACTTCTTCCTCTGTCAAGTAGAGCCACGTGTCCCTTAAGTCCTTTTCGGCTTGACCACGTATCCCTGTTCTTAAGCCACTAGCTCACCCTCATTCACATCTGTACGGTTTTTCCATCAATAAAAAAGGATAAGCTGGCCAGGCTTAGTGAGAAATCCCGACATGGTTCTTTACATCAAATTATAATAGATGCCCATAATCATACACAATATAAATTTAAAAAGAAATGCATCAATGCATCAAGTGGGAATCTGTCCACTTGCTTGAGTTAGAAACCCATCAACCCGCATCTGCCCCTTGGCAGGCTTCTACCTTCTGGTAGGTATAGGCAAGGCCCGCATCTACTCCTTGAGTAAGCTTCCACTAGTATAATGGGCTTCTGGCAACGATTCTACCAGGATATACCATTCAGGGAAGTCCCCAGGAATCCAGCACGTGTTGTGCATGCAATTGATAGATGCACCATGTAATCATGAATCATGTATTGTATAGATTATTTATCACATTTGAATCAACATAGTTTAACACCTTAATCAAATCATATCATTATTAATACAGAAATCACACAGTCCTTTAGATCAACTAAGAGTACATGACAATTAAATCAAGATAATAATACAACACATTAAACAATTCATCTATTTTAACTTGATGGATGGGAAACACATCGGGATCACTCACATTGATGTGGTGGAGATGATTCCGTGAACCAACGGTTTGAATTGAATTAGAACTTCCTAAAATCACATAAGAATTTTTTTTAATCTTATTATTATACATAATGAATAAAACGTATAATTTATTATTTATCATTTATTCAGATCGATGTTGCCCATTTAATGGTCTGATCAATCCAAAATCTGAGGCCTTGATATATCTTAGCCTTAGGAATCATATGATCAACATGGATCTAATCTAATTAAACTAGGCGATCCCACACCAATCTCTATAGCAAGAGATTTCGCCTAAGATTTACTATTTTCATAGTATGTATCAATAGACTGATGCGATGAACGTGTGGTTAATCCAACTCGTTCATTGCATAGATCTTAAAGAATAATTCTAAATTATGAGAAAATAAAATTAAAATATCCATCACTAACCTATATTAAAGGCAACTTAAGGTTTCCTCATTTCTCTCTTGTCTTTATACTAAGAAGCATTTTGAAAAAGTGTGGTTTTTCTAAAGCTTCGGATTCAATTCTGGAAGTTTCATTTACAACCAAAGATATGACATGGATTTGATGATATCGAGTGGTTAGGATTCGACTCTTCCAGGTACAATTCCAAGTTATCACTTGAAACAACCTACCAATTAGAAAATATACGTAAAGATTGCCTAAGGATGTATTTTGATTTAATTAGGGTCCAGAGACGATGGAGAACATCCCATATGGACGGTTGAGATTTGATGGATACCAAATAGACAGTTATGATCAACTAATGAATGACTCAGATTAAACAACAGCAGTATCTCCTAAAGATAAAGGAGAGTCTATCTTGAATAGGGAGGGAAAATAGGTAGTTTCCGTTTCAAACTTTGTTTGTGTTGGATAAAACTAAATTTTAGGGAATTGTTTCAAAGGAATTCTTTCATACATACATGTGCCTTTCAATTGATGACATTCCTTAACATGTTATGAGAAATCCACTCCACCCATTTTCTTTGCTTTGTCATGTTAATTTATGGGTCCCAAAATAAAAGTATAACTAGTACTCGAGTGGCCCGTTTGATTATAAACCGTGAGCAAGAAGAACTATCATTGAAACTTCTCTCCTTCTTATTATTATTATTTCTTTTTATTTTATTTTTACCATCGTACTTTATATGTGTGCACACATGTGGAGGATGGAAACATTAGGTGACGTGTGTGGATGAAACGGTGGATCCGTTTCCTACTATTAATGTTCTCCCATTTTTTTCTCTGTTATTATACAAAAACCGGATGTTTATCTTCCTTTGTGTTTTATTTTATTTTTAGATGTGGGACCCACAACGATGTGGACCAAAATCCACTCCATTCATCAGTTTTGTTATATTACGTTGGGCCATTGGCCCGAATATAAGATAGATTTGAGTTTTAAGTAGGCCACATATTATATGATGTAGATGATGGTTTAACACGTAGAGCTAGTTTCCAATTTTTAAAAACATCTCAATCTCTGTACGCAGAGACCTCTGATCGAATGACGGTCTCACTTCCTTATTTTCCACCTAAAACTTTAGTCTTGCATATCGTTTAGTTGGACCGTCCAAATAAAGCGAAATTTTAGCTTGGTTCGTCATTTTGTGTGCTCTATCAACCGATTAAGTTTGAGCCCTGATCTCACGAGAATGGCCAAGATGCATTTCTAATGGCTTACATTTACCCATAATTTAAAACAAAGTTTATCGACATCCTATGTAAAAATTAACCGTTAGTTTTGATGTATACTGTATGATCTACCTAATGAATGGTTTATTTAGATATTTGGATAGCCTAGTTGGAAGATCTGACTGTGATAGATGATTAATTGATTGTCTAAATTTTAAATAAGTAGATGGTTAAAATGTTAATCATATTTATGGGTTATTGTACAGTCATTTTTGTAAATGGATGTATAAAGTAGTTTTTGGACGTGATATATGTTAGAAATGTATACTATTAGATTCAAGTTATTGGTTCACAGGTGTAAAATGCGTAGATCATGATTTTGACGGTAAATTAAGCATATTCATAATTGACAATTAAGATGAACGGATTAGAATGTTAATTTGACGTGTGTACGAGTGGATATGAAGATCTAGTAGTTACTTTACTTTAATCAAGTGGTCCAAATTCAAAGTGGTCGGTTAGATATCCTCATCTAGTCATAAATAATTGATTTAACGGTTGGTTTGATGAACGGGTGAGAATACTAAGGTATTCAAGGGTTTGTCCTATTAATCAACCGTTGAAAAATGCTCCCTATGGTTAGATTCAAGTTAAACTACATAAATATTAATGGATCTACAAGTGTAGAGTTGAACAAGTGTAATCATACATCCTTATGTATAGGTAAACTCGCACCCAAAATTTCGGGTTGTTACATGTCCCATTATCACGGTGGGGCACATTTGATGCACGGTTTGGATTCGTATGTACACACCACGGTGGGCCACACGCCATGGAAACAGTGAAAAATGTATATATACAAATCTCAGTGGTGGGGACCAGTTGATGTTGGGAGTGGGCTGATTATTTGTGTCAAAGCATCATGGTGGGGCATGCCCGATGGATGGATTTGGATCATGGTATACCAAAATGGTTACGTAACAACTGTAACAGTAATGGTGGTAACCGTTACGTGTTACAGGGCGGAAATGGCTGTCACAGTCACTATAGAAACAATGACCCGTAACAGATTTTTTTTTCAAGAAAAAAGAAAAAACAGAAGGTTACAGCCACTGTTACCATTATGGAACACCTTGGTTTGGATGACAGACACCCTTATGGGTATGGCTGTCAATGGGTGGGCTGAGCTGGGCTGGCCTGCTTTGGGCCAGGCTTGGGATGAAATGCTTGACCTGAGGGTGAGGTCCAGGCCTAAGTTGAAGCTTGTCTTATAATGAGGCAGTGCTTGAGCTTCATTTAAGAGCCCGTCATCCTGTCCTGGCCCATTTAGGGTTTGAGGGCATTTTTCGCATGCATAATGCATGATGTGGCCATGCAGCACTCTTAAGGAAGAGCACGAATATTGCACATAAGTGGGTGGCCAGGCAAGGGCATTGCATAATCATCATGGGCTAGGTTTGGCCTGGGCCTGGGCTGGGTTCAGGCCTAGGTTTCACTTTGCGGGCTGGGCTTAGACCATAGCCTGGCAAAGCTTGGCCTGTTGATAGCCCTACTTGTGGGTCGCACACAGAATCTGGTGCATTTCTATGGTGGGCACCCCCTCCGATTGTTCCCCAGGGTCATGGCGTGGCCAATCTGATAATTAGATCTGCCTCATCTTTGGGGCACACCATAAAATAGTTGGGGGCACCTAATGCATGGAAGGATGGCATGCACAAACCACACGGGCTCATCTTCAACTGTTTGCCCTGTGACTGTGATGAAATCATTTTCACCGTAGAATTCACCTTTGGATGTGTGTTTGGTTAATAGCATTTTAATCTCTGTGCAATAAATAATGACTCTTTCTCACACACACACACACACACACACACACACACACACACACACACACACACACACACACACACACACAACCACTGGTACCTTGATTATGAAACCAAGACCCAAACCTGAACCAACATGACCCAAATCCAATCCCTTAGATAGGTCCGGATATGGATCCACCCAAACCTGACCCAAGCCCAACCAGTGGACAGCCTACTTGGTGCCTCAGTTGTATTCCATTATCCTTGAATTGCTTCATTTTTAGCATAACAAGCTTATCTCATGTTTCATTTCTTGCCCTAAATTGCTCCGTCTTCAATCATAATATCTCAGTTCTCCTGAAGCCTTTCCAAGTATTCTGTCGGAAATCCCAACTCTTAAGCTAGCATGATCTATTCTTGTGAACATGGAGGAATCCTTTTGTGTTGGTTGTAGCTTTCATCTCAGATTTTGGCAAAATGAGCATTTTGATTTTTCTAATAAATTTCCGGTAATATGCTTTAGGGGATCCGGGTGCAAGTTAGGAGTGTCTACATCGAAGGCCGGAGCCAGCCTTCGAAGGGGCAGTACTTTTTCGCATATCGGATAAGAATCACCAATAACTCGGAGCGACCCGTTCAACTCCTAAGAAGGCATTGGATAATCACTGATGCCAACGGCAAAACTGAGAACGTCTGGTTAGTTCCGTTCGCTTTACATATTAATCTTACCTTTTCTATTGCATTCGCATTATTGATTACTGTGCTTCTTGTTCTCTCTCTCTTTTTAATCTACTCATGTGCTGTGTTGCAATTGTTTCTTGCTAGAGCTTACTTCTTTTGTTTTTTGTTTTTTTTTTTTTTCTTATTCTTCTTGCAGGGGAGTTGGTGTAATAGGTGAACAACCAGTTATACTGCCGAGGACTGGTTTTGAGTACTCATCTGCATGCCCTTTAGGCACTCCAAATGGGAGGATGGTAAGTTGGAAAAGTTTTTATTTTGGAAATCCACTCCTTCGATAGAAACAACCTCTTTTTTCTAGTTTCGCTATTACAGTACAACTTACAATAGCCCAAAGTTGTATTATTAGGTACTAAAAGTAACACTAGGGGTGCAACTAGGGCAGATTGGGTCAGTCTGGTTTGTGTATCAACCCAAGCCTGACCCTACCCACAAGCCGACCTTACCTCAAGAGGACCCTACCCACAAGCTGACTGGACCCAATGCCCAACCTAAACGACTCCATACCCAAATGATCAAACCTCACCCAAATACCCAACCTAACCCAAATTTGCTCAACCCAAACCCCAACCCAATAAATTGGGTTGGCGTTTTCCAACTTGAGGACCTTCACAACCTGGCCCGGTGTCAGTCAGGGGTGTACATCGAGTTGAACCGAGTCGAGCTGACCTTATCTCAACTCGGCTCGGCCACTAGCTGACCTCAACTCGAACTCGGCTCGGCTTGGTCTTGGAGCCTGACTGGCCAACTTAGCTCGGTTTGGTCAGCAGCTTAGGCCAGTTCGAGCCGAGTTCGCCTGTGCAGCATTTTCACAAACACGCACCTTCAAAATCCCACTGTATGTAAAACAACAACAATGGTTTTACGGGTATTTTATCAAACACCTTTTAAACAACATAAAAATCAAGAAAAAAAAGGGTATTTGTTTCATATATATACATTCCTTGCCACCAGCCACACTTCGTTGAGTCATTTCATCAAACACTTGGTGAGCAACATCAATATCAAAGTAACCAAGTCACAGAACTGGTTTGATTCGAGCTGGGTTCGATCCGAGTCAAGTTGGTCAGCAGCTCAGGCCAGTTCGAGCCGAGTTCGCCTGTGCAGCATTTTCACAAACACGCACCTTCAAAATCCCACTGTATGTAAAACAACAGCAATGGTTTTACGGGTATTTTATCAAACACCTTTTAAACAACATAAAAATAAAAAAAAAAGGGTATTTGTTTCATATATATACATTCCTTGCCAGCAGCCACACTTCGTTGAGTCATTTCATCAAACACTTGGTGAGCAACATCAATATCAAAGTAACCGAGTCACAGAACTGGTTTGATTCGAGCTGGGTTCGATCCGAGTCAAGTTGAGCTGGGGCCAGTTCGAACTCATTTTCGAGCTCGAAAAATCAGCTCGACTCGGTTCGAACTAAGCTTCGAACTGAGTCGAGCGAGCTAACCGAGCTAGCTTGGTTCGTGTACACCCCTAGTGTCAGTGGGTCAACCAAATGCTAGTTGCAGCCCCAAGTAACACAAGGTGCATCTCTTGAAAAGGTTGAATGGGGGGGGGGGATCTGCTTGTGCGCATGTGTGTGAGAGAGAGAGGTGCTGTGTGTGTGTCACACAGACACACGGGTGCGTGTGGCTGAGCATGTATGAGAGATATGTGTGAAGAGATGCCCATGTGTGCGTACTCTGCACACAAGTACTGTTTATTCCACCTACTACTCATCACCTATGCTGGACTCTGAATCCTTGTTTTGGTTGTTGTTTATGTGATGGAAATGCAGGAGGGTGACTTTGAAATGAAGCACATTGACAGGATAGGCTCTTCAACTTTTAATGTGGCCATTGCTCCTTTCTCTCTCTCCATCATAGGCGATGATACTGACTCTGATCCCATCCAGACATAGAGAGAGAGAGAGAGGTGGGTGAAAAAAAGTAATGGCAGAAGGGCCATTGCCATTGAAATCATTAGCCCCACCCCTTTTGTGCTGTATCCCATTTATATTTATTTTCACTTTTCTTTTGTTGGGGGTGATGTTGTTATATCTATTTATATGTTGTTGATTCACTCATGTTATATTTCCCTAATTATTAATTTCAATTCACACGTTTGTCTCGTGGGTCCTGCCATGTGATCAGGTCTTTTTGGTGCGCATGAAAGGTGCTTGCTAGCAATGTTCCACATTCCATTGCTCCCTTGTTGCAGGCCTCTCCTGCCTTACCATGTCATGATTCAATGCGTGCATTCGTCTAGCAGGCCCCACCATGGATGGCCAATGTTGTAAATGTCCTGCTGTACAAACTCCAGTTGATGAATGTTTTCCATGTGGCCCATCATGATGGGCCCCACTAGATTAACGGTGTGGCGATTTTGCTCAACAAAGGGTCCCACCTCTTGGAAACGGTCATCACCCAAAACCCACCTTCTGAGCCATGGAAGAGGTAGCCTACATGGTCCATTTGTTGTTGTGAACATTAGTCTGGTTTACTCAACAATCTGGTCTTTTGGGCAGTGAATTTCACCAGCAGTGTGGAGGTAACAAAACGAAATTCCATATTATTCACAGACATGCATGATTGTGCTACTCCATGCTTTGTGTTAGAGAGGGAAGAGATTACCAAACTGCCTTTGGTTATCATTAATACAATCCATGCCATGGATAGCTCATTTAGCCATAAATCAGATGTAGTAAAATGGCCATGCCCCCCACATGGTCCTTAATGAAAAACTGCTAGGTATTTTACCCATTTCTTCTCTTTAAAACCAACCCCCCCCCCCCCCCCCCCCTTCTTAAATTTTTTTATTTTTTTTAATTTAAAAAAAAAAAGTAATATATTGAAAGAAGGGCTTCTAACCAATATATACCCCGGTTTTCATGAGAGCTTCAAAATAACATTACTTTTCAAAACATTACTTTTTTATCCGTTCTTACACTGACTCTATTTTTCGTGTACACCCCAAACCCTATTGTGGGGCCTACTTTGATGCATGTATTCCAGGGAGAGGCACCCCCACTGCTTAGCATATCCACTTCAAGAAGAAAATGGGAATGAAGTAGAAGATCAAAATCTAATCATTTATCCAAAGAACAGTTTAAGGGCTTATTCTATTTACTGAGCATAAGCATTATAATAAAAGGTCTTTGACTGTCAATTTTTACTGCAAATGGACCTCTTCTTGCTAGATTTTATGAAACATGTGCTATGGCTTGAATCCGTGGTAAACCATATATTCAATAGGAGCAATTGACAATTGAATCCAATTTTTCCATTGTTTTGGTATTTCAAATAGTGTGATTTTAATGAATATTTGTGTCATCTAGATCTCATTAACAAACTATAAAGTTCAATACTGAATGAGTACATCCATTTGTTTTTCTAAATCATTTTAGCACTGAGCCCAAAAGAAAAGTAGATCCAAGTCTCAAGTGGACCATTGGCCATTAACTTATAATGAGTGATAAAAGTTTTAGATGAAGATGATATTTGTTTTTTAACTTCATCCAAATTCATGTGACCTTAACAGCAAGTTGGATTGTGAACAAACATTACGGTGGGTCGTAAGAAGTTTTTAATGGTGGGATGTTCAATCACCACTATTTCTTATAATGTGGACCACATAAGATTTAGATTTGCTTCATTTTTGGGCATGTAGCCGAAAACGATCTAGCAAAATAGATAGACAGCGTGGATGTAAAACAAATACATCAAGGTGGGTCCTACAATAAGGGTTGCATTGTCTTTGGTGAAGCCAGGGCTGCACCTAATCCGCTACCTAAAAAATGAGTTCGTTTTCTTCTTCTTCTTCTTTTAAAATTTTTTTCTATTCAGCCAGGTCTTTTTCTTTCTACAAAAGTTATGCTTAGATCTTTTTCTTTCTACAAAAGTTATGCTTCGATGAATATGATTGAGAAGAAATTAATACATGAAGAGGAGATATAAAAAATTGTACTTTTAAAAGATGAGTTCTTCTTTTTTTATTTAAAAAGATTATGCTTAGATATATCTTTGCTAATAATCGAATTTTAGTCCACTTTTAAAAGGCCAAACAATATCCAAATAAAATGATTACAAAGCCATTTGATAGCTTTTTGCATTATCTTTCAAAAGAGCTCAAAATCACTTGAATAAACATGTAATGAGAGAGTTATCCATTTGTGCAATTGTGCTTGGCAGTTCATACAATCGATCATAGGCGCTCGACAGTTTGCACGATCTATCACCGGCACTTAGTAGTTCATTCACATGATCAATCGCGAGTGGTTGGTAGTTCGTGCAATTGCGCTTGCCCATTCGATTGCATGATCGATCGCAAGTGCTCGATAGTTCGATTGTGTGATCTATCACAGGGGCTCATCAATTATCACGCTTGGCAATTCACGTGATTGCGTTTGGCAGTCCAATCGCTTGCTCGATTGCGAACGCTCAATGGTTCGCGCTATCACGCTTGACAATTTGTGCGATCAAGCGCAAGTTCTCACAATTTGCATATCGTATTCAGCAATTGATTTGTACGATCGGTGGATTAGAGTTGAAGGAAAAGGTTGTCTAATATGTATACTTCTTAAACAATGTCTAGTATGTATACTTTTTAAAACACATGCCAACCTAATTCGGACGCTCCTGTTTAGATCACATGATTAAATGGTGTTGACTTCTATTAGGTGGAATTGACACCATTATTATATATTGATTATATGTCCATAAATAGCATGATATTTTGACTGTCCAATGCCACATTCTGGATCAAATTCTTCCATTGGAAAAAATAATATATCAAGTGAAAACTTATATTCGGTGGATCAGAAAATTGTAATTAATGGACTAAATTTCACAACTAAAGTCAATTATCACATGTAAAGAGTGCATATGAATGGATGAAGGAGACAAAAAAAAAAAGATCAACGTGAGGCCACAGATGCAGTGGATTTCAAAAATTTACGTATTCTCTCCTGGGATTATATGATATGATACCTAGACTAATCCAATCTTTCTCATTATTTTAAAATGTCATGTAATGAAAAAAAATGCAATTACATACTACCTATACCCACCTAATCCAACTAATGGATGGACAGTGATTGATACATAACATGCCAAATGTGTTTTCTCTCTAGTCCTTGTAATTCTTTGATCCAAACAGGTTAGACCCTCTTTTTCCTTTTGTCTCACCTGGCTGCCTAAGTTTGAAAAGTCCACAAAATTGGCTTGGCTTAGTTGATTTAAGTGGGACAGTTTCAATCAAGGCTCCAAAAATAACTGAATTTGGTCACAACGTGGGGTCAGCTTGATTTGACTTGCTTGGTCTCCACCAATGGGTATCAAACGCCTCTCTTGAGTATGCATGGAACGAGCCTTTATGGAAGCGAATTGCCGACTGAGTAAACTCTGTGGGGCCCATCGTGATTTATGTATTTTATCCGCTCCGTCCATCCATTTTACCAGATAATTTTAGGGCTTAATCAAAAAATAAAGTATATCTAAATCTGAAGTGGACCACATTATAGGAAGCAGTGTGAATTGAACGTCCACTGTTGAAATTTTCTTGAGGGGCATAGAAGTTTTGGATCAAGCTGATATTTGTGTTTTCCCTTTATCTATGTCAGTGTGATCTTATGAGCAGGTTGGATGACAAATAAACATCACTGTCGGCCCTAGGAATGTTTCAAGCGAGAAGTAGGCCACACAACATGCAATGGTTGGGATTAAATGGCCACTGTTGAAAAATTCAAGGGGCTTTGTGTTTTCGGTCCAGCTAGTGGGTATCACCTTTGGATGGTGTATATACATCAATGGGAAGATTTCAACGGTAGCCATTTTCCTCCTTACTTTTTTCTATCGTGTGGCCTGAGTTGAACGGTTGATCTATCTCATTTTCATCTAGCAAAATGAATGAACGGGGTGGATTTGCCACAAACATTACGGTGGGCCCCACTTAGCTTCCGAACGCAGGAACCAATCCGCGTCGGCACCACGCAGCGTGTGGGCCCCAGTGAATGGCGACAGACTCTGGATCCTGAGTCGCGACAGAGGCAAAAGGAACCCTCCAGGCTCGAACGCATGGTCGGCATCATCTCCGAAATTCCAACGTCAAATTGCTAACCCCACGCGCGTGTGGAGCAAATACCCCACGACAGCAACCACACGTGCCAAACTTGTCACACGTATTCTAGATCGGGATCCTTCCACCACGTGGGCCAAACTGTCTAGATTCTCTGGCCTCAAAGCCAGGCTCTCTCCTCATCTAGGCTGAAATGCACAAACGACCAAAACAAACACCTACCGTTCATCAGTTTTTTTCAATGTGGCCCACCAGAGGGAGATATAAAAGGCACGTTCTTAACATGTTCTTTTCCTACTGTCCATCTAGAAGATCGAAAATGTTGTTTTACACATGATGGAAAGCTCTGATATCTCACACACGCTACATACTGGCACGTGTGGTTGCTTAATAAACGGATTGGAAACGGATTTCCTGCGGGATTTTGGATGGGGCTCCTGTAATGTTTGTTAGTAATCCCCGCCATCCGTTTTTTGAGCCAATGGCTGAAAATGATTAGGATCCAAAACTCAAATGGGCCATACTAGATGAAACAGCGGGGAAAGGAATTTCTACCATTGAAACCTTCCCAGGATCCACCTTGATGTTTATATTCCATCCAAACTGTTTATAAGGTCATTTTCACTAAGATGAAGTGAAAAAGCCAAGAAATTAAACCAATGCAAAACCTTTGTGGCCATATAAATGTTTCAATGGTGGTAACTAAATTTCCACTGTTTCCTCTCGTGTGGCCCACTTGAGTTTTTGATTCTCCTCAATTTTGATAGTATGTCCTAAAATGAACTCGAAAAACGGATTTAAATTTCTATCTTAAAGGGCCTCAACACTTTTGCGCAGTGGACCCCACCCCGGCCGATACTGATGGTTGGTGGTCTACGAAATGAGTCCATCTTTTTTATAGATTGATGCAAAAACATTTAGATATATCTCAATTTTAAGTTTTTAGTGTTGATTGAGCTGGATAAAAAACTTTTTGTTTTGGATCAAGCGATATTTATTTTTTCCTTCATATGATCTAATCAATAGATTGGATGTCAAATAAACAATATATTAGGCCTTAGGAGGATTTGAATGATAGATATTCAATCACTATTATTTTCCTGTGATGTGGTCCACCTGATATTTATATCCCTCTCATTCCTTATAGGAATCATAAAATGACATGTAAAAATGGATAAAACACATACATCATGGTGGGCCCACGGAGCACCGACCATCAGCCACCGGGCTGGTGGCAGTAGCCAATCCGTTTCCGTAATTGGGGCGCGTGGGGAATTTATTGAAAAAGCTCGCGAGGTTGGACTATCAGTTACGGTTCAATCAGTTGATAAATTCCAACCTATTATATATGAGAAAAATCCAAACCGTCCAATAGATTTTAATAACCATGATAATCATGTTATGAAAAATCATCCATCCATATGCACTTATCAAGTGGACCAAAATTGTAATTTCTATTTATAAATGGTTATAAATTTTGTTTCTATTGTGTGGTCCAAATAAAACGCGTATAGTATTTATTTTTTGGATATATTATATTAATGGTATTTAAAACCTGTTTGAAAGTTTGGATTTAAATAAAATTAATCATTTGGAAGTTATACACTATTTGGACTTCAGCCTGTGGTCCAACCAGTTCAACTGGATACCTTCTCACTCCACAGAGATGTTCCCATCATCCTGTCTCAACGTAGAAAACAAAAGCAAAAGAAGAGAAGGCAATAAAAAGCAAAATCTCCTTATTTTTTGACTTTTCTCTTTGTAGAATAAATGCAGAGAGAGAGAGAGAGAGAGAGAGAGAGAGAATTGAGAATGAGAATGAGAATATGGTCTTTATCTCTCTCTCGCTTCTTTCACACACTCTCTCCATCTATCTAGCTATCTGCTCTTTTTAAAGAGAAGAAGCAAAGCATCTGATTTTTATTATTATTTATTTTTGGTGCTTTTAACTACTGTTGTAAGTTTTCTCACCTTTCCTGTTCTTATAATAATTGTCTTCTTCTTTTTAAGCTTTATTATTATATTGATGATGATTTTATGTTTTTTTTTGAGGAAAAAAAGAAGACCCAACATGAAGTATGGGATATTTCATCTCTATTTGGTGAAATTTGATTTTGATTGTTTCAAAGGCTTTGGGAGATGAAACACCCATTTGGGTTTTATTCTTTTTAAGAGTTTTTTTATTAAAAATTTTAAATTATAGTGGGATTTTAGTTGGATAGTGATTTATGAATTCTATTTTTAGATATTGTTTTTGGATTGTCTTTGATGTTGGTGGAGTGTCTTTGAATTAGACTCGGATTTTTTATTTTTTAATGATCATCGTGGGGTTTTAGTAGCACATAGATTTCTGAATTTGATTGTTAGATTTTTGTTTTTTTGGGTTTTGTTTGTGGGTCTGTGTGTTTTTTTTTTTATTGGGTATGTGGTTGGTTTTGGAATTTTAATTTCTGTTGAGAGTTTTTAATTTTATTGGATTTGAGGATCTTCATCATGGGTTGCTATGAAATGTTGATAATTTGTTTTTAATTGGAATTTATGTATTTTTTTCTCATTTTTTATTTTTTCCTTTTGAGAATGTTAGTTAAGAAGTTTGTGTAAATTAATTTATATTATTTCAGTCTGTTTCTTTTGAATGGTTTTTTTTAAAAAGAAATCTATATACTAGGTGGGGGTCCTAGTTCTTTTTACCGTTTGGAAATTTCATGAAGCATTTGAGTTGATAGAAAGAAAAAAAAAAATTATTTTTTATTTTTAAATAATAATCCATGAATTTCATAGCAGGTTCTTCAAAAAGTTCTTGGCAACCAGTCATGACTGCCGATACAACCACCTTGCAATATTGGTTAAATTGGAGGGTTTTGCTCTGTGCGATTTGGGTGTTTTCGCCAATGATTGCTGCATCAATTTTGATACGTAAATATGAAGTCTCGGATGCTGAACAACACGACCGTGAAGAGACCCAGCAAAAAAGAGCTGGTACCTTGTACGCAGACGAGTCTTGGAGGCCTTGTCTGAAAGAAATTCATCCCATTTGGCTGCTAGCCTTCCGCATTGTTGCATTTTTAGTACTCTTGACATTGCTTATTATCAATGTTGTTCTTGATGGAGGTGGCGTATTCTACTTCTATACTCAGTAAGCCGCTTTTTTTCTTGGTTTCATCTTGTGCTAAGTGACTGTCTTTGGTTATAGTTCCGAATCATGTGCTTAGATTTCTTGAATTTGACTTTGAAGTGACTAATATGAATCGGATATAATTACAAAAAATCACATACTTTAGGGCTAGTTGGATGCACAGCTGAATGGAAATTCAAGCATTCAATTCAATTAAGAGGCAATGATATAATTGTAATGGCTTTTCCTAGAATTACAAGTCAGTTTGAAATTAATATGAATACTGAGGCTTGCATTTTGGTTGTTTCACTTCAATTAACTATTAAAATTCAATTCAATTGCAAATCCAAATTCAGTCTTGTTTTTTTTTTGAGAAGAAATGTGATGTTTTAGCATTTAGAGATAAGAGAACTCTCACCAGCTTGGGATTCAACTCATGTGATGTTTTCCTGAATCTTGCTTGTCTGAAACCTTCTCGTGCTTTTCATGTTTTCTTGCCTCAGTATTCTAGAGGCATCCTTGTCTATGTAAAGCTTTAGGTAGTTTCTTGTAAGGTTATGAATATTCCATGTAATTAGCTTGATTGGTGAATTAGAACCGGTGAAGGTGCCTCATGAAACTCACAAGTTTTTATTGCTGATTAGCTCTAGCTCCTCTATGTTACACCGCACACAACTGAAAGAGAAAATGAGTAAATGGGCATGATAGCAAGTTGGAGGAACTTATAAGGACGTATTCTACATGCCGATTTCTTGAAAGTTTGTGCATATTTTTTGTTGTGATCAAGATTTCCCATGCCTTTCATTTCTTGTGCGTAAAAATCACACAATTGTTGCAATTCGATTTTTTTTGTTATTAGTTTCAACTATTAAAAAGTGAAAAAGAGGAGAAAATGAAATTAGGCTCCCCAAGAACCTAATGATGCATATTTAAATATGTTATATGATTAAAACAGAGATTCATATCAAAATGTTGTCTTTTTCTATTTCATAAGGGCCCATTTGGATGAACTTCCGCAAAAGGGTGTTCTCCCAGAAGGGGGTTTTCTTGCAACTTTGCCAATCAATTCGCCAAAAACCAATGAGATTAGTTTTTGGCAAGTGGCCTTTTTTCCACCTATTTTGTCAAGTAGGGTCCAAGATGGGGTTTGCAAAAGTGCATCTAAATGCACAACATGAATTGGGGTTTGCCTCAAAATGGTGTTTAGGCGTTAAACGCCCCCTTTGAGGGCATCCAAATGTTTAGTCAGCCCCTGAATGTTTCTCTTGCATAAAACCACAACATGTTGGAAAATTAGCATAGTTTTTCTTCCGTAGCATGGAAGTAGCTCTACATATATAATTTCTCTAGACCAGATGTTAGAATTTTCAGTTCTTTCGTCCCTTTTCATCGTTCCCATTTGCGGGTTCCCAAAATTTACCTTGAACACAGAGATTTGTGGCAGATCATTTTCATCATCCTTTTTAACAGTAGAATGATTTATTTTTGTTTTTCTGTTTTTCTTTCTTTATAGCTGAGCAAGAAAATGCATATAACTTTGTAGAAAGACTACATTCCTGTTTAGCACTAAAATATGACCATATTCTTTCTTTTGACTCATTTTATGATGTTTATCGGTGCTTTGCAGGTGGACATTCGCATTGGTTACTATCTACTTTGGGGTATGTGCTGTGACTTCAAGGAGTTCCTTATTCAAATCTCTCCACTTTTATATCTTCACCACGAAATGGTTATCACAAAATCCGATCCATGTCTAAACCTTTTATCAAGAATATCAGTACCAGCCACCAGGAGCTTTGCTAAGCACACAAGCTTTTGCAATAATACTAATGTACATGCCACACATGTGCCAGCATGGCACATAGGTGAAAGATTGAATCCATCCATCAGGTTGGTCTGACCTTCTACATGTTTTCCCAAAAATAAATCATCCACTCAGCATGAGGGCCCCAATATTGAAAGCGGATGAGTTAGGAAACATCAGCCAAGTTTTTCATAGCTGCACATTTGTTTTGCAAACTATGGCCCACTCTGACCCATGGATCAACCTGATTCTTGGGCTAGGGCTTCAATATGGTGGTTCCTTTCTGATGAATGGATTGGATCTCGGACTTGTGCGATGCTGGCACATGCGTGGAGTGTACATGAGCTTTTAATTGCACCTGCGTATGCACTTAGCAAAGCTCCAACACCAATCATCTTCTTGAATACATGGAGATTCTTATGCATGTTTCTAAGTTGCCACTCATGTAGGAGGCAGCCCATGTTCACACCACCACGTGCAAATATGGCATACGGGCGCAAGATCCAAGCATCCAACGAGTGGCTCCCTCTTTGGAGAGGCTATAACCTAAAAATAGGCTGTGCACTAATCAAGTGGATGGCAATTATGAAACAGATTGATGACTAGGAAAACAAGGCCACGTTTTTCTAAGCAATCTATTTGTTTTTGGTATTGCCATCCATGTAATGAGTGTACCGGTCTTATTTTTGGGCATGACATCTACATGGTGTGGTCCACCTGATGGACAGATTGGCGGTATGGGCCATGCCCATGGGCATAGGAAACCTCCTTGAAATTGTCTAAATTCTACTGATATATGTTGCTTATGGTTTGTACTTTCATTTGTAGCTTGGTTCTTTACTCTCCCTTTATGGATGCTATCAATTTCTCAATAAAGTTGGGGGTGATATGGTCGAGCAATTGCGGTTAGAAGAAGAGCGAGGCACTTATGTTGCACCTATACATGAAGGAAACGCAAACGTATTCCGCCCTGCCAAAAGCCCATCTCACCATGAAGAGCGTTATGTTCGTAAAATTAGTGGGATTTGGGGCTACGTGTTCCAAATCATTTACCAGGTGATTCTCTTTCAATAATCAGTAACAGCAATGTTTACGTAGATTCCAGCTATAAATTCTAAAGACTAATTGACAGAATGAGAAAGTATCTCACTAAGAAACCCAATTGCAATTTGAGCTCTTATATACTAGGGGTGTAAGTGCAACTTTGGTGGTTTGGGTTAGTTGAGGGTCGACCTAAGCCCAGCCTGACCTCAAAAGGACCCAACCCACAACCTGAACTGACCCGAATTCGAGCCCAATGTGCCCAACCTAAAGTCGTCCATGCTCAACCCAACCCGACCCAAATACATGCAATTATTGCAAACCTAATGTACCAAACCGAAATTTGCTCAACCCGAATTCAAACCGGGTTGACGTTTTCCAACCCAAGGACCTTGACAGCCCATCCCAAACTCGTGTCAGGTCAATCGGGTTCAGTTGGCCCAAACCCTAGTTGCAGCCCTATTATATACATATAGAAGGATGAATCAGCCCTCGGGAATAGAATGGCCGCAAATACAAGGGGGGGGATGTGTATGTTTTGTGGTGTGCTTTGCAAGACTGATATCTTTTTCCTTTCAGTTTGGAATAGTAGGGGTGACAATAGGCCGATCGCCCCACCCAGCCCAACGATCTTGTCGCAGCTTTGGACCGGGCTTGGGCCTGGAATGCACGGGCTGATCAGTTTTTGGACCGGTCTTCGGCTCAAGTCACTTAATCCAAACTGACTTCATATGTACATGTATTTGTCCTACAAATGTGCCATTCCAATTCTCTATTAGGTAGCCCATGCCTCTTGAATGTAGACCGTTGGTTGCATTCCTCTAAGTTTATGTTTCTTTGTGCATGTGTGGCTCATTTGATCGACTTATAAATTTGGAAAGTGAGTAATAGGGATTTTATCAATTTTTGGGCCAGTCTGGTCAGGCCCAGCCCCCCAACATTTTTTTAGCTCAGGCATGTACCTGCTGTGCCGGGCTCATGGCTCAGATGTTGGGTCTTAAGTGTTGGCCCAGCCCACTACCACCACCAAGGGGCCTGGCTCATTACCACCCTTGAGGAACATGCATTGATTTGGAGTGTAGAAAACGTGAGAAAGTAAAGTCCCATTTAATGTGGTTTCTGTTTTATGTGCTGCCTCAAACACCAGGTGAATTATATAGAGGTTGACATGTCAACCAATCAACCACACTACATGCATAGCCATTGCAAAACACCAAACCAACCCCAGTTTAGGGGTATATCCAAACAGGCCCAATACTAACAATACTGAAACAAACGGAGTTTGGATGTAGCAAAAAACACCAAAAGAACCAAAATTGGCATATGGGGTATGCTTCTGTATTTAAAATGGTAATATGATAAATGAGTGTTAAGGATGTTGTTATGATTGTGAATAGTGTGGAGAGAGTATAGCTTTTGCATTCTGCAGAATTGCATTTGCTTGAGTTTATCTGGGGTTTGTTTTTAAATGCCCCACAAAACAATCAGCCATTGAATGCAATTGAGCTTGTTGCTCAACTAAGCAGTGCTGTTTCTTAATGTTGCCAGGTTAATCCCATCTTGCCTGGGGCTGTTGATGGCTGGTTTTGGGATGGTTCTGGCTCAAGGGCCTGAATGGCCCATGTCAGACACATATGGGTCTTGATTCAGTTCATTCTGGGCCTTGGTAGAAATGTTGTTAAATCTAGGCCAAGATCCAGGCCAGTTATTTCTCGGTCCAGAGGACCCTCCCAGCTTGTGGGCCTGACAGTTAGGCCACAGTCAAGCCATTGGAGGGCCAGGCATGTGAGCCCGGAAGGCCAGCACAGCCCATTGACAGCCCTAATCTTTGCAAACGAAGAAAACAATGGCATTGAGACTCCAGAGGTAACAATATATGTTGCCACTGGTTGGGCCCAGCTGCCTGACCGGCTATCTCATTGACGGCCCTAGTGTTGCCTGCCAAACAGACAGAAAGAGGGAGAGAACTGATCACATACAGCAAAGCACCATGACTTGTCTTACCATCTTCCTACTAGTGTGCCACTTCTGTAGGGCATCAATACCATGAAAATGGTCGGCCCCGCCATGAAGATCACCTGTGAGGCTGTCACAAAATAAGGCCCTTGCACTCATCATGTTGGCCACACTGTTGGAATCAATGGACGAGATACAGTCTGGTTCAACATACAGGCGTGGCCTACCTATTAAGTGGACATGGATCACCCTGATTTTCGAGCAGGGGGATCTTAATGGTGGGGTGTACCATTTTAATGGTACTGATGTTTGACACAATTGCTATGTTGGTGGGAGAGATTATATGGTACCAAGAATTATGGCATCTTTCCTTGTATGTGATCAGTTCTGAAAAAAAATGTAAGGGGTAGTTTTTATGTGGTTCACTTCCATTCATCACCATTCAAGGTTTCTGAAATCGAGAATTGTCTTTTATTTTTGTAAAACAGACTAGTGCAGGTGCTGCGACGCTCACTGATGTTGTCTTCTGGCTCATTATTTATCCATTTCTTACTGCCAAAGATTATAGGCTGAATTTTGTAAGTATCACATACTCTGAATAATCTTTCTATTATTTTCTGCTTTTTCTCTCTGTCTCAACTTCTGTACATTGTGATTTGTGAGGTACATAAGGTAAAAACAGAATAATGGTGAGTTTCAATGAATAGTTTATAGGCCTGTCTCTAGTACAAAGGAGTTGCAATTCTCATGCGCCCAACATGTGCATCGGATACAAATTAATACAGTTATTGGTCAAACCTCAATCCAACTGCGTTCTTGGTTTTCTTGGCTGTAGGTGTATAACTTATATATAGCTATGATTTTTTTTTTCTCCCTTTTTAAATATATTTTTCTATATCCCATACCATACTCATATGAAGTCATATCATATCCTTGATGGTCCCTTTGTTTGACATGAAGGCACGCGCTTGAGTTTCATGGCCTACTGGAGTTATAGGGACATTGTTGCAACCAGATAGGTCTGCAAACTGTTCAATCAAATATCAGGCCATCCAAGCATTCTGATCAAGGATTGGATTATCCAACCATCCAGATTGAAGATTTGCACCCTGAGGATCTAGATTTATCTGGAGATTAAGATATCCTAATGGCTATTTTAGACCCGATCAACACTCATTTAGCTAGCTATGAGTGTTGGGATAAGTTGAACCAGTTCCCATTTAGTATTTTTTGTCACTTTTTTAGAAGGACACTTTTTCTTTTTCTTTTTTTTGAAAAGCAACAAGATTTCATTAAAAGAGTGTTGAGATAGTGAACCAAACTACAAGCCAAACCAAA
This sequence comes from Magnolia changhungtana, assembly GCA_030180095.1. NCBI lineage: Eukaryota > Viridiplantae > Streptophyta > Magnoliopsida > Magnoliales > Magnoliaceae > Magnolia > Magnolia changhungtana. The sequence goes on along the minus strand of JASAUF010000084.1, from coordinate 3,100,647 downwards.
AACAAAAAAGCGCCCTAAAAAGCAGAGCACAATATTCCATTTCCCTTGTGCAATCCTCATTTCGGAAGCATCTTCCATCCCTCCCTGCCAAATAGCTCAAAGACCAGCTAGTAAGCCAAGTCTTGAAAGACTCCTAACCTTCTTTTGCAGATTTATCCAATTTGAAGCTTATAAGGATTCCGTTCCACATGGTGAAAGCAAAGGAACAGTGAATAAAGAGATGATTCATCAACTCCTCATTTGCCATACATTGATTCACATTATACAAACATTTGGGTTCGCCGTAGATCACTTCTGAAGATTATCTATTGTAAGAACTTTTTCCTTGCTAACCAACCATCCAAATGCAAAGACTTTCTAAGTAGCCCCATAAGACCACACATATCTGGTCTTCCCTACCTCTTTTCATTTCAAGGATTCATATAGGACAAAATAGAATTATCAGAAGATCAACTTATCCAAGTTAGAAATCCTTGGCATTCATGCTACTCAAGAAGATCTCCCCTCTTGCTAAAATCTTTGGTTGTTTGCCATGGGCCTTTCCATCTTATCTTGGTCTTCTTTTGTGTCTAGGCAAACCTACGGGTTATCTTTGGGATAAAGTTGTGGAGAGAATGAAGCATAAGCTTATCCCCTGGAAGAGTAAACTTCTATCTTTAAGGGGAGACTCACTGTTATCAAATCCTGTCTTTCTAATATGCCTCTCTATTTTATGTCTCTTTTTAGATGCCCCGAGGTTGTGCTTGAGCGTATAGATAGTCTCAGAAGAGATCTCCTCTAGCAAGGTGGAGCCAAAAATGGTAAATTCCACCTCTTGAGCTAGAAAGATATATGTTGTCCATTGAAGGAAGCGGGTGTTGGTATCAAAAGGCTTGACCTTGTTAATTCCGCCATTTTGGGTAAATGGGCATGGAGATTCGGCACCGAGTTTAGTCTGTGGCATATCATTATCGCTGCTAAATAAGGGTTGTCACCAATGGGATGGTGGATTAAAGACTCCTCTCTCTACTGCGCTTCTTTTGACTAAAAACAATTTCTCGAATTTCTCCTAACATGTTTAATGGGGTTAGGTATTCAATTGGGGATGGTTCTAAGGTCAGCTTCTAGGAGGACACTTGGTGTGGGGATTTCCCACTCCGTTCTATTTTCCCAGACTTGATAGCCCTCTCCCGCAACAAATATCTTCGTTGCTGATTACTTCTCTTTAGAGAATGGCTCTAGAGTCTGGGCTCCTCCTTGTAGTAGGAATCTTCATGACTCTGAATTCAGTAGCTTGGTAATTCTCCTTTCTCACCTGCAGGGTTTCTTTATCCTGTCTGGTGCTAGGGATTTGCTGGTTTGGACAACCTGGATGTCAAGGAACTTTTCTTTTTGTTCTCTCTGCCAAGTCCTATCTTCTTCAGACGCCAAGAGTGAAAGTTATTGCTCCTCTCGTCTAGTCCCTTGGTGCTCCAACAAAGGTGGCCGCCTTCACTTGGTTAGTAGGGAGAAAGAGGATTCTTACGGTTGATCATCTTCAAAAGAAGGGCACGGTGCTTCCTAATGCTTGTATTCTTTTCCTTGAAGAGGAGGAATCAATGGATCATCTTTTTATTTATTGTTCCTTCTCTAGGATTGTTTGGTCAAGCATTCTTCAATCTGTGGGAATCTCCTGAGCTATGCCTGCTTCGATCGACTCCCTTTTTGGTCTTGGCACGGTGATTTGGGTGGTAGCTTCACTTCTTGGAAATGGAGGTTGGTGATATGGGCTTATCTTTGGTCTCTATGGTTGGAGAGGAACAACTGTGTTTTTCGGAATCTTTACAGCTCTCTAGGTGGGGCCATCAATAGGGTTTTGGAGTCTTTGGATGAGTGGACTCATTGATTCCCTTGTGTTTGGGTTTGGGGCTTTGTATTTTTCCCTTATCCGTAGTTGTTGTCTTTCCCCTTGTTGTTTAGGTTTTCCTTTTGGCCTCGACTTTCTACTATTTGTTGTATAAATTTTTTATTTTTTATTTTGGCCTTTGGCCCTAATAATATGCATCTTTCTCAGGAAAAAAATAAAATAAAAAATGAATGATTGAAAATGGACCGGATTTATCCTTTCGCCACATCAATTTATCCTCCTCTCCCAAAAATAGGTAACATAACTGAATGCGATTAGTAAAGCCACACACTCCTCCACTTCGTCATCAAGAAGATCTCTTCGCCAAGGAGGAGACCAAACAACATGACCCCAATATTAGAAAAGCAACACTCCACCTTGATATTGGTCCCCTAGGATAGCCGAGCCATACACGGGAACTCCCTCTTCAAAGAGCAGTCTCCTACCCAAATACATTCTTAAAATCGAATTTTCTCACCATTTCCAAGAGAGTACCCAATATTGTCATCGAACTTTGCCTTAAGAGAAAGCACACCTTTTCAAATAGATGAGGCTTTATACATAGAGGAGTTTCTAGTACACCATCCTCTATCCTAGCAACCGTACTTGTTTACCATAACCTCCCTCCATAATGCTTCCTCTTCTACTCTGAATCTCCATAGCCGCTTACCTAAAAAAGCTATGTTCATCACTTTTGGTAGGACTCTTAATGCAAGGGCATTTTCACACTGGGCTCGAGTGGGGTGGCCTGTGGGATGCAGGGGCACACTCAGGGTGGGCGGCCCATGTGAGGCAGACCCCACCCGTGTGAAGCGGGTGGCTTGTGTGAAGTGGAACCCATGTGAAGTGGGGCCTACGAGGGGGCTTCAGCCGAGGTCCTAACCCATGGGATGTGGGGCCTAGGCTATGAGATAAAGGGATTGATTCACCATACTCTATCAATTCGAACTTTTAAAGCAAGTGGTTAATTGTCCTGCATCAACTCTCTTTGGGTAGCTAAAGAAGTCAAAATGACAGGGAATCAATCCGGTTTGATTGCCTATTAAGTTAGCTTTCAAATAAGCCCAATGTAATATTACTTTTTTTTTTTTTTGGGTTAGCTTGTTAGTACACACCCATGTCAGTACACACACTCCATGTTAGCCACCCCCGCTAGGGATCGATACCAAGACCTCAAGTGTTGAAACGAGGTATCTCCAATATAATATTACTTCAATATGGCTTGAGTTACTGCTACTTTAGACAAAGCCCGTAGAACTATGGCGGAATTCACGGGCATTTTGGCCATTTCATGTTATATTGAGATTCTATTTTAGTTGCCAAAGGTCTATATAGAGGCCTTCTACCTTGTAACAGCTTGTTGCGCCATCTTCGAACAAAACATCAGCTTCCAGAGTTTTCTTGTGTTATAGCATGTTTTGCTTCCCTTTGGACATGCCTGGCCTGTGGTAGAAGAGGGGATGACTGATCACTAGTTTCAACTGGCAGACTCTTGTGAATCATTCTCACAGTCCTGGTTTCATCTATTTGTAGTTATTTTACAGCGCTCTCGGATATAAGATCTGTACAAAATTTCTCCAAATTTTTTTTTTTTTTTTTTCAAAAAAAAAGCATGGTGTGCCGTAATGGCCATTATAGGACCGTAAAGGCCGTTACGTAAAGGTAACAGTGGCAACCGCTACACGTTACATGCTTGTAACGGCCGTAATGGCCATTATGGAAAAAATGACCCGTAACTGTTGTTACGTTGCCCATAACGGCCCATTGCACCCCCTGTAAAGGCTGTAACTGTCCGTCATGGGGCATATACAGGTTTTTTAGGTTTTTTTTCAAAAAAAAAAAACGGAAAGGCCATTATGGGGGCCATAATGACTGTTATGGCCTGTATCGTAAAGATAACAGTGGTGGCCATTACTGCCACTGTTGGAATACCTTGAATCTAAAATCTCGCCCAAGAGCACTCTGCTTTAAAAAGGTGGAGGGATTGTTTGGTAGAATCAAAAGTCATGAGGAACTCTGCAGCCTAATAGATTGAAGAAGAAAGGAAAATATTAGAGCTACACCCTGTATGGATAATATTATGCATTCTTCCAGTCATTTTTGGTTTCTATGTAGCAACTCTTTGTACTGTTTACCTGACCTTATTTCCATTTTATTTGAGCAAAGTATGTATATTTACCTTGTGTGGCAGTTATTGGCTGGTATGCATTCGCTGAACGCCGTCTTTCTTCTTGGAGATACTGCTTTGAATAGCTTGGTAAGCTGGCATTTGTCTTTTGTTGGCGAGCACTACCCAACTGCTGATTTGACTGCTCATTGACTTGGCCATTTGGATTTACTTTTGTTTCAGAGGTTCCCATGGTTCCGGATCTCCTACTTTGTTTTGTGGACAGCTATATTTGTCATTTTCCAATGGGTCATCCATGCTTGTGTCTCACTTTGGTAAATAGACTGACTCTATTCTTGTTCTTTTTCTTTTTGCATTTCGTCACTTGAGGATGTTTGAGCTGAAGATTTTTACAATCCTATCTATGTTACAGGTGGCCATACCCTTTTCTTGACTTGTCATCCCCTTATGCTCCACTATGGTAAGTAATTGCCTTTAGGAAATTTATCTCTAATTTTTATGGATTTTTACGGCATAATTCCGTAGGAATTCTGATTGTGCTAAATAATGCCTCCATGAATTGAAATACTCGGAAGGTTCTTTTCAACAGGAAGAATTACCAAAATGCCCTCATTTATTTATTTATTTTTTCTTTGAAAAAACAATGAATATGAGAATTGTGGGGTCCACGTGGTATATGTATGACATCTAACCCCTCCAATATATGCACCTGAACATGATTATCGCTAAACCAGATTATTTTTTTTCATTTGTTCATCATGGTTGGGTGCATTTGTTGGATGGGTAGGATGCCGTACACATACCAATTGCGCCCCACAATTCTCTACTAAGTCAAATTTTAAAGAAAAATATGAGGCATTTTGTGAAGTTCACCCTCCAAAATGCACCACTCAGGAATTCCAAATCACGGAGGCATTGGTTGGTAAATCATAATTAGTGAGGAATTTTTAGTAAAAATCCCAACTTTTTGTTCATTCTAGTCTTTGCATGGAAACATGTCATAGGCAGCAGAACATAGGTTCTTATAAATGATTGAGGATGGGTTTCATGCATATTGATCAAAGAAGAAAACAGGGTTCAAAAAGCAGTAAACATGTACAGGAATTTCTGAAATATTTTGGGGCCCCTTTGGACCCACTTCTGAAAAATGGGTTTCCGCAAAGGGGGGTTGTAAGCCTGCTTTTTCAGTCGACACGGCAAAACCAATCCGAGTGGTTTTTGTGGAGTGGGATTTTTTCATGCCTATTTTGTCAAAGCAGGAGAGAACACGGGATTTCCCAAAGTGCATCTAAACACACACCAGCAACTGCCGTTTGGATCAAAACATCTTTTAGCCCTTGATCAGCATTTTCTAGTGCGTCCAAATGGGCTCTTGTCGTCTTTTCATTTAGTTTAGTCATTGGTAATATAAGAATGAACATTTTATTATATGGGTGGCGCCAATTAGATGCTCTTGCCCAAATATCAGGCAAATCCACTCTTTGAACAGGCCACGATGTTAGACAGGTTAGAAAAACCTCACTAGGTTTCTTTAACCTTTCCATAAACTGTCGCTCAACAGGCCTCCTGTTTTCTTTTTCTTTTTTGGGTCAAGGCCATCTGCATGGTGGGACTCTTATCTGTTGGACGGCTTGGATCTCGCAAACATATGCCACTTTGGCACGTGGGGTCTGGGTATGGTTGCCGGTGGGGTAAAGATGAATAGGATTGAGGGTTCTCTACACATGCTTATGTGACGAAGTGTGCGAGATCTGGGCCATTCATCAGGTAGGGCCATCATGAGCATGATCAAGCTGTGGACCACTAGTGCTGTCTATGAATCAATGGTCTTTTTTTTTTTTTCCTTTTCTCACTGCCCATTTCTCTCATATGACTAGCCTGATCTTCTGGACAGGGCTGTTCGTGGAGGGCCCCACCTGACGAATGGCCCGAATCTTGAATTTGAATTCCTATAATTGTGTGTTTGTATTCCCTAAACCAGAAGAAACCAACCAACATGGCTGCAACACTTGAACTTGCAGGTATTTAATGGTGGCATTGTTGCATGTTCCATGCTACGCCGCCTTTCCTCTCATTATAAAGCTGAAGCACAGCTTGCTGTCAAGATGGTTTCCTCACTCACACCAGTTCTTAAAGTAAACACTGACACCATCCAAAGGCACTGGCTGTAGCGGAACCAATGTGGTTCATATACGACTTGATTTATTTTTCCATGTGGCTCCTTGCGGCAAGTCCTTCCGCTGTTTGATCGAGAGTTCCTTCAATGGAGTTGCATGAGAATGGCACAGAAAGGAGGGGCTTTTTGTAGCATGCTTTTCTTTCATTTTTCTTCCGCTTATGAAATTTGGGTTTAAGGAAAGATGTTGTTGGTTAATGGGAATGTAGGAATTTTATTTCGAAAATTCTATTTTTCTTTGTTTATACTTTATAGGGGGGAATTTTCATGTCGCAAATGCATTTGATGTGGGGGATGCATGGCCAAACGCCATATAGCAAGAGGATAATGCCTATGTTTAATTCAGTTGTTGAGATGTCCATCAAAGAAGCAAAACTATAGTTTAAAAACTCAACTTGATATCTAGTCAGGCTGGGTTGACTCAGAGACTCAATCTGACTCGATATTTAATAATTAAGCTAGGAAGTATATCGCCCATTTAAGCCTTATCCAACTACACTTGGAATGGTACCAATATGAAAGTATGCAGTTTAAAACATGAAACTCAGTTCGTAGTCAGCTGGTAGATGCTGTTTGCTTAGCTTATTTGAGGTTGTGTGAGTTTGAATTAAAGAGAAGGTGAGCTGACTTGGCGAGTCAAGCCGAGTCTGAACTGAGTCAAATTCCTCATAGTGACTAGGCTCAATATCTGATCGAGTTGACTCAGTCATGCCCATCACCGCCATGCGCTGGGCATATGCTCATTGTACTTGACCAATCACAGCAACATCTGCCCATCGTACTTGACCAATCACAGTGACTGTTGAGAAGCATGGTCTAGGTAGTTCCCACAAGATGGACAGTCGTGATTGAGTTGGCTGGCACAGGACTCCTAAACTAGTGGGCTGCATGGTAATCAGAATGTTTATCCATGTAATCTGAAAATTGAATTGCATTTCATTTTTTTTTTTTGAGAATTAACGCAGAGGATTATATTGATAAAAAAGGGAAAGAAAATACAAGGGAGAAAAACACAGCTCTACTGAGATAGCAGAACTGCTACGCAGCTAGAAAATCAAAATTACAATCTATTGCCTTAATCGAGTAAGTAGCCCATTCAACCATAAATTGGATCGCCCTAGACGTAGTGGACTCCGCTGAGTTGGCTTTGTCGTTGAAGCACCGTTCATTTCTTTCGACCCAAACAGCCCACCAAACCACAAGAAGGGTCATTCGCCATAGAGGAGTCTGGTGTTTTCCGCATTTAACCCCATGCCAGAAAGAAAGGAGACTATTAGTTGAACCCGGAAAACAGCAGAGCACGTTGAAGCGGTGGAGAAAAACCGACCAAATCTTGTATGTGAAAGGACAGTGAACGAAAAGATGATTGACCGTCTCTTCATTGGCCATGCAACAGACGCAAATATTGGTAATTTTCATTTCCCGCTTACGCAGATTATCAACAGTGAGAACCCTCTGATTTCCCACCAACCAACCAAAGACCGCGATTTTGGGAGGGACCAAATATTTCCAGCCATGATACTGCAATAGACCAGCAGGAGGAGCAGTTTTTTCAAGCAAGAATCCGTAGAGGGATTTAACAGAAAATCTGCCCTGTTTATCCGGACGTCAGGACAGACCGTCAGGCACATTGCGATTAAGCGATAGGCTGTAGATGTGATTGAGGAGGACAGCGTATTCTTCTATCTCCCGTTCCCTAAAGTTCCTTCTGCATTCGATGTTCCAAATGAGATTTCCTCCAACTGATGGTAAGCAGTCAGCAACCTTGCAGTGGGGGAATTTGGCGATGCGAAATATGTTTGGGAAGGCTGTGTCGAGCGTGTCATTCCTCGACCAGGGGTCCAACCAAAACCGAGTTCAGGATCCATTACCTGTCACCATGGATATACCGCTGAGAACTTCCTACTTGGTAGAAAGGATGTCCCTCCATATAACAGACATCTTGTGGTTACAGCTGCTATTGGTCCACCAACCCCCCTCAGACCTGCCATATTTTCTCTTTATCAGCTCATTCCATAAAGCCCCATCTTCGATCCCAAGTCTCCACAACCACTTCCCAAGAAGAGCGCTATTCATAAGCTTTAGATCCTTGATACCTACCCCACCGTCTTGCGTCGGACAACAAACAACCTTCCAATTGACGAGATTAAATTTCTCCTTATCTGTCTTTCCTTGCCAAAGAAAATCTCTTCTTAGCTTCTCCAAAACATTAACAACCGACGCCGGACACTTAAATAGCGACATGTAGTAGATCGGAAGGTTTGATAGCACTGAGTTTATAAGAGTTAACCAACCTCCCAAAGATAAATACTTGCTCTTCCAATTTGCTAGATAGGACCCGACTCTGTCAATGATCTTTTTTTTTTTTTGGGTTACTTTGTTAGTGCACACCCATGTCAGTACACTCACTCTATGTTAGCCACCCCCACTAGGGATCGATACCAAGACCTCAAGTGTTGAAACGAGGTTTCTTCACTCTGTCAATGATCTTATCCCAAGATTTCTTAGGAGGCTTCCCGACATACAAAGGAAGGCCCAGGAAAGATGTAGGAAGGGAATCCACCGTGCAACAAAAGAAATCAGTGTGCTCCTTTAATTCTGCTTCCTCCATATTCACCCCTAGCATAGTGGACTTGTACATATTTACTCGGAGGCCCGAAACGGCTTCAAAGCGGCGTATAATAGTGCGTAAATTACCGACTTTCACTTGCTAAGCATCGCTGAAGAGAAGGATATCGTCGGCGAACTGAATATGGGATATTGGAGTAGACATCCCCTAGACTTTAAAGCCTCTGATAAGGCCTACTTCCTGGCCCCTACAAAGCATGCACGACAGGGCCTCACCCACAATCATGAATAGAAAGGGAAAGAGCGGGTTGCCTTGGTGAAGGCCCCTGGAGATAGGGAAAAACTCTTTCGGAGATCCATTGATGAGAACGGAGAAGACAGTCGAGCCCACGTATTCTCTAATCCATTTGCACCACCTCCCACCAAAACCCATTCTATGAAGCATATACATGAGGAATTCTCATTTGACATGGTCGTATGCCTTCCGAACATCTAATTTACACATGAGGCCCTTGCTTTTGAATATGAATATGGAATGAAAACATTCATTAAAGATGATGGTGCAATCAGTGATTTGACAACCGGGAATGAAGGCACTTTGATGATGAGAGATAACCGAAACAATGACCTCGACCAGACGGGAGGCCAGAACCTTTGCTAGTATCTTGTATGGGCCCCCAATCAGACTTACCGGTCTGACAACAAATTGGCTCCCTAGCATTTGGGAACGAGGGCAATGAAAGAGACCCCCATCCCTCTGGACAGTCTGCCTCTAGTGTAGAACTCACAAAAGAAGTCCATTACGTCTTCTTTGATAAGCTCCTAGAAGCGTTGGAAGAATGCAATTGGGAAGCCATCGGGACCTGGGGCCTGTCCCCTTCAAGATCATCCATGGCCTTCTTCACCTCAATGATAGAGAAGGGAGCTTCCAGAACGCAATTGCATTTCATTAACACACACACACACACACACACACACACACACACACACACACACACACACACACACACGTATAAATTGATAATAGAATCATGATAGAGATTGACAAATTTCTAATCAGCTCTGGTCCATTTTTGGGGTTTGGGTGGGGCTGGGACTGGGACTGACCCTGTCCAGATCAGGCACAGCCAACGAAGAACTGAATTCAAATGATGGGTGATGAAGCTACTTAAAAGTGTCCTGAATGATCAGACTGTTTAAATGCCTGTAGCAAGCAAGTTGCCAAATGGATGGCATTGGATTATTCTGGGAGTGAAACTAAGTCCGCATTGGGTGCAGGCTGGGCATAGTTGCTTGCTATACCTAGTTTTAACTCTTGGCCTGTACAGACTACCATTTCCTTTTCAAATATCACAGCACCAGGCAGTGCTTCTTTTTTTTTTTCTTCCTCCTTTTCCCCTTGCATCTATTGATGTACAAACTAACAGGTTGGTGCAAAGAACAATCGGAATACATCCAGTGGAATTGAAGGTTTGCCTGCAACAAGCCATCAGTAGATACTCATCAATAGAAATGACAGATCACAGAATCTGACAACTTCACCAATGACAAACCATTGCACAATCACATCCCAACCATCCAGTTCAAACGGATTTTACCTTTCATACAAAAATCCAAGAATGAGATGTTTGTTACAGGAGATTTGGGTTTTTCTATAATTTTTTTTTAGAAAAAAAAAAAAAGAAGAAGAAAAGAAAAGAAAAAAAGAAATGCAAAACCTGAAATCCTTAGCTGATCAAGAACGGGGAAATGGTTGGGGATCTCTGCAATGGAAAATGCAAAAGCCAATTCTGAAAGGGGCTGCAAATGAGCTGCGTGAGGGTGCAACGTCTAATATTTAACATGTTCCCTAATGAACTGCTCCAACTGAGATATCTCACCCGTCAAACCTGAGGCTTCTGCGACTGTCACCCTGTTAAGACACTGTGAGAATGCAAAGGGCTCTCCAGTCACACCAAGTGTGAATTCATCTGCTATATCAGCTTCTGACGCACCGGTTCTCGACACCCGAAGCTTGTCTCTACAACAACAACAACAACAACAAAAAATCAAGATTTTTACAAACCATCTGAAAACATGCTTTTTCAGGCATCAAATGATGACAGGAGGGCTTCCCTTCAATAAGATAAACATCCTGACCATTTTTAAGGTTTGTAATTCCTACATGCACCCTCTTTGCATGGCAACATCCAAGCCGCTCTTCATGTAGGGCCCACTGCATTGATGACCTAGTCAAAAAATCATGCTGGTCCACTTATCTGGTAATCCAAAGTGTATATTGATCATGGACCTTTAGTCCTTTTTCTTTGACCATACTTTTTCCGGCCCAACCCACCTGATGAGTGGAGCAAACTGACTTTTTGGACCAGGTCATCAACACAGTGTCACCTACCTTACAAGTTACATCCAACGAGGAGCTTGGATGTTAGAGGTATATTTGGGTGTACAACCACAAGAACACATAGGATTGAATCCCTCAATCCATCTAATCAAATGGGTAAAAATAGAAAGCATAGTTCTAAAACTCCGTGGGTCAACTCAGAAACTCAACTGAGTCGAATCGACTTGGCTAGAATTTGATCCGAGTCTCATGGAAATCACTGACTTGAGTGACTCAATCAGAACTTGATAAAAATCATCAAATTGGCTCGAAAACTCACCCAATTTGATACGACTCAGCATACACGACCCAGTCGCTGGCCCGACCAGCCCCTTTTGTTTCAAAAGTAAAATATTGTGGGACAAGAATCGAACAAGTGACCTTGTCCACCAAAGCAAGGAGGTGCTACCAGAAAACTATACTGTGCAACTGTACATAGTTTTGGGTGTTTTAATTACTCTACTGTTTTCAATAGTTCTAAATGCACGGAATGGTAAAATTTTAATTATTAAAGTATCGAGTCAAGTTAATTAAAGACTCAGTCAAGTCTTTGAGTTGACCTGACCTGCCTAGACCTCGAGACGAGCAGAGTCGAGTTTCCGAGTTTTTGAATTATGAATTGAAGAGTTAAGCCTTACATTTCCTTTTCCAATTGCTTCCTGATGAAGTCCTTGGAGTGAGCACTCACTTTATCAGTCTTGTTGCATACAATGAGTAATGGGATTTTCCGCTTCACGACAGCTGCCTTTGTCAAAATATCATACAGATACCTTCCACATAAAAAACCAACAAGAGGTCACATAAATGAGTCTACTTGTCATATAAAAATGAGAAAAATGAGCACGCGGGGTTATGTTAGTTACTCCGCAACTGCTCGACAGTTTGGCAAGAAGTCTAAGGCATCCACAACAAAAACAAGGCCAGCTGCTTGCGGCAAGAACTCATCAAGCTTAGGTCGAAGCCGAGAGTGCCCAGGAACATCGACAACATGGACCGGCTTTATTTTTCCCTTCTGTGCAAATAGTGTGAAGAAAATTTTCAGCATTGTAACACATACATACACACATATATACATCCATGTTTGTCATTCATTTTGAAGAGGTCTTAAGTCTAGTCCAACCAGTTGGACTATAACTTACAGTCCACCTAGCAGAAAAATTCCAACCTTTTATATCTGTGTGACATCCAACCCATCCACTAGGTTGGCCCCCTCATAAGGATCACCTTGGGCAAATATCAGCCAAATCCACTCGTCATGTGGACCACACTTGTATTTTTCTAATTATCAATGACCAGGAATTTTCTATGGTGTGGCCCACTGATGAGCAGATGGGGCTGATTTTTTAAACATGCATACACACTTAAATCTGTGTTTGTGATGTTTTTTAAAATATATCATGTCCATTATTTTGTGTAGCTGGACAATACTCCCAACATCATACAGTTGGTTGACTTAAATAGCAAGGATACAAGTGGAATAATTTAGTTATCATATTTTACCTTTTCAGATTCAGAATGCAGCACAAAACTCCCCTCATTTGGATCCATTGACGTAACAGTACCCTGATGTGAGGAGCCATCTCGAAGCTAGCAAAGAAAGAAATAAAGAAAAAAGGAAAAAAAGTGCAAAAGATCAGATTGTAGATTGAGGCATCATATGGCTGAGAAGCAACTTATAAAAATTAAAAATAAAAAAGATATCAGAGAAGCAATTCCTGATTAATGGCCTACGCGTACAAACAAATAAAAGAGAGAGAGAGAGAGAGAGAGAGAGAGAGGGAGGGAGAGAGAGAAATCGAGACCTCCCTCCCTCTGCACGCATGTCATAAATCATAACCATCAAAGCCTTATCCCAGCAAACTAGTGTCAGCCACACAAATCATGTTCCCCATTCCACACTATCGAGGACCATATCCTCAGTTAAATCATATGTCATCAAGTATTTCCTAACTACCTCCACCCATATCCTTTTAGGCCTTCCCCTTGCGCTTTTGGAGCCTTCAACTTGAACCAACTCACTCCTTTTAAGGTCTTTGTTGCCCATGACCAAACCATCTAAGGTCTGCTTTCTCTCATCTTATTACCTACCGGTGCTACTCCTAAGTTCCCTCGGGTGCATTCATTTCTAACTCTATCCTCGACTTGCCACTCATCCATCTCAACATCCACATTTTAGCTATGCACATACTCAATCTCTCTCTAGTCTGTTCTTTTTATTCTCTTTGTGCTCATCTTTTCTTTCTTTTCTTTTTTTTGAAAGGCAAGTGCTTATCTCTATCTTATCTTATTAAAGAACCCCATGATGCTAATATATCTTATTACGGATCTTCCAAGACACAAACCTCTCAAAATTGAAAACCATTATTGACTTAATATCCCTATAAAAATCCCTCGAAGCCACAATATCTCCCAAAATGAAAAACCATTAATCACCTAAGGCAATTTTGGCTTTGATAATGTTTTTTTTTTTTTTCTTTTCTATTTCTTTTACTCTCTTTTTTTTTGTGTGTGATTTCAAAATCATTTTTTTAAAAAACTATTTAGTATGCTTGGTTAGCCACCAAATTAGTTGCTTTAAAAAATTATATTTAAAATAAATTAATTAATTAATTAAAAAATTTTAAAAAGAAACACTTCTTAAGATTTGTGCTTTTCTCTGAAGCGTCTAGACCCCGTTTCCAAGAGGAATTTCTGTTTCTATGGACTCACAAAAATCACTCTCTATATCACTCGTTATTCGAAAATCACACTTTCCTCCTTCAAAGGTTTCCTAATTCCACAAGAGTATAGAGCTGTACACATCCACAGATAGGCACAGGTGCAAATATGAAACACCTATATGAGATCTGAACTTTCCGCAAGATAGAAAATAATGCTTGGACCTTCTGCCCAAAAATCAGAAAATTTCACTGGTAAGGTGGACCACAACATACGAAGTAAATTGACGGTTAAAATTTTTCCTAATTGTTCACTTGTTTGATATGGTGTGGCTCACTTGAGAAAATGGCCTGATATTATGCTAAAAAGATCTAAACAGTATAGATCACCTGATCGAAAGTTCAAATCACACATGTCAAATTGTCACATGCGATTGCATGTGGAGGTATTGCACTCAAGTAGAATTCACAGAACCCAATTCCTTCCTACTAGAAGAATCGCATGAGCATTACATGTTTCTTGGGCCAAGAGTTTGTATTTTGTAATCTTGCAACACTCAAGTCTCACACCTACAAACAAGGCCTACACCTGTAAGATCTATGCCACTCATCAAGTGAATCCTACCAGGAAGATGTTTTCTCTAGAAATCAGGTTATTCTGATAGCCAGCTGGCACACACATGCCATTGAATTTAGACCATTGATCTCTTCTTATAAATTATGCAATCCTTATTGTTCCCTGTGGTGTGTCCTAACTCATTTGTAGATTGGGCAGTGTTCTATTCCCACCACCTTATATTGAGAGGCACACCTGTTGTACAGAGTGAATGCCATACTAGTTACTACAACATGGTGGTCCCCATACCCCTCAGTGTTGCACATGCTGCATACAACATGCTCAGGTAGATTTCATCAAACCTAACTCCTTTCCAGCTGAAGAACCATATGAGTTCATTCTGTGTAAGAACTCAGGTTGACTAGATCAGATCTAATTCCATCTCCATGCTATTGTTGAGCAAGTGGCATGAATATAATATAATATAATATAATATAATACATAAATATATATAACCTGTTCATTTGTTAGGCCAGATGGATGGGCCCCAGTCTAAAATCACACTCTTTGATCAATCCTAACACATTAACTGGTTGCACACAAACATCCAATCATTTTGTTTTAGCAAACAAGTGACCACAGATCAGAGACTAGGATTGTTCGATCAAAAGGATTTTGGGTCTGGGGCATAGTGCAGTTGTTCACACAATTTAGTTGGTTTGATCTGATTTAATGTGCACCACATGTACAATTACAGAGTGGCATGCGTACCAAGATTCTTACACACAAGAGTATCAAATACCCAACTACACATTGTTTCTTTCCTCGCTATCCTTACCCAGACTCCAACTCTTTCTACCCTCTCACCCTTTATTGCCTACCCATTCTCAATAGGATGATATTAACTACTGATCAATGGCTGTGGAAACCAATGATCCATATGAAAAAGATCCATTGACATGGACCATCCATCATGTGGGGCCCATCCCTCTCAAAGGATCCTATACATCATTTCTTTCCTCGCTCTCCTTACCCGGACTGGACTCCCAACTCTTTCTACCTTCTCACCCTTCATTGCTCACCCATTCTCAAATCACTTTGATTGGATGATATTAACTATTGATCAATGGCTGTGGAAACCAATGATCCATATGAAAAAATCCTGATCATTGACATGGACCATCCATCGTGTGGGGCCCATCCCTCTCAAATTTCTTTGATCAAAAGATCATAACCATCTAATCAGTGGATGAAAGTTGATGATCCATATTTATTATAATAAAAGGTATGATCATTGATATGGATCACCCATCATGTGTGGCCCACCCCTCTCAAATCACTTTGATCAGACAGAATCCACTAATCATGTACATGATGGACACACTTATGACCTTCTTCGCACCCACTAATCACACTTATAGAAACTCACAAGTATTTTGTGGGGACCACAAGTCATATGTGTTACCTAACTAACAAATTGCTTTACTTGTTGACCATACATATTCTTTTACACCAAAAGCAAAGCAATTTCCTATGAGAAATTGTTTCTCTTATGTTAACCAAACGTGCAGCTTTTCATGTAAGCAATTCTTAATAAAATGTTCCAGAGAACTGTCTATTGAGAATCAATTCTGCACTTTCTAGAAGTAAGGGCCAAACAGGGCCTTAATGACACATAAGATTCCTTGAAAACTATCACTGAAAACAACCAAAAAATACCTAATTCGGACTCCTAATAAAACCCCTCAAATCTTTACAATGGAAAGTCCAAAGAATAAAACTACAACCACACAAAGGATCCATATCTCTTAAAAATCTCTAAGCACAACTCGATGAGGGGCCCGCCAGATGAGCTGTAGGGCCCACAAATTAGGCTTTTGAGGCTCAAATCTTCATCGCATGCTTCTCAGTTAAAAAAGGACCATAATACATTTTTATTCTTACCATCTAAATTGGATGGCATTGAACATCCAATCGTCGTGATTTGAAGCCATGGGCAAGCCAAGGTGGACACTCCTATCCAACACTCACAAGTCACCATCCAACACTCACAAGTCACCATAAGTGGGCCCACTTGAACCCCACAAAGAAATTTGCACCAGAATATAAGGTAAGAAAAGTAAGTATTAGATCGTTGCTATTAGAATCAAAACCAGATGAAAGTGGCACTTAGTCATCTTTACTATGTCCTCTCTTTAATCTCTCTAAATATCCATGAAAAGTCACACTTCAAAAGTTTTAGATTCTTTAACTAGAATGTGATGATTGATTTGATAATATCAATGGATCCTACCAGAGCAGTTATGCTTAAAATGCAATATCGTATCCAGATTTAGTTGTCCCCGAGTTACGCA
Organism: Magnolia changhungtana; assembly: GCA_030180095.1. Classification (NCBI taxonomy): domain Eukaryota; kingdom Viridiplantae; phylum Streptophyta; class Magnoliopsida; order Magnoliales; family Magnoliaceae; genus Magnolia; species Magnolia changhungtana. The sequence continues at coordinate 3,083,964 of JASAUF010000084.1, read as the reverse complement.
AGATTCAATCTCTTTGCAAGGTGGTAGCGTCTGGATCCTTCTCAGTCCAATCGTTTTACAGTGATCTAGCAAAGTTTGGGTCGTCTAATTGCTACTATCCTACGAGTGAAATTTGGAAGTATGGAGCTCCTCCCAAAGTCGCCTTTGCATGATTGGTGGGCAGAAACAGAGTCCTTACCATTGACCATCTTTGGAAACGGGGGATGATTCTCTTGAATGTGTATCTTATATGCTATGCTCAGGCCGAGTCGATCAACCATTTATTTTTACATTGCTCTTTCTCATCGGGTGTATGGGTTGGGATTTTAGCTCTTGCATTGGTCCAATGGGTCATGTCATGCTCCATTGAGGAGCTTTTTCTTGCTTGGCATGTCATGGATGGTGGAAAGCTGGGGAGAAGGAAATGGAGAATTGCTTTGCTAGCATTGTTGTGGTCAATCTGGGCTGAAAGGAACGATCAATGCTTCCGTCATAAGAGAATCGTGGTGGTTGGGGCGTTCATGGGAGTTCTTTAGTTACTTTGCGATTAGGCTCCCCAGTGGATTTCTATTTGCGGGTTTTCTCAGCCATGGGGCTGGTTGTTGTTGTCTTTTTAGATCCCTAGGTTTCTGCTAGTTTCTTTTAGGGTTTTTTCCTTTTTCTGTTCTGCTTTGGCAGTTGGTTTTGTTTTTTCCTTGTTTTTCTTTTGGCTTTGGCTTAATAAAATTTCAGCTTTCAAAAATAAATAGGCGTGAGGTTTCTGGGACTGTAACCACTTGCAGAGCTTTCAGAAATACTGAAACATAACTAAATAGACTGATACAATCACAGGCACTTCAAGAGAAGAATCATTAATTTAGAAACCTACCTGGTGGAAAAGAACTGTTTTTCCGCTGCCACTTAAACCAGCTAGCACTATGGTGTTTGACTTTGTGCGCTTGAGAACACGGACTGCAAATAGCAAAGCAACAGATGAAATGTTAGTAATTATTCAAAAGTGGACAAGGCTACAGCAATGGTTCCCCCTTCATGCGGCACATGCATGCCAATCCAGAATGTTTGTAGGGCCTCCATGCAGGAGCATAGCCCTAATAGTTCAACCTACATGTTGCACACATGCATGTTAATCCAGGATAGAAATACTTGGATACTCTTACAGAGGGCGATGGATGATACACAGGCAGTTACAAATTACTGAGAAATTGCATACGTACTACGCGAGTAATTCAGAATAAACCATCCAAATTACAGGCACCAGTTCAGATGTTTCATGAAAAAAAAAAAAAAAAAAAATTACTCTTATTTGGTTATCTAACCATATTGGACGATTACAAATGAAAAATATCCAATGGTCTTATTTCAAGAAACAAGTGTTCCATGAACCAATCTGATTTTTAGAGATAATGTCTTCCAAAATTTAGTCGGTTTCATGCCAAAGTCCCTCGATGATGTGTTGTGGGCACGGCATGGGGGTGGAGTGAGTAAATCTGGAAAATCCAAGTGGGGGCTGACCTTAATGGCAGTGCTTTGGGCTATTTGGGGAGTCATGAATGGATGCTGTTTTCGGAACGAAAGGGTAGACGTAGATGTCACTATTAGGAAAATTAAACGGTTTATTTTTCAAGTTGGGATGTCCGTGCCACAGCCTCCTAAGCTGTCTTAGTTTCTGCTTTTCTTGTTCAGGTTTTTTATATTTTTTCCTCACTTTCGCAAGTTTTTAATAAAATTATTGTTAACTCTCAAACAAAAATAGTCAGTTTAATTTGAGATAATATATGTCACATGTACCATTTGTAAATGCCTATGTATCAAGCATCATACACAACGAGAGTATCAAATAACTCCCCAATCCAAAATGTCCAAATCATAGGGCCATCATGGATCGAGCATATACCTAAAATCAATACCCATCCAATTATCCCAACCATACAATTGGTGGTTATCAATCAAACAGTTAAAAGTAAAATGGTGCAGACAACACCCAACCGATCCAAAAGGTTGGCTCCACCATGGGGAACACATGAAGAATAAAATCGCACTGATACACACATCATTCGGGTCACAACATAGAAAACATCCAATTATTCACCATCAAACAGACAGTTTAAAAAAAATTGGTCAGTTATCCAGATTTAGTGAGCAAAATCAGATGGTCATGATTGCCCCCATCAATCTGAATTTCAAGGTATGCTCCATCCACAATGGATCCTGCAATTTGGGCACTTCGGATTGCCATGTATGTATTTATCCCATGTGTATAAACTATGTTACGAAGTTTAGGGCCTCTTTCGAACGTCCGGAAAATGCAGACATGAGAGAATCAATGGCAGTGGCTCAGTCATTTCATCAAGCAGGATGAAGGAGATAAGGCAGCTTACCCAACAAGAAAAGGATGGATGAAAGGAACAAAACAGCAAAAGTAGTGTAGAGTTGTGCTGCTGGTTGCCGCTGAAGCCATTCCATCAGTTGATCTGCCCATTGCTTCAACTGATGCACCCATGGCTCCACTCGTATCCATTGCTCTTGTATCAATTGCTCCATGTCTGCACAACTGTAGAGAGAGTGAGAGAGATCTACGCCATCAATCAGGTGGGTCCTCTCTCTCTTTTTTCTGAGAATTATCAAATGGGTCCTATCGTTTAGATCACCTGGCACAAAAACTAGGCCATTCCACTCATCAGATGGGACGCGAATTGCTAACTCCAAGCTCTGTGGGGCCCACAGTGATGTTTATGTCATATCCACTCCATCCATCCATTTCATCGGCTCATTTTAGGACATGATCACAAAGATGAGGGAGATCCAAAACTCAATTGGGGCCACACAACAGTGACGTTTGAACGCCCACCATTGAAAACTTCTTGCGGGGCCGCAGAAGTTTAGGATCAGGCTGATATTCGTGTTTTCCTTATATCCAGGTGGGAATCATCTTATGAAGGTGCTGGATCGCATATAAACATCACGGTGGACCCTAGGAAGGTTCCAACGGTGGTACTTTCATCATCCCCACTGCTTCTTGTGGTGCGGCCCACTTGAGTTTTGGACCTCCCTCATGTTTTGGATTCATGCCCTAAATTGAGCTGGCGAAACGGATGGACGGAGTGGATCGAACAAAAACATCACGGTGGGCCCCACATAGCTTTGGGTTATAGGGAATTCCTGATTAATCAGAGAGAGAGATTGAAAATTTTCCACATTCTACAAATCCAAAATGAAATGAAATAAAAGAGATTATTAAAAAAAAAACGAAATCCTAAATCGAAACCCTAGAAAGAGAGAGAAAATAGGGGGAAAAACATTAGAGAAATTAATAGGGAGAGAAAAAGCGAAATTGAAGAAATTTCGCGATTTCTTACCTGTTTAAGAATCTTGAAAACCCGTTTTAAAATGATGGGAAATTCAAGCCAAAATTCTGCAGAAAAAAATGGAGATTGGTGAGGAGACAGAGCTCGAATTGAAGCGCGAGAGAGCAAGGACGAGATTCAAAGAAGAAAACTCGGGAATCGATCTTCGCCCGTAGAACAGATGGGAGGAAGCGAGTCACGGAAATGTACAGAATTATATGATGCTCGTTCTGTGTATGGTGCTTCATACGCAGGCACTAAGAAATTGCAAACGTGGAATATATTAACTAAAATCAAACCATCTAGATTGTGCGTCCCACTGTATTTCGCGGATTTAGAAGTCCAAAATCAGATTGGTGGAATGATCGTAGCCACTGTGGAAACTTTTTTATATGGTCCATGCGCTGAAGATATCCCGATGGAAAAATCCTAAGCCGTTCAATAGGCGACCTGCACAACGGTTCCCATCCAACCAAGAAAAGGGTAGATCTTCAAATCTGGAGGGTATTTGGTGTAATTCAAGGCTCATCGTACCAATGGTTTGGATCACCGAACAGGGGGTTGTACGGATGTCTGTGGGTTCGTTTGGATGCCGTAAATACTTAAATTGATAACATGTTTGGGTGCATGTATTTATTTGTAATTATAGCATGTAAAGCTATTACAACTTAATTGTAAAACCGGTAAAAAAAATTCAGGTTACAGGTGAAGTCTTTATAGCTTAAAAAAAAAAAAAAAAAAAATAGGTGCTAGAATACAATGGTAAATATACACTCATGATGTATTGGGCCCAACCATAATGTGTACGGTACATCCAATTTATTCATCATGTATTTTTCTTAATGCTCCCCTATTATCATGCCCTAAATTCAATTTAGGCCGCTTATTCGCCATAAATCGAATCATGTATTAACACCATTTATGGTACTCCAATTTCGATTCTCAGCTTGTGTCAAGTTTTGAAAATGGAATCCCATAGGCCATAACATGGGTTTTAAGGTTTTTTTTTTTTTTTAAGTAAAGCATAACTATGAATCTACCATAAGCTAAAACATTATCACATTCATCCACTATGAAATAATTTGAGTATACCACTACAAAGGAAAATACAATACATATATATATATATATATATATATATATATATATATATATATAATTTTTAAAATGTCAAACATGTGCTCTTGCCCTACTAGTATTGTTATTTAGCATAACATGCATTTGAACAATGTGCGTAAGCTTACTACAAGGTTTAGAGAGTGTGTGCGTGCATACACAATATATATGACAATCATAATGATATCAAAGTATGCAAAAATGATGGAGAACTATGCCACCAAATTTATGAATGCTAATAGGCATACCATGGTTATACAAAGTAAAGACCCATCGAGCCAAATGTCATATACAGTAATACAATACAAAAACGCATAATAAATGAATGAGTTGTAATGTGTAATATTGTATGGCTTAGGGTTACAACACATGTTAGTCCCGTTCCTAACATGTAATGTAATTCTAGGATGATAAACTCCTGATCCTGAATAGTCATATACCTATTGGGGACTGAGCCCGCGATTATATGACATTGAATTATATTTACGTATCTACAATCCTGAGTGATACATGAATGTATGATTATCATATATCACGTGACAATCCTGATGTCTAATCCACATCTCATAATATTTCATAAATTGGATCAACACCGGGGTCCAGTACACTTCCGAAATTGGTTGTTGCCCATCGCGCGTGAGACCAAGAGAGTACAAGAAACCTTACTATCCGCTTCATCAATGGTATACAAAAAACTCACTCATCTCGTCGATAACAAACTCATTTCACGAGATGGTCAAACTCGACCTAATATATAACACTCTTCACTTATGCGGGTAAAGTTAAACCCTATTCCAATCGACCCCAACACAGTGGGAGACGCGGCCTAATAGTATCCAGCCATCGTGCACTCATAACTCCACTCGATCTAGACATTGGGGCATCCTAATAGTACCACGAAATTTAAGGACTTTCACACAGGGAAAAGACTTTCTCACAGGGACGCATGTAACGCCCTGTAACCTTAATAATTTACAATGTCCATACTCATATGCGCTAGACACATCCTGGTTGCTTAACTATATCCCTGGTGTTGTTAGGAGTAAATGCAACGTGTCATACATAATGCGTCATGCATGAATCATACTATTCAAGTCATATGATGATCATGTGGGCGACCCTGTCTCATATGGGTCCCCTAAGAATATCAAGTCGAAAGACGTATATTATGATCAATCGGAATCCATAACAAGCATACAAATGATGCATGTGGGCATATGAATGAGCATGATATTCATTATATTAAGCATATTATCAATGTCGACCTTATTAGGGCCGGGTATAATAGTATGTTATCAATCTTGGTACATACACGTATTCTTATTCATGTATACCATGTAGGTTGCAAAATATGTGTGATAATCAACACTAAATAGCTTAAGAAAATGAGAATGGGCCCAAGTGACGGTCCTAGTAGAAATTTAAATATCCATGTGGCATGGCCCACTTAAAACTTGCATTGTCCCCGTACTTGGGCATGTGCTCATAAAATGAGCTAGTAAAACCGATGTAAAGTTTAAATTAAACATATATGTCACGGTGGTTTCATGGTCTAAATGTTATGTCAACAAAGATAGACGACCTGGATACCACACATACATTTGGGTGGCCCCTGTCCTAAAATAATCTATCAAGATAGACGAATCATGTGCATATAATACATATAACATTGTGAAATCATTTCCTTGATAAAGGAAGTGAATAAACCTACACATCAAGTGTGGCATCATAGTGTGTTTTAGGAAGATTTTTCTTGTAAGCATTCAATCACCACTACTTTCTTGGTAGGGTCCACCTCTGATCAGGGCCACTTCCATCATTGGGGACCAAGTATCCCACATAACCAACCAACTTGGACCCTAAAATGGTCTCCACAGGTGCATTAAACAGGCGGGTCAATACCATTGTCCAGCAAGTGCTAATTAGGGTACTATTCATGCTAACAATCCAACGGCCATAAGGACCCGTTGCCATTTGTAGCAATTACATTGAAGGGTCTATTTGGGAGCCTCGTCTACACATTGGTGGGTGTCTACAGTGGGTCCCACACTCTAGCAGGTCTGCCCACCAAGGCCCATTGGCCTTTGTGGCGATCTAAACGGTGGGCCCTGTGGAGCATAGTACAAACATCACGGTGGGTCCAGTAGATGGATTGTGAAATATAGTCCACCCCTTAGGTGCGCCTTGGAAGGTTTCAACGGTAGGCGTTCATGCCCATTGTCTCATGTAGCATGGTGCACCTGAGATTAGAATCTGCCTCATCTTTGTCTCTTTCACATTGGGTGGGTCCCACTGACGTGGTGAGGCCAACTTCCCAGATAAGCTGAAAACAGATGGGCACCGTTGATAAAACACATACTTCACTAGCCAACAAGTGCACAGCAGACAATCCCCACTAATTTAAGCGGCAGGGCCTACAGACGTATGAAATCAAACTGCCATTTGTGTGGCCCTACATACATGTCAGGTGTGACCTTATTGACAGATTGGATGGAAAATACACATCATGGGGATTCAAGGGTGGACGTTTCTATCCAACTATTTCCTATGGTGTGGTCCACTCCATATATGAGTCAGGCCGATATTTAGAACCAAGGGCTAAAATGGCCTAACAAAATGGATCGATGGATTAGATGCCACACATACAACAGGTGGGTGGTATGAGTGGGGCCACCTCTTTTGTTGTGTTTTATACCACGTACGTGTCTGTATAGCGTTACCAGAAGTTTCAATGGTGAGCATTAATGTCACCATTGTTTCCCAGGGACTTTCTTCATTTTCGGATTGAAGGTCTAAAATAGTTAGGAGAATCGGTTGGACAGTCTGAATCATGCGAGATGGGCCACCTATTGTGTGTATTTTTGCAACATCTAGGTCTGCATGTCATTATGCGTAGGTTAGGTGATAATAAATGCCAATTCAAGGGTCGTATTCAACACTACCATTTTTTGTAGTGTGGCCCATCTGCAATATGAATTTACCTCATCTTTGGACCACCACCTTAAAATAATGTGACAAGAAGGATGGACGGCATGGATTAATCACATGCTTTAAAGTGAGCCCTCATAGCAGTGTTTCTGACTGTATTCTTCATTTTGTTTTGAGAAAATGACCACTGTAGATAAACCCTTTTACCCAGCGGTTTCTATGAAAGAATACGGACCTTTGTTACCAATCTAGATTATCACGTGCGGACAGCGACGTTGAGGACGAAACTACCCCTCCTTTTCGCAGTGAAGACGTGCGCTGACGCTCCTCGAACTGAGAGTTGTACGAACGGCTTAAAAGAGATCAAAGTTACATGGCCGCACAGCTATATATTTATTATATCCACAACGTTCATCCATATCTCAAGATCATTTCGGAGCATTATCCAAAAAAAATATCATATCCAAAGATCAACTGGACCACACCACAAAGAGCAGCGGGGAAATTGATTTTCACCGTTAAAAATTTTGTAGGGTCCACCATAACATTTATTTTCCATCCAATCTATCCATAAGGTCACAAAGGCCAGGATGAAGAGGAAAAACAAGTTTCATAATGATCCAAAACTTCTGTGACCCCTAAAAGGGTTTCAATGGTAGACGTTCAATCATCCACAGCCTTTAACAGTGTGGTCCACTTGATAGCTAGATCTGCCTTATTTTTCGTCACAAACCTTAATACGAGTTTGCCAAAAATATGAACGGTTTGGATATAACACATACCTCATAATAGGACCCACAAAAAGTGGTGGGATTACAACAGCAAAAAATTAAAAAAAAAAAAAAAAAAACTGTCGATATATCGACAGACAGTCGATATATCGAAAATGGTCCAGAACTGTCCAGTGAGTTTTCCTCAAAAATCTTGCAATTTTCGATATATCGACTGTTTGTCGATATATCGAAAAAGGTGTTTCACCTTTAGCTACGGATTATAACCGTAGCCATAACTGTAGTCTGTGTCCGTCTATGAAATTTTCTATTTATTTTTTATTTTTTTTATTTTTTACATGGAGAAATTTATTCTACCTACAATTTTCTTTAATACATATTTATATAAATAGATATATATAAGCATATAAAAAAATTTTCCCTCTTTTTTTTCATTTATTTCTTTAATCATTTAACAAGAATATCTTCTAAACCAAAATTAGTTACTTGACGAACCACATATGATTTTGGGGTAAGAGAAGCTACTTTAGCCAACCAACCTAATTATTTTCCAAGATTCCATCAGGTCGATGGTTGAAAATACATTTCATTCACTTCGCTGTCAATTTCAGTCACTTCACGGTCAAACTAGAAATTGAGCGGGACAAATATGAAATTGAGTAGGCAAATTGAAAATTGAGTGAGGCAAGGTAGGAATTGAGCGAGGGAACCTAAAAATTGAGAGAGGCAAGGTAGGAGTTCAGCGAGGGAATCTAGAAATTGAGCGAAGTAAGCTAGAAATTGAGCGAGGCAACGTAGAAAATGAGCGAGGGAACCTACGATTTGAGCTAGGCAACCTAGGAATTGAGCGAGGGAAGCTAGAAATTGAGCGAGGGAAGCTAGGAATTGAGCGAGGCAACGTAGGAATTGAGCGAGGGAAGCTAGAAATTGAGCGAGGGAAGCTAAAAATTGAACGAGGGAAGCTAGAAATTGAACGAGGGAAGCTAGAAATTGAGCGAGGCAACGTAAGAATTGAGCGAGGGAAGCTAGAAATTGAGCGAGGCAACGTAAGAATTGAGCGAGGGAAGCTAGAAATTGAGCGAGGCAACGTAGGAATTGAGCGAGGGAAGCTAGAAATTGAGCAAGGGAAGATAGAAATTGAGCGAGGCAACGTAGGGATTCAGCGAGGGAAGCTAGAAATTGAGCGAGGGAGGCTAGAAATTGAGCGAGGCAACGTAGGAATAGAGCGAGGGAAGCTAGAAATTGAGCGAGGGAAGGTAGAAATTGAGCGAGGCAACCTAGAAATTGAGCGAGGGAAGGTAGAAATTGAGCGAGGCAAGCTCGAAATTCAGCGAGGGAACGTAGGAATTGAGCGAGGGAAGGTAGAAATTGAGCGAGGCAACCTAGAAATTGAGCGAGGGAAGCTCGAAATTGAGCGAGGGAAGGTAGAAATTGAGCGAGGCAACCTAGAAATTGAGCGAGGGAAGCTCGAAATTGAGCGAGGCAACCTAGGAATTGAGCGAGGGAAGCTACAAATTGAGCGAGGGAAGCTAGAAATTGAGCGAGGCAACGTAGGAATTGAGCGAGGGAAGCTAGAAATTGAGCGAGGGAAGCCAGAAATTGAGCGAGGGAAGGTAGAAATTGAGCGAGGCAACCTAGAAATTGAGCGAGGGAAGGTAGAAATTGAGCGAGGCAAGCTCGAAATTGAGCGAGGGAACGTAGGAATTGAGCGAGGGAAGGTAGAAATTGAGCGAGGGAATGTAGAAATTGAGCGAGGAGGCACTAAATAAATGCGAGCGGGGAAGGTAGAAATTGAGCGAGGCAACCTAGAAATTGAGCGAGGAAGCTCGAAATTGAGCGAGGGAAGGTAGAAATTGAGCGAGGGAACCTAGAAATTGAGCGAGGGAAGCTCGAAATTGAGCGAGGGAAGGTAGAAATTGAGCGAGGCAAGCTCGAAATTGAGCGAGGGAAGCTAGAAATTGAGCGAGGCAACGTAGGAATTGAGCGAGGGAAGCTAGAAATTGAGCGAGGGAAGCCAGAAAATGAGCGAGGGAACCTAGAAATTGAGCGAGGGAAGGTAGAAATTGAGCGCGGGAAGCTAGAAATTGAGCGCGGGAAGCCAGAAATTGAGCGAGGCAACGTAGAAATTGAGCGAGGGAAGCTAGAAATTGAGCGAGGCAACGTAGGAATTGAGCGAGGGAAGCTAGAAATTGAGCGAGGGAAGCCAGAAAATGAGCGAGGGAACCTAGAAATTGAGCGAGGGAAGGTAGAAATTGAGCGAGGGAAGCTAGAAATTGAGCGAGGCAACCTAAAAATTGAGCGAGGGAAGGTAGAAATTGAGCGAGGCAACGTAGGAATTGAGCGACGGAAGGTAGAAATTGAGCGAGGCAACGTAGAAATTGAGCGAGGGAAGCTAGAAATTGAGCGAGGGAAGCTCGAAATTGAGCGAGGGAAGGTAGAAATTGAGCGAGGGAACCTAGAAATTGAGCGAGGGAAGGTAGAAATTGAGCGAGGGAAGCTAGAAATTGAGCGAGGCAACGTAGAAATTGAGCGAGGGAAGCTAGAAATTGAGCGAGGCAACGTAGGAATTGAGCGAGGGAAGCTAGAAATTGAGCGAGGGAAGCCAGAAAATGAGCGAGGGAACCTAGAAATTGAGCGAGGGAAGGTAGAAATTGAGCGAGGGAAGCTAGAAATTGAGCGAGGCAACGTAGGAATTGAGCGAGGGAAGCTAGAAATTGAGCGAGGGAAGCCAGAAAATGAGCGAGGGAACCTAGAAATTGAGCGAGGGAAGGTAGAAATTGAGCGAGGGAAGCTCGAAATTGAGCGAGGGAAGGTAGAAATTGAGCGAGGGAACCTAGAAATTGAGCGAGGCAACGTAGAAATTGAGCGAGGGAAGCTAGAAATTGAGCGAGGGAAGCTAGAAAATGAGCGAGGGAACCTAGAAATTGAGCGAGGGAAGCTAGAAATTGAGCGAGGCAACCTAGAAATTGAGCGAGGGAAGGTAGAAATTGAGCGAGGGAACCTAGAAATTGAGCGAGGAAGGTAGAAATTGAGCGAGGAAGCTCGAAATGAGCGAGGCAAGCTCGAAATTGAGCGAGGAAGCTAGAAATGAGCGATAATGTAGAAATTGAGCGAGGAAGCTAGAAATGAGCGAGGCAACGTAGGAATTGAGCGAGGAAGCTAGAAATTGAAATTGCGAGGAAGCCGAAAAATGAGCGAGGAACCTAGAAATTGAGCGAGGAAGGTAGAAATTGAGCGAGGGAAGCTAGAAATTGAGCGAGGCAACGTAGGAATTGAGCGAGGGAAGCTAGAAATTGAGCGAGGGAAGCCAGAAAATGAGCGAGGGAACCTAGAAATTGAGCGAGGGAAGGTAGAAATTGAGCGAGGGAAGGTAGAAATTGAGCGAGGCAACGTAGAAATTGAGCGAGGGAAGCTAGAAATTGAGCGAGGGAAGCTAGAAAATGAGCGAGGGAACCTAGAAATTGAGCGAGGGAAGGTAGAAATTGAGCGAGGGAAGCTAGAAATTGAGCGAGGGAACTTAGAAATTGAGCGAGGGAAGCTAGAAATTGAGCGAGGGAAGCAAGAAATTGAGCGCGGGAAGCTAGAAATTGAGCGAGGGAAGCTAGAAATTGAGCGAGGCAACGTAGAAATTGAGCGAGGGAAGCTAGAAATTGAGCGAGGGAAGGTAAAAAGTCAGCGAGGAAACCGAGAATTTGAGCGAGGTAACCTAGGAATTGAGCGAGGTAAGTTAGAAATTTAGCGAGGGAAGCTAGAATTTGACAAGGGAACTTAGAAATTCAGCGAGGCAACTGTAACGCCCCGGATTTTTGCCAACCTGAGATTAGACGTCCTTAGGCAATGGATCAATCCTAACACAAGTTTAACTTCTTAAACGCTCAATTAAAGCCTCAAATCGCTCCTTAAACCATTTTCTTCACAAATCCCACCCTTCACTACCTTGTGCTTTCAATTTTTCAAAGTATTTTCACCCTAGACACTATCTTAAACTAGCTGAGTAGTATAACTTGGATCACTTTATACACAAACACTAATGGACTAAGTTCCACCTCAGACGAAAATCACTTAGGATTAAATCCTTTAGAAATTTGACAAAGTTAACTTAGAGGGAGCGACGAAACGTAGAAACTGACTTAGATTTTCTAAATTTGCCGAACGGCAAAACCGACCGAAATCGACCGCGATTTTGGGCCCGCACGCACCCATGATCACGCGAAACAATCCCGATCACTTCTAGGCCGTCAGTCGACGGGTTTGAGTCGTTCCTCATAACACGCATACACCCATGACGGATAGTCATGGCAAGCAGGAAACCAAGTTCCATATTCATTCAGTCATTTCCACAAACACTTGGGCCACACATTTTAGCATATATAGTGTGTATTGGCCGTGGCGTAATTTAGGGTAAATCCTTTCGTCAAAGGGGTATTGCCAATACAACAACCAATTATCCATGACAATTAGTCATGGCGAGCACGAATGAGAATTCTATACTCATTCAGTCATTTTCAATTATCCATGACAATTAGTCGTGCGATGCATGATGAGCATGATTACCGAGTTTTTGGTTCTCCACGGATTGGAGTCTCATCAAGGATTGTAAGGGCCAAAAAGCGGGGGAATGAAGAAGGGAAGGGAAGAAAATGGATGGGTTTGTGTATAAAGGGATTGAGTGATTGGGAGAAAGATTTGAGAGTAAAAATAATAATTTTTGGAGAAACAGAGAGCTTGGAGGTGTAGTTGAGAGAGAGGGGCAAAACGGACGTGAAACAGGGGCCCCCACAAAATTTGGTGGGCACCACACAGACCTATGGAAGTTCTACGCCTTTTCTGGTATTTTTAGTTAGTCTACTATTTTAATTATTTTTCTAGTAGTTCATCATCAAGTATACTTCATCTCCACCAAATTTCATTATATTTCGTCTTGTAGAAAAATTCTAAAAATTCAAGAAGCAAAGAAATGTCCAAACTAATAATTTTTGGACAGTTGACACAATGATCCATGTTTAACTATATTAAATAATTTATTATATTTTTTACTTATTTTTATATGAAACTAGACTTGTCAAGCTTAAATCTGGCTTTTGAATCACCTAATTCAGAGTTATAACGATGGAGTTATGACTTTTCAAAGTCGGACCAAATTTACAGAAAAATTGTGGCCGAAAACGGGCCAGCCAATGACCTGCGGCCCGCCCGGGCCCGCTGGGCCGCGGTCCACCGCGGTAACCGCGGTTCCACCGCGGTCCAACTTGTCCGGTGCCGCACCACCGCAGTTGGGGGGTGTTCTCCACCCTCCCAAGGGGCCAATGGTACCCCGGGTCTGTCCTGGGTCCCCCCGGATCGCATAGTATGGCCCTTAACTCCATTTGAGATGTTTTCGGTGTCAAATTGCAAACTGGAATGAGTTTATATGATGTGTGACATATGATTTTGGGGTAGGAGGAGCTGATCTATCCAATTAACCTATTTACTTGGTCAGATTCCAAAGTTTGAATGGTCAAAAGTCCAATTTATACATATATTTACTATTTATAGTAACTTTTTATTTAAGTATTATTCTTCATCATTTATACATTAGAATTTATATCTGGTATGAAAGGATGAAAAAAAATTTAAAGAATAAAGTGGTGCAAGGAGAGATTTTGAAGAAATTGGGTAAAAAGGGGTTTTAGGCTTTGATGTTGTGATTGACCCACAACCTAAGAACATTCGTCTCTAAGGAACGACTCAAACCCGTCGACTGACGGCCTAGAAGTGATCGGGATTATTTCGCGTGATCATGGGTGCGTGCGGGCCCAAAATCAGCGGTCGATTTCGGTCGATTTTGCCGTTCGGCGAATTTAGAAAATCCTAAGTCAGTTTCTACGTTTCGTCGCTCCCTCCTAAGTTAACTTTGTCAAATTTCTAAAGGATTTAATCCTAACTTTGTCAATTTCTAGCTTCCCTCGCTCAATTTCGAGCTTGCCTCGCTCAATTTCTACCTTCCCTCGCTCAATTTCGAGCTTCCCTCGCTCAATTTCCACCTTCCCTCGCTCAATTTCGAGCTTCCCTCGCTCAATTTCTACCTTCCCTCGCTCAATTTCTAGCTTCCCTCGCTCAATTTCTAGCTTCCCTTGCTCAATTTCGAGCTTGCCTCTTTCAATTTCTACCTTCCCTCGCTCAATTTCTAGCTTGCCTCGCTTCGACTTTCGAGCTTTTCGCTTGATTTCTACCTTCCTCGCTCAATTTCTACCTTCCTCGCCAATTTCTACCTTCCTCGCTCGATTTCGAACTTCCTCGCTTCAATTTCTAGCTTCCTTGCTTCAATTTCGAGCTTCCTCGCTTTCGAATTTGTCGCTTCACTCGCTCATTTCTGGTTCCTCGCTCATTTTCTCGGCTTCCTCGCTTCAATTTCTAGCTTCCTCGCTCAATTCAATTCTGGTTGCCTTGCTCAATTTCTAGCTTCCTCGCTCAATTTTACCTTCCTCGCTCAATTTCTGGGTTCCTCGCTTTCAATTTCTACCTTCCTCGCTCAATTTATAGCTTCCTCGCTCATTTTAAAGCTTCCTCGCTCATTTCTAGCTTCCTCGCTCATTTCGAGCTTGCCTGCGCTCATTTCTACCTTCCTCGCTCAATTTCTACGTTGCCTCGCTTCAATTTCTGGTTCCTCGCTCAATTTCTACCTTCCTCGCCAATTTCGAGCTTCCTCGCTCAATTTCTACCTTCCTCGCTCAATTTCTAGGTTCCCTCGCTCATTTTCTGGCTTCCCTCGCTCAATTTCTACCTTCCCTCGCTTCGATTTCTAGCTTCCTCGCTCGACTTTTTCCGCTCAATTTCTTTCTTGCTTCCTCGCTCAATTTCTAAGTTCCTCGCTCAATTTCTAGCTTCCCATCGCTCAATTTCTACCTTCCTCGCTCAATTTCAAGGTTCCTCGCCATTTTCTAGCTTCCTCGCTCAATTTCTAGCTTCCTCGCTCAATTTCTACGTTGCCTCGCTTCAATTTCTACCTTCCTCGCTCAATTTCTGGTTCCTCGCTCATTTTCTCGGCTTCCTCGCTCAATTTCTAGCTTCCTCGCTCAATTCCTACGTTGCCTCGCTCAATTTCTAGCTTCCTCGCTCATTTCTACCTTCCTCGCTCAATTTCTAGGTTCCTCGCTCATTTTCGCTTCCTCGCTCAATTTCTAGCTTCCCTCGCTCAATTCCTACGTTGCCTCGCTCAATTTCTAGCTTCCTCGCTCAATTTCTACGTTGCCTCGCTCAATTTCTAGCTTCCCTCGCTCAATTTCTACCTTCCCTCGCTCAATTTCTAGGTTGCCTCGCTCAATTTCTACCTTCCCTCGATCAATTTCGAGCTTCCCTCGCTCAATTTCTAGCTTCCTCGCTTTCAATTTCTAGGTTCCTCGCTCAATTTCTACCTTCCTCGCTCAATTTCTAGGTTGCCTCGCTCAATTTCTAGCTTCCTCGCTCAATTTCTAGCTTCCTCGCTCAATTTCTAGGTTCCTCGCTCATTTTCTGCTTCCTCGCTCAATTTCTAGCTTCCTGCTCGCTCAATTTCTACGTTGCCTCGCTCAATTTCTACCTTCCCTCGCTCAATTCCTACGTTGCCTCGCTCAATTTCTACCTTCCCTCGCTCAATTTCTAGGTTGCCTCGCTCAATTTCTACCTTCCTCGCTTAATTTCAGCTTCCCTCGCTCAATTTCTACCTTCCCTCGCTCAATTTCTAGGTTCCTTCGCTCATTTTCTGGCTTCCCTCGCTCAATTTCTAGCTTCCCTCGCTCAATTCCTACGTTGCCTCGCTCAATTTCTAGCTTCCCTCGCTCAATTTCTACCTTCCCTCGCTCAATTTCTAGGTTCCCTCGCTCAATTTCTACCTTCCCTCGCTCAATTTCTAGCTTCCCTCGCTCAATTTCTACGTTGCCTCGCTCAATTTCTAGCTTCCGCTCATTTCTTGCTTCCTCGCTCAATTTCTAGCTTCCTCGCTCAATTTCTAAGTTCCTCGCTCAAATTCTAGCTTCCTCGCTTCAATTTCTACCTTCCTCGCTCAATTTCTGGCTTCCTCGCTCAATTTCTACCTTCCTCGCTCAATTTCTACCTTCCTCGCTCAATTTCTAGGTTCCTCGCTCATTTTCGGCTTCCTCGCTCAATTTCTAGCTTCCTCGCTCAATTCCTACGTTGCCTCGCTCAATTTCTAGCTTCCTCGCTCAATTTCTACCTTCCTCGCTCAATTTCTAGGTTCCTCGCTCATTTTCTAGCTTCCCTCGCTCAATTTCTAGCTTCCCTCGCTCAATTCCTACGTTGCCTCGCTCAATTTCTAGCTTCCCTCGCTCAATTTCTACGTTGCCTCGCTCAATTTCTAGCTTCCCTCGCTCAATTTCGAGCTTGCCTCGCTCAATTTCTACCTTCCCTCGCTCAATTTCTGGTTCCTCGCTCAATTTCTACCTTCCCTCGCTCAATTTCTAGGTTCCCTCGCTCAATTTCTACCTTCCCTCGCTCAATTTCGAGCTTCCCTCGCTCAATTTCTACCTTCCCTCGCTCAATTTCTAGGTTCCCTCGCTCAATTTCTACCTTCCCTCGCTCAATTTCTAGGTTGCCTCGCTCAATTTCTAGCTTCCCTCGCTCAATTTCTACCTTCCCTCGCTCAATTTCTAGGTTCCCTCGCTCATTTTCTAGCTTCCCTCGCTCAATTTCTAGCTTCCCTCGCTCAATTTCTACGTTGCCTCGCTCAATTTCTACCTTCCCTCGCTCAATTTCTAGGTTGCCTCGCTCAATTTCTACCTTCCCTCGCTCAATTTCGAGCTTCCCTCGCTCAATTTCTACCTTCCCTCGCTCAATTTCTAGGTTCCTTCGCTCATTTTCTGGCTTCCCTCGCTCAATTTCTAGCTTCCCTCGCTCAATTCCTACGTTGCCTCGCTCAATTTCTAGCTTCCCGCGCTCAATTTCTAGCTTCCCTCGCTCAATTTCTACCTTCCCTCGCTCAATTTCTAGGTTCCCTCGCTCATTTCTGGCTTCCCTCGCTCAATTTCTACCTTCCCTCGCTCAATTTCTAGCTTCCCTCGCTCAATTTCTACCTTCCCTCGCTCAATTTCGAGCTTCCCTCGCTCAATTTCTAGCTTCCCTCGCTCAATTTCTACGTTGCCTCGCTCAATTTCTACCTTCCGTCGCTCAATTCCTACGTTGCCTCGCTCAATTTCTAGCTTCCCTCGCTCAATTTTTAGGTTGCCTCGCTCACTTTCTACCTTCTACCTTCCTCGCTCAATTTCTACGCTTCCTCGCTCAATTCCTACGTTGCCTCTCGCTCAATTTCTAGCTTCCTCGCTCAATTTCTACGTTGCCTCGCTCATTTCTATTCCTCGGCTTCCTGGGCGCTCAATTTCTAGCTTCCCGCGCTCAATTTCTACCTTCCTCGCTCAATTTCTAGGTTCCTCGCTCATTTTTCTTCGCTTCCCTCGCTCAATTTCTAGCTTCCTCGCTCAATTCCTACGTTGCCTCGCTCAATTTCTAGCTTCCTCGCTCATTTCGAGCTTGCCTGCTCAATTTCTACCTTCCTCGCTCAATTTCGAGCTTCCTCGCCTCATTTCTACCTTCCTCGCTCAATTTCGAGCTTCCCTCGCTCAATTTCTAGGTTGCCTCGCTCAATTTCTACCTTCCCTCGCTCAATTTCGAGCTTCCCTCGCTCAATTTCTAGGTTGCCTCGCTCAATTTCTACATTCCCTCGCTCAATTTCTACCTTCCCTCGCTCAATTCCTACGTTCCCTCGCTCAATTTCGAGCTTGCCTCGCTCAATTTCTACCTTCCCTCGCTCAATTTCTAGGTTCCCTCGCTCAATTTCTACCTTCCCTCGCTCAATTTCTGGCTTCCCTCGCTCAATTTCTAGCTTCCCTCGCTCAATTCCTACGTTGCCTCGCTCAATTTCTAGCTTCCCTCGCTCAATTTGTAGCTTCCCTCGCTCAATTCCTAGGTTGCCTAGCTCAAATCGTAGGTTCCCTCGCTCGTTTTCTACGTTGCCTCGCTCAATTTATACGTTGCCTCGCTCAACCATCGACCTGATGGAATCTTGGAAAATAACTAGGTTGGTTGGCTAAAGTAGCTTCTCTTACCCCAAAATCATATGTGGTACGTCAAGTAACTATTTTTGGTTTAGAAGATATTCTTGTTAAATGATTAAAAAAATAAATGAAAAAAAAGTGGGAAAAAAATTTTATATACTTATATATACCTATTTATATAAATATGTATTAAAGAAAATTGTAGGTAGAATAAATTTCTCCATGTAAAAAAATAAAAATAAAAATAAATAAATAAAAAATTTCATAGACTGGCACAGACTACAATTATGGCTACGGTTATAATCCGTAGCTAAAGGTAAAACACCATTTTCGATATATCGACAGACAGTCGATATATCGAAAATTGTAAGATTTTTGAGGAAAACTCACCGATTCTGACCATTTTCGATATATCGACTGTTAGTCGATATATCGACGTTGGTTTTTTTTTTTTTTTTTTTTTTTTTTTTTTTTGTAGTAATTCCACCACTTTTTGTGGGTCATATTATGAGGTGTGTGTTATATCCAAACCGTCCATTTATTTGGCGAGCTCATATTCAGGCTTGAGACTAAAAATAAGATAGATCTAACTATCAAGTTGACCACACTTTGTAAAAGGCAATGGGGAATTGAACTACTACCATTGAAACCCTTTTAGGGTTATAGAAGTTTTAGATCATTATGAAATTTGTTTTTCTTCTTCATCCAGGTCTTTGTGACCTATGAATGAACTTAGACGGGGAGGATTTCTCACGAACATCACAAGAGGGCCCCAAAAAGTTTTTAATGGTCGACGCTCATTCAACACAAGTTTCTGTAATGTGGTACACTTGAGATTTGCACATACCTCATTTTTGGTAGTATACCATAAAATGATATGGAAAAAAAATATATGGACGGCATGGATGAATAGCATACATCATGGTGGGGCCCACAGACCACCGACCCCAATCCTTTTAAGCCGATCGTACAACTCTCGGTTCGAGGACCGTCGGCCGCACGTCTTCGCTACGAAAAGGAGGGGTAGTTTCGTCCTCAACGTCGGCTGTCCGCACGTGCTAATCTAGATTGGTAACTAAGGTTTGTATTCTTTCATAGAAACCGCCGGGTAAAAGGGTTTGTCTACAGTGGTCATTTTCTCTTTTGTTTTTATCCTACATACACAAGTGAGTCATAGGTGATCGACTTTGTCTACGAGGTTGGCTAGTTCATGGTGGGTCTATTGAGCTTTGTATATCCATCAAAATCCAAGAAAAGAGAAATAGAGAGGACAAAGAAAACATGAAATTCCAACCATCGAATGAGCTTCCACCACTATGGAACCCATATATATGAATTATAAGTAGATCAAGGTGTAACACACATTGGCTACACTGGATAGGGTGGACAAGTGGGGCCTACCTTATGGTAAAACGAAAAAAATGATATGGATATCAACATATAGTTAAGATGGAGTCCTTTTGATTGCCCAACATTAAGATAATGAGTAAACAACCTATGCACTCACCTCAACAATTGATTTGGAGATGAGGTGTATACGAATGGTTGAGATTTCATCTCCTCCCTAACATCCTCTAATGTCTCGTTTCAACTCTATCTTTTCTTCCTCTATATCATTTTCATGCACGAGCGAGGGTGAGATGGAATGGAGCGGTTTAAATGGGCGAGGACGGCGTGGCCATCGTTGAAAAGAGGAGCGAGAAGCATGTGAGAAGCATGACTCGGTATAGATTGAGGCGTAAATGTGTTTGATTTTTTTATTATTTGAAAGTGACATTTTACTATTTCAGATATTTTATACTAAATGGGTCACACATCACGTGTGCACACATGTACAATACATGCCATACGTAATTTTTGATAGGGCACACATCTTTCGATCTGGTTGTCAAAATGGATCGTGTCATGTGGCCTTGGAATCACAACATCCGTACGGTTGTTTGCGTATAAGTCTCA
The DNA here is from genome assembly GCA_030180095.1 of Magnolia changhungtana. Classification (NCBI taxonomy): domain Eukaryota; kingdom Viridiplantae; phylum Streptophyta; class Magnoliopsida; order Magnoliales; family Magnoliaceae; genus Magnolia; species Magnolia changhungtana. Next base: position 3,063,885 of record JASAUF010000084.1, on the reverse strand, counting down.
GATCGTTGATTTACTAAAATGGGGCAACCGATCGAAACTTGTCAGTTCAGTTCAAAAGTTAAGTGTATGGAAGGTTAATTAGGGTATGTGTCTCACACCTATGGCCCTAAAAAAATAGCTCATCCATTATCAAATGGACCACACGAGCGAAGGATGGGACATCCACCATTAAAAACTTCTAGATTACATTTGGGGCCCACTGTGCTAGGTGGAAGATATTGAATCTGTTTAGTGTGTGCATGCTTTAATGCCCTCTTAGAGCTTTTTAAAAAAAAATAAAAAATCAAGTCTTTCTTATGTAATTTTTGTAGATTTTGGAAGGTTTATTGCCCAAACTCTGTGGTATGAACACTTAGTTTATTCATAGTAAATACTTTACAAGCTAATCAAACACACAATCTGTTTACCTTTAAACAGATTACCACTTAAAAGCCAAATAAAATAGCATGTATACTGAATACACTTAAAATTCTTTTCAAGTGCAATGTGTTTGCAACAAAAATAAGTAAAAATTATAGGCATCCAAAGGACCCCTAAGTAGGACACCGCGATGTTTGTAAGATATCCACCTCATCCATCCATTTTTTCAGATCGTTTTAGGAACAAAAAATGAGGCATATCAAAAACTCAAGTGAGATGCACGATAGGAAACGGTAGCTAGGGAAATGCCTCCATTGAAACCTGAAACCTCCTTGGGCTCCACTATGATGTTTATATGTCATCCATACTGTTCGTAAAGGTCATTCCTATTGGGATGAATTGGAAACACAAAAAATTTAGCCTGATTCAAAACTTTTGTGGCCCTATGAATGTTTCAATGATGGACGTTCAATCCTCACTCTTTCCTATCGTGCAACCCACAACTTAAGTTTTAGATATGACTCAGATTTGGTAGTAACCCAACCAATTCCAAGCTCGAGATGAGTTTGCACTAGAAAAAACTATGTGGCCTCACCATAATGGGTGTATTTTATCCATGCCATCTATTCATTTTTCAAGATCGTTTTATGGCATGAATAAGGACCACATGGTAGGAAACCGCGGTGATTGAAGCCCACAATTAAAAACTTCTTGTGGGTCATAAAAATTTTGGATCAAGCTAATATTTTTGTTTTCCCCTCATACAGGTCTGTGTGACATAATCCACAAGTTAAATGGCAAATAAACATTACAGTGGGCCTTCAAAAGTTTTTTAATAGTAAGCATTCAATCACCACTGTTTCCTATGATGTGGTCTACCTAAGATTGGATCTACCTCACTTTTTGGCTCATGTCCTAAAATGTGTTGAAAAAAAATAATGAATGCCATGAATAAGACACACATCACAGTGGGGCCTACAAAGCTTTTCTAGCACCAATAATTATCGAGCTCAATATTAGAGGGGTCATTACCTAAGCACATTCTGAAATTTGAATGGCTCTAATACTGGGACCTACTTACTACAATGGTCAACAAGTAGTCCATGGACACTTTTATCCATGCAATAAGTCATTGAAAGATTTCATAGTAGAAGAAAATTTGATGCGTCTAACCCTTCAACTAAAGATAATTTCATCATTTCCATTTTTATACGAGTAGCTCGCACATTTTCATATCCATGCAACGCCTATTACATTCATTAATTACTATAACTCATGTTAGGACGTGAGACCAAAACAAAGGTATATCTGAGACGAGTGGGCCAAAGCACCTCAGGGTGGTAATGGTTTTTTTTTTTTTTTTTTACACACGCACACACACCACCACACACTCACGCCATGGTGGGATTTCACCACCTATGGGTACTCGAACCCTCAACCAGGTGTTGAAACTCTTGAGAGTCTACCACTAGAGTAAGAGTAATGGGTTATACTTAGGGGTGTATACGAACCGGGCTAGCCCCATTAACTCTCTCGACTTAGCCCGATCCGAAACTGAGTTCGGGTCGAGATGGGCCATTTTCTTCAGCCCAAAACTGAGTTCGCGCCGAGTTCAGATAGGTCCCAGTGCTGCCGACTCGGTCCGAAACCCGACTCGGCCCGACTCGGTCGAGTGATATATATATATATATATATATATATATATATATATTCAAAACCCTACCCTCCCTTTCCCCTTTACCCTTCTGGGATAGTTCACCGTTCATCTTTGAAGTAACAGTTACTCATCCACCTCACATACGCATAACTTGAACGGCCTAAATTCATCTAAATACAAAAAGGAATTATAATGTCCTGCCTAGTTAGATTTTTTGTGGAGTCTATAGTTCAACTATCTAAACCGTTGATCAAAGGCCTTGTAATGGGACGCGGATTACCCGCCAAAGCTCTTCTCATGAACTTGCTGTAAGGTCTGAACTCGGCCCGAACTCGCCTGATTGCTGATTGGACTGAGTTCGGGCTGGACATGTTGTCCCGGTGACCGGGCCGAGCTAGGTTCGGGGTGGGTTTGGCTAGTGACCGGGGCAGGCCAGGTTGAGCCCAGTTCGACTTGGATCGACTCCTGTACACCCCTAGTTATACTTAAATCATGTTTAGGAATTCCCATACCTACTACTAGGTAATGCACTGATACCCATACTCATATCTATGTCAGACTTAAAATGGCTACCCATACCATACCCCTTAGGATGGAGAGTACCCATTATAATATCGAGTACCATTTACATTTCGGTATTTTAAAAAAATGTTAGATGCCAATCATGTCATGCAAACTTATGTTACATATTACTGAGTGTGAAATATTGTATATTTCCCCCTTATTATGCATTTATTTTATGAACATAGATGTGCTTAATCGATTTAATTACTTATATTTTCCTTTTGTGATGTGATTTTGAGAGGTAAAATGGAAAAGATGCTTAAAGCAATGATTTAATACTCAAAGAATAACCAAGTGAATAATGAAATCTATAGAGGTCAATATTGAAGAATTCAAAAACTAAAGATTCAAGGAAACCAAGTAAAAATAAAGAAAATCGAAAACTTAAAGTGAAAAAAATTGGAGTAGCAGAAAACGACCCTTCAATGCCATCGACAACACCTTTGATATCATTGAAGCTAGTGACAATTCCATCGAATCATCTTCGATCCCATCGCAAAAATCAGGAATTTCTCTATTCAGTTGCTGGACACATTCTTTGATCCCACCGAAGAACCTTCGATTCCATCGAGAAAATCCTCGAATTTGAAAGTCGGTTGCTAGACAATTTCAAGTAATTGTTTAATCCCATTGATAGAACTTCGATGCCATCGAAAGAGCTTTGATGGGAGTTCAATGCCATCGAAGTGACATTGAAAGTGTGAGCCACTGCGTAAATTTGGAGTTAGTTTGAAGTCGGTGTGAAGTGAGTTTATATAAAGGAATGTTTTATGTTTTCTTATGTATGATTTAGGGTAGAAAGAGTAGAGAAAATGGTTGTGGAGCTTTAAGGAGTCCTCCATTTTCTCCAATTCTTCTATTTTAATTAGTTTTTATATTTTTCTTTTGGAGTTTTTAGTTCAATCATGTCTTGATTTAAATTGGAAAAGCTTATAGTGAAGCTTGTAGTTATTCTTAATACTTAATTTACTTTAATTCAAGTTATTTAATTTAAATGTTGAACAATTTATTGGTATTTGGTTTGAATCAACAATTATTTCCAGTTTACTTTGATTTATTGTTGACTCCGGGCATAGTAAATGCTTAGAAAACTGAATAGTTTCTTTGCAAAGATTTGATATGTGTTGATGCCAAAATCTAGTTAGCCTTCCTTGGACTCGCAAACCTGCATAAGAGACAGACATAGAAGACCCTGACTCATGCAAGGGACCCTTCGATGCCTAAGTCAGAAACCTGGGTCTAATTGAGTATTGAAGGTTTAGGGTTAGGGATTGTGCGTACCTTTCAACATTAGAAGTACTTTATTTATAGGTAAAGAAATGTGGCGTCATAAAGGACTCTTATCCTTGTTTGACAGTAATTTGATTATAGTAGGATTCAGACTATTTGTGCAGTGGATCTTTCTAGATCCTTGGCTAGAATTTAAGGGGGATCCATATGGAAGTCAGTTTTCGTGATCTTCGGCTAAGAACGTGTACTCCGAGCACAATAAATCCTTTAAATCCATTTATATGTAAAATCCATTAATCTATCGTAAATTCTAGGCACAATAAATGCTTTAAATTTCCTGCAATTAATACTTTGGTGCATGATGAGGAAACCAATTCAATGAAAGTTCATATCCATTTCGTTACTTATGTATGATGATTTAACTACTCTATTTTCCAGCTAGATAGAATATGACTTCGATTCCAGTTGTGTGACCTAATTGAATCAAGTAAATTAATATTAAGATATCTATAAGTGGATCCTTAGTGCTCTGGTGTTTTATTTCTGATAGCTTCTTCTACAATTACTTCTTAAAAATAAGATTTCAGTAGTTTGTTTAGCCTCTAGTTCTAGTTCTAATGTATTTTAGAAATCACACAATAGTAAGTCCTTGTGGATATGACCTCAGTCATACTGATTTATTATTACATTGCAGTCATGCACTTAGAGTTGTTATAACACATATTAATCACCATCCACTACACTTTATCATAATTCATAATATCAAATATTTGCTCTTCCACTTTTCATTTCCTTTTTTAGTTACATCATGTCCAAAAACCAAGACTAGCTTAGCTATAAACATCAAATAAGCAATCACCCAAAACTCTCCAAATCCACTTGGTGGCCCATATGATGGTTATATCAGCTTGAAATTTAGAAGCCTCACATTTATGGTGAGGCAACTCTATTGGGTGGCACGCAATGGCCCCACACACTATCTTATAGAGTAAGCTTAACATTATAAAGGAATAAACTTTAAAAACGAAAGTCATGTAGTCTTGTGAATTACAAAAAGTGTTAGTTCTGATTATGAATCAATAATAAGTTATTACAAATTAATTAAAGTATCAATCATAGATAAAAATAGAGTATTTATTATAATGGAGTGTGGGGCAAGCCAAGTATAGATAGGCAAACAATCACACCCAACCTAATTATTGATTGGGCTTAAATTACTTAACCTGCACCCACACACAATTAGCTACAACTGCACCCAGCTAGGATCAACTATGCATTGGGCATACTTGGCAAACCACCCTTAAAGGGATAAAAATAAGTCTGGGACACTCAGCATTGAAACCACTACAACAATTTGTTCTCTTTTTATACATAGCCTCCACCTAACCACTCCCTTTTCTATCCGTCTCTGTGTGGTTTCTCTCTCTCTCTCTCTCTCTCTCTCTCTTCACATGCCTGACATGCAGTAACAGCCTTGTAATATTAAAAAGAGATTAAATGAGATATATTTTCATTCAAATTAGACATTTTTTACTTTTGACTTACACAACCAGCAATGTGTTTGGCATGAGTGTAAATTGTTTTTAACCCATGCATGCATGTAGGTGAACAAAAATGTAAGTCCCATGTATGACATACCATGATACAAGCTCACATACAGCTGATACACATTTACCTTTATAAAATTGATGAGTGGGTACATTATTTTACAATTCATCTGCCTTTGCATATAATAGTATTGACGCGACGTTGTAGGATTTGATTTTATAAATATTTGTGGTAATAAGTGGCGTGAAAAGTGGACTATGGATATGTGATAGTGATAGCGACCTACCCATGGGCAAATTAAGTACCCGCAGTCCAATCAAACAGGAAGCAAATTAGCTGGTGTACCACACACCACCAATCTGGCTGGTGTTGTTACTATCATGCGAGAGTGCTGCCACTCCTCGAGATCCAAGTTGTATCGGACGGTTCAAAGGAGATCAAAGTTACATAGACCCCAAAATGATGTATTTATTATTTCTATATCATTCATCCATTTCGTGAGTTCATTTTAAAGCATGAACCTAAAAGTGATTCATATTCAAAGTTTAAGTGGACCACACCACAAATATGAGCAGGGACAATGATCCTCACCGTTAAAACATTCATAGGACCCACTATAACATTTATTTTACATCTAGTCTATTAATAAGGTCACACAGGACAAGGAGAAAAAATAAATATCATATCGATCCAAAACTTCTGTAACCTCCAAAAGGGTTTCAATGATAGACGTTCAATCTCCCTACTTTTTGCAGTGTAGTCCACTTGATCTTTGGATCTGTCTTAATTTTTGGGTCAAGCCTTACTATGAGCTCGTCAAATGGAATGACGGTTGGGATATAACACATACCTCGTGATGGGACCCACAGAACTTGGTGATGTCAGCCCACCAGCCAGATCGGTGATGTGTGGTTCATCAGCCAATCCGCTTCCAATCAAACCCAGGTCGGACAGGAAACGGATGGATGTGGATTGCGTCCTACCCCTGCCAGGACAGATATCCGTCCGGGCAGGGCTCTGTGGGGCCTACCGTGATGTAAGTTTTTCATCCACACCATTAATCATTTTTCTTAGATCATTTTAATATATGAGACAAAAAATAAGGCATGTAAAGGGCTTAAATGTACTACAAAGTGAGGATTTAACTTCCACCATTAAAAACTTCTTGGGAGATGGAGAAGTTTCGGATCAAGCTGATATTTGTGTTTTCACTTCATCCACTTCTACATAACCTTATTAATAGGTGGATTGTAAAAATAACATCACGGTGGCCCTTAGGAAGGTTTCAACGATGAGTGTCATCATCACTATAGCTTCCTTTTATGTGGTCATGTGGAGTTGTGGATGTGCTTCGATTTTTGTCTCATACATTAAAATGATTTGAGAAAAACGATTAATGGCATGGATGAAACACTTACATCACGGTAGACCCCACAGAGCCCCGCCCGGATGGATAACCTTCCAGGCGGGGGTAGGACTGTAGGCAGGGGCGGCTCAACATTCTTGGGGGCCTTAGGCAAGTGACAAAGATGAGGCTTTTTAGTTTTTTTTTTTTTTAATTAATAAAATTAAATTTAAACCGTAAATTTGCTTCTTGACTTTTTATATGCAAAATTACTACTTCAACTTTCGTATTCAAGTTTACCCAATAAATCAATTTCGATGGATAAAATTGCTAAACCGTTCATAAGGTGAATCCTAGATGGATGAAAGGAAAACATAAATATCAGCTTATCCAAAATTTCTGCCGCCTGCAAAAAAGTTTTTAATGGTGAGCGTTCAATATCCACTTTTCTTTTGCATTGTGGTCCACTTGAGCTTATGTTCTGCTTTATGTTTTTTCTAATATTCTAAAATGGGATGAAGAAATGGATCAACAGAATAGATATAACACATATAATAACGTGTACCCCACAGAGCTCAGGGCCACAAGAATCCCTAAAGTGGCCTGCCCGCAATCCGCGTCTACTGTGAGAATAATGAATTTAGAATTGTATAGTATTCTAGCAGTGTTATAGTTAATAAATAGTCACTCTTAGATTATTAATATAGCATATTTTGACTCTATCCAAACCGGTGATCTATTCTAGATAGGCGATTTAACTACTCTATCTTCCAATTAGTGGCAATTTGTACGTTGAATTCAAATAATTTGTCTAGTATACAAGAATCAACCAGTTAGGAGATCCCAGCCATTGTGTGTTTTTGTTTTTATTTTTCATGAACCATCTAAATTGGGACCCACTTTTATATCTGTTTAATTTAATTTAAAAATGTTCAAAGGTTGCAATTTCTCAATGCATGGGTATAGATTACCAAATGCTATCAGAATACTAAAAGCCTATTCCTATAATCCTGGGGCTGCATAATTAGGGCGCTTTAGGCGATTGCCTCGCCTGCCTACCCCTTAGAGCCGCCCCTGACCGTAGGATGCAATCCGCGTCCGGAAACGGATTGGCTACTCCCCATTACACCGGCCAACGGCTGGTGGTCGGTGCTACGTGGGCCCCAACATGATGCATTTGTTTCACCCATGCCATCCATATATTTTTAAAGATCATTTTAAGGAATGAGACCAAAGACGAGGTATACATCAATCTCAAGTGGACCACATTACAGGAAATAGTTTTAAATGAGTATCGACCACTAAAAACATTTTGGGGCCATAAAAGTTTTGAATCAAGCTGATTTTTGTTTCCTCCCTCCATCTGGGCCTGTATAACCTAATCAATATATTGGATGTTAAATAAACAGTACAGTAGGCCTTAGGAGGATTTTAATGGTGGATATCCAGTAACTATTGTTTTCATGTGGTGTGGTCCACCTGAGATTTATATCTCTCTCATTTTTAGGATTGATTATTAAAATGACCTTTAAAAATGGAATAATGGAATGGATGAAACACATACATCATGCTGGGTCCCACAGAGCACCGAAGGGGAAGTAGCCAATCCATTTCCGGTCGGGCATTACTAATTTTGCGTGGAACTGCAGTCCATGGCTCTGCGCCATATTTCGAGGAGAATTGATAGCATACAAGCTATGCATTGCTTATGATGCCACTCCATTTTCTCCTAAACATTCATCCAGTAAATCAGTACCATGAAAACGCTAGGTCCCACCATGAAGATCAACTGGGACAAAAATCAAACCTTTTCGCCAATCAGGCATGCCACACCGTTGGAATCAATGAAAACTGACGGTCTGATGCAACATACATTTGTGGCCCACTTAAATAGCGGACCAGCCTTATTTTTAAAATACGTTATCTTCATTTGGGAGCATACCATTTTCACAATACCGATATTCAGCACGTGGCATGCCTAGGAAAGATGGCACAACATTCATAAGTCGTGGTAGCTGATCCTGCATATCTCAAAATGGAGTTATTTAATACTCGGACTGTGTGTGACACATGCTATGCAGGCACATGTTACTAAATTAGCTCAAACTAAAACCGACTAAATAATGATATTCATTTACATTTATTTGGTTTTTCAATTACCAATGTAAATAGCTGTATTACTTTTGTAATTGTGTGGTAATATCATTTACATTTTTTATTTTGATGCATTATTTATCTTATTTGGACAAACATATCATTTAATGTGATGGTTTTATAAAATAAAAATATGATATTTATAATTTATCTTACAACGACCTTTGTGAGTATATTTGACTTGTTTTACGAGCCATGATTATTGCTTAAACAAATACCTAAAATTAATGACAATAATTCATTTACTTCACATTTCATAGGAAATTAGAAAAATTAACAAGGCCTTAACTAAGATACATTTGAAAAATTAGATTGATTAGGTGAGTGTTTGATTTAAAATAAATAATTATTATTTACAAACTGTATTACAACCCACCCTTAAAGAGGTCTATATTTGATTGGCTTTACACTAGTAAGGAGTAACTTCTAAAAATCGGTGCTGCTAAGATATGTGTTTGATACATGCTATTTATTTATTTTAACAACTCATTTTAGGTCATAAGCTCAAAATTAAGATAGATCTAAAGCATGGATAGATTACGCTACAAGAAACAAGCGAGTTAAACTGATATTTGTGTTTTTCTTTTATCCATGTTTGAGGGGGCCATATGAACAAATTATATTACATATACATGTTACCCATGAATGGTTTTAGCTTCCAATGGTGGATGTTAATATCTTTTTATTTCCTGTAGTGTGGTCCAATTGAACTTATAACATGCATTGTTTTTGAGCTCTTACCTAAAATAAGTCAAAATATTTAAAAAAAAAAAAAAAAAAAAAAAAAAAAAAAAACCAAAAACAATAGCTAAACTGCATGAATCACCTTTCAATGGGGACATCATTATCCTCCAGCTCCAAGTTCTACGAAGCATTGGAAGGATATCAAAAGTTATACAGGCCACACAATGATGTATTTGTTATATTCATTACATTTATCAATTTAGAGAGATCATTTTAGATCATTAACCCTCAAATGAGCCATATCCAAAGCTCAAGTAGACCACATGACAGATAGAAGCGTGGACTTTTACCGTTAAAACATTTGTAGGTCTCCCTTTACCGTTTCTTTTCCATCAAAGCTGTTCATAAAGTCATCCGAAGAAACAAATATTTAGATATAGGAAGCGGATTGGCTCGTGTACCACACACCAGCTACATAGTTGGTGCGGATAAGTGTCGTGCGAAGAGGAGCACGTATGCCCCTCGAGCTCAAAGTTGTACTAACTGATAGAAGGAGATCAAAGTTATATAAGGCCTACAATGATGTATTTATTACATCCATACCGTTATTCCATTTTTTGAGATCATTTTAGAACATTACACAAAAAATGAATTATATCCAAAGCTCAACTAGACCACACCAAAAATAGCAGCGAGGATAATGATTTTCACCGTTAAAAAATTTGTGGAGCCCACTGTAATGTTTATTTTCCACCCATATGTTGATAAGGTCACAAATACATGAATGAAAAGAAAAAATAAATTTCATATTGATAAGAAACTTCCGTCAGCCCAAAAGATTTTCAATGTTAAATGTTCAATCCTTTACTACTTTCTGCAGTGTGGTCCACTTAACCCTTGGACAAGTCTTATTTTTCATCTCAAGCCTTAAAACTATTTCGTCAAATGGATGGGCGGTTTGAATATAACACATATCTCATGATGGACTCACAGAACTTGTTGATGTCTGTACACCAGCTATAAACCGTTGTAGGTATGTGCCGTGCGAAGATGAGCGCTGACACACATCGAGCTCCGAGTTGTATGAACGGTTCAAAGTAGATCAAAGTTACATGCCCCATGGTGATGTATTTATTATATCTATATTGTTCATCTAATTTTAAAAATTATTTTAGAGCATTATCCCAAAAATAAATCATATCAAAAGATTAGCTGGACCACACTACAAATAGCAACGGAGGTAATGATTTTCACCGTTAAAACATTCGTTAGCGTTTATTTTCCATCCAATCCTTATTGAGGTCAAAAAGACTTCGTAAGGCGAATATGAAAAACAAATTTAATAGTGATCCAAAACTTGTGTGACTCCAAAAAGATTTCACCGGTAGACGATTCAATCCCGCATAGCTTTTTTTAGTGTGGTCCAATTGATAGTTATATGTATCTTATTTTTAATCCCATGCCTTAAAACGAGCTGGAAAAAAAAAAAAAAGGATGGACGGGTTGTGTAACAACCCTAAATTTTGGTGCATTAAAATAAATATTTAAAATTTTTATTTTTTAATAAAAAATAAAAACAAGTCAATAGTTGTGTTGGTAGAGACATTCTAAATTGAGAGAGAGGTTTAGGGATCGATTTTTGAAGTAGTAATAATAAAATTTTTATCAAATGTCATAAAAAAATTCAAGATAAGGGAGGATGTGCTCATCCTATCTTATCAGAATTTCTTTAAAAAGGATACGGAAGGTTTCTGCATTTAAAAATAAAAAGGAGATAGGAAGCCCTAAAGTAAAAGGAAGAGGAAATTCTAAGAAGGCTCGATCAGGTAAGTTCTAATCGTTTGATCTTTTTAATTTTTTACTATGTTATGAATTTCTTCCCGATCTATACAATGGGTGGTGTGGATCATCCACACGATCATCGTATAGGTGTAAAGAGTCTATTTTAATAAAGTGATGTTTTTTATGATTTCAGATTTGGTTAGTAAAATTTTATGAATAAATTGAATGGTTGTAATTTGATGTTTTAAGATGGATCTGTACGGATCATATGATCCCTATGGTCAAAATATCTAAAGGCCCTAATTTTCAGATCAATCTAACCATCAGATGGACTACATTATGGAATCTATAAATGTTTAATAAGGAATCTTAGATATTTTATGCAAGTGTTTCTATCACTTGATGTAGAAGGTCGAGATGGGCCATTGGCGAATGTGTGGTTAGATCCACACCACTCCTCAAATGCATAGAGGTAAAACATAACAAGACCTCAAAATTTGAATGATCTGACCATCCGATGGACCACCCCGATCAAGTAATTATCATTTAATTTTATAATCTTAAAAAGGAAAAAAAATAGAATAGAAATTTTAATTATTTGATTATTTTGGATCTGGCCACCTAGGATGTTAATCAGAGGTGGGCCCCACCATGTAATAAAAATATATGAATAATAATGTTGTTGATATAACTGATAGGATTTCTGAATTCAAACCAACATAATTATCCTGTGGATTCTACACTACCAGATTCAGGTGAGTGATCCCGATGTGTTTCTCATCCATCAAGTTAAAAATAGGTGGATTATTTATTGTGTTGTATTATTATTCTGATTTAATTGACATGATTTAATTGCCATGATTTAATTGCCATGATTTAATTGCCGTGTACTTTTAGTTGACTGAAATGACTATGATTTCTGTATTAATAATGATATGATTTGATTAAGGTGTTAAACTATATTGATTCAAATGTGATAAATAGCCTATGCAATACATGATTCATGACTTCATGGTGCATCTAACAATTGCATGCACAATACGTGCCGGATTCCTGGGGGACCTCCCTGGACGGTATATCCTGGTAGAATCGTTACCAGAAGCCCACTATACTAGTGGAAGCCTACTCAAGGAGTAGATGCGGGCCTTGCCTATGCCTACCAAATGGTAGAAGCACCGCCAAGGGGATGCGGGTTGACGGGTTTCCAACTCAAGCAAGTGGACTGATTCCCACTTGAAGCATTATTGCATTGCATTTACATTTTTAAAATTTAATTTTATAATGTGTATGTTTATTGGACATTCTATTTTGATGTAAAGAACCATGTCGGGAATTCTCACTAGGCACGGCCAAATATCCTTTTTATTGATGGAAAAACCGATACGATGTGAATGAGGGTGAGCCGATGACTCAAGAACAGGAATACGTGGCAGCGGCCAGGAGGAGGATTTAAGGGACACGTGATCCTACTTGACAGATGAAGAAATTACTTTGCCTTAGAGTAGACATGATTTGTTTTTATTATATTTAATTTTCTTAGATTGTTAATTAATTCTTTCAAGTTGTTGGACATGTTTATTTCATTTTGTAAGATCCCAATTGAGAGGGTCCTTAGTTATGTTTATGATTAATTATTGGAATAAATGATCGTTTCTTATTTTGAGATGTTGTTGAGTATGAATGGCATGTAAATCTACTGTAGAGCTAGTAGGTAGATGAATAATTGTATAATTGAATGAAATTAGTACACTTAGTGTACGTGTCATGAAAGTCAAACTTCGGTCGAGAGGTGCACACTCGTGCTCAATTTCGGGCGTGACGAGATAATATATCGAGTCGTTCGTTCTAAATTTAGTGTGACCTGTAAGTTATGATCCCACATACATACATAATTGGTAGATCCCCTTTAATTAGAAATTGTATACTTAGGATTCCCTATTTGACTATTGTGTATTAGGAAAAAAAAAAAAACGTAGAAAAATAAATAAATAAATAAATGTTCCATATTCATTGATATATTATTATTATATATTTTTTTTAAATGAATGTATAAAACAATGTTAGGATGTTTCCCTATATTCTAATTTAATGTTATTTGAACCGTAAAATTTTATTAAAAACATTAAATTTCTCAAAATCCTGCTATACAGAAATGGACAACAGTAGTCACTCTGATTGTAAAAATCGTAACTATATATATATATATATAATTTTAATGGTACTGATTCAAAAAATAATAATAATAATAATAATAAAATAAAAAATAAATAAAAAAACTTAATTGTAGGTTGTAAAGTTTTGATTAAATTTTATTATAAAGAAAAAAAATCTAGATTCCATGCACTCAAATTGAATGTGTTTTACATTGAAATGAGTTATTCTGATTCAAATATAAATTTTAAAGATATTTAGTCGACAAGTTGCGTTGGACAGTATGAATCATCCACAACTTGTAAAATTCATAACTATAAAAGTATAACTGATCGATGCGATTCAAAATCCTGATTGATGATAGACAAGTCTAAATTAAAATAAAAATAAATTTTAAAAAATAGAAATTAGATAGTCATTATACTGATTTAGGGACTTAGTGTAGACTTGTCAAAATTCATCAAATTTTGGATAGGTCATAATTGTGGGAATTTTAGAAATTCATGTGAATTGCTTGACTAAGCTAAAATTTTATAAGAGGACTGTATACTTGTCATAGAATCCCAAAATAAATAAATAATTAATTAATTAATTAAAATAAAAATAAAATATAATTTGATGTTCCTAAGTATTTAAATAGTGATTATGACCACATCCATCAGAAAGAAATTAAATTTGCTAAAAAAAAAAAAACTAAGTTCCTATTTATTTTTGTTGAACGTAGAAATAAGAATTTAGTTTCTCTATACTCTTATTTGAATATAATTTAGATTTAAATGGATTAATAGAACAAAAATAAATTTTAAAGATATTTTAATTCACAAAATTCTGCTGACAACAATGGGCAGCAAGAATTACCCAACTTATAAAATTCATAACTATAAAAGTACTACTCCGATTGAGGCGATTGAAAAGCCTGATCGAAGATAGATAAGTCTATATTAAGATAAAAATAATAATAAAATTTGAATCTCATAGTAAATATACTGATCCAGTGAGTTAGTACGGGCTGATCATAAATCATCAAATTTTGGACATGACTGATCGCAAGAATTTAAAAATAAAATAAAATTTAGTTAGAATCTTTGTATAAGATTTTACAGAGACATAGTAAACTTATAATAAGATCTCCATTTAAAATTTTAACTAAATCTGTAATTTTAAAGTATAATAAAATGTAATATGAACAACAATCATCAAACCGAAAATTTATATGCCCATATTGGCTTTATATAGATTTAATTAGCAGAATTTTTCATTTTGATAATTACCTTTGGTTAAATAAATATTTTTATTTGGAGTACTTTATTTTTTTTAAAAAATATTAAGTATAAAATAAAATAAAACCATAATCTCTATTATATTTTAAAAGTTCCTTTTTATAGGATCATAAGTCTATATTTGGTGGAAAAAAAATTACTTAAAAATAATAAGAAGAAGAAGAGAAAAAAAAATTAAATATCAAACTCACTCGAACCTTTTTCAGGTATAGGACAACATTTTCGCCAAATTTCAAGGTATGGAAAAATTATTTCTAATTTTCTAACAAATTTCAAAATTATATAGTGAAAATTTGGAGCAATTTAGTATCCCTGATCAAATCAGAAAAAAAAAATAAAAAAATTCTCAAAATAATTCCCAAATATTTTTTTTGAGTCATGTACATACCCCTAAACAACTCCATAAAATTTTATTCGAATTGTAAAAAAAAAAAAAAAAAAATTTATAAACATTTAAGCACTGAGCTGTAAATGATAGAAATGACTGTTGGACAATAGGATTTTTTTTTTTTTTTTTTTTTTTATTAGCAGTGATGAAAACCTTAATAAAAGTAATAATTTTAATCTGATTTTTTTTACTATATAATTAATGGCATACTTTTCAAATTTCAAGCCATTCTGACTTTTGATTCAAATGTTAAAATTCCGTAAATAACATTGCGTATGTGAATCTAAATTTAAAATATTTCGTTGATTATTACGAGAGATGCAATACATAAGATCATTGATTGTTATGATATCCGAAACTTAGAAACCCAACCTAGGACCCCATGATAAAAATAAAAAAATAAAAAATTTGCTCCTCATATTTTGTTAAATAATAAAATCACCTGATTTGATAAACTTATAACTAATTAAGTATGAGTCTAATTAAGGTGATTTAAATGCCACATCGTAGATTGATAAATCGAGTTCAAAAGAAAATAATTAAGAAACTAAAAATTAAAAAAATTAAAATAAAATAAAATTTCAATCAAATTTAGTTTTATTTTTAACTTTTTTTTTAAAAAAAAACATTTATTTCTAAACAACCCTTACTGTTCGAATTTTTGAATTTTCTCTAAACTTTATTTTTTGACAAAATTTCACATACTTATAAATTCACTGCTAGAAAAAAATTAATAATAAAAGACCAATCCAGTATGTAAAACTATTCATAACATAAGCGTGACCAACACCATTAAAATCGAAAAATTTTGAGATGTTTATTTCTAAATCTCGAGGACGAGATTTTATTTTAAGGGGGGTAGAATGTAACAACCCTAAATTTTGGTGCATTAAAATAAATATTTAAAATTTTTATTTTTTAATAAAAAATAAAAACAAGTCAATAGTTGTGTTGGTAGAGACATTCTAAATTGAGAGAGAGGTTTAGGGATCGATTCTTGAAGTAGTAATAATAAAATTTTTATCAAATGTCATAAAAAAATTCAAATTCAAGATAAGGGAGGATGTGCTCATCCTATCTTATCAGAATTTCTTTAAAAAGGATACGGAAGGTTTCTGCATTTAAAAATAAAAAGGAGATAGGAAACCTAAAGTAAAAGGAAGAGGAAATTCTAAGAAGGCTCGATCAGGTAAGTTCTAATCGTTTGATCTTTTTAATTTTTTACTATGTTATGAATTTCTTCCCGATCTATACAATGGGTGGTGTGGATCATCCACACGATCATCGTATAGGTGTAAAGAGTCTATTTTAATAAAGTGATGTTTTTTATGATTTCAGATTTGGTTAGTAAAATTTTATGAATAAATTGAATGGTTGTAATTTGATGTTTTAAGATGGATCTGTACGGATCATATGATCCCTATGGTCAAAATATCTAAAGGCCCTAATTTTCAGATCAATCTAACCATCAGATGGACTACATTATGGAATCTATAAATGTTTAATAAGGAATCTTAGATATTTTGCGCAAGTGTTTCTATCACTTGATGTAGAAGGTCGAGATGGGCCATTGGCGAATGTGCGGTTAGATCCACACCACTCCTCAAATGCATAGAGGTAAAACATAACAAGACCTCAAGAATTTGAATGATCTGACCATCCGATGGACCACCCTGATCAAGTAATTATCATTTAATTTTATAATCTTAAAAAGGAAAAAAAATAGAATAGAAATTTTAATTATTTGATTATTTTGGATCTGGCCACCTAGGATGTTAATCAAAGGTGGGCCCCACCATGTAATAAAAATATATGAATAATAATGTTGTTGATATAACTGATAGGATTTCTGAATTCAAACCAACATAATTATCCTGTGGATTCTACACTACCAGATTCAGGTGAGTAATCCCGATGTGTTTCTCATCCATCAAGTTAAAAATAGGTGGATTATTTATTGTGTTGTATTATTATTCTGATTTAATTGACATGATTTAATTACCATGATTTAATTGTCATGATTTAATTGCCATGATTTAATTGCCGTGTACTTTTAGTTGACTGAAATGACTATGATTTTTGTATTAATAATGATATGATTTGATTAAGGTGTTAAACTATATTGATTCAAATGTGATAAATAGCCTAAGTAATACATGATTCATGACTTCATGGTGCATCTAACAATTGCATGCACAATACGTGCCGGATTCCTGGGGGACCTCCCTGGACGGTATATCCTGGTAGAATCGTTACCAGAAGCCCACTATACTAGTGGAAGCCTACTCAAGGAGTAGATGCGGGCCTTGCCTATGCCTACCAAATGGTAGAAGCCTGCCAAGGGGCAGATGCGGGTTGACGGGTTTCCAACTCAAGCAAGTGGACGGATTCCCACTTGAAGCATTATTGCATTGCATTTACATTTTTTTAAATTTAATTTTATAATGTGTATGTTTATTGGACATTCTATTTTGATGTAAAGAACCATGTCGGGAATTCTCACTAGGCCCAGGCTTTTATCCTTTTATTGATGGAAAAACCGTACAGATGTGAATGAGGGTGAGCCGATGACTCAAGAACAGGAATACGTGGCCGAGCCGGAGGAGGATTTAAGGGACACGTGACCCTACTTGACAGATGAAGAAATTACTGCCTTAGAGTAGACATGATTTGTTTTTATTATATTTAATTTTCTTAGATTGTTAATTAATTCTTTCAAGTTGTTGGACATGTTTATTTCATTTTGTAAGATCCCAATTGAGAGGGTCCTTAGTTATGTTTATGATTAATTATTGGAATAAATGATCGTTTCTTATTTTGAGATGTTGTTGAGTATGAATGGCATGTAAATCTACGGTAGAGCTAGTAGGTAGATGAATAATTGTATAATTGAATGAAATTAGTACACTTAGTGTACGTGTCATGGGCCGAAACTCGGGTCAGAGGGTGCACACTCTGTACTCGAATTTCGGGGCGTGACAGAATGGTATCAGAGCTGTTCGTTCTAAATTTAGTGTGACTTGTAAGTTATGATCCCACATACATACATAATTGGTAGATCCCCTTTAATTAGAAATTGTACACTTAGGATTCCCTATTTGACTATTGTGTATTAGGAAAAAAAAAAAAAAAACGTAGAAAAATAAATAAATAAATAAATGTTCCATATTCATTGATATATTATTATTATATATTTTTTTTAAATGAATGTATAAAACAATGTTAGGATGTTTCCCTATATTCTAATTTAATGTTATTTGAACCGTAAAATTTTATTAAAAACATTAAATTTCTCAAAATCCTGCTATACAGAAATGGACAACAGTAGTCACTCTGATTGTAAAATCGTAACTATATATATATATATATATATATTTTAATGGTACTGATTCAAAAAAAATAATAATAATAATAATAAAATAAAAAATAAATAAAAAAACTTAATTGTAGGTTGTAAAGTTTTGATTAAATTTTATTATAAAGAAAAAAAATCTAGATTCCATGCACTCAAATTGAATGTGTTTTACATTGAAATGAGTTATTCTGATTCAAATATAAATTTTAAAGATATTTAGTCGACAAGTTGCGTTGGACAGTATGAATCATCCACAACTTGTAAAATTCATAACTATAAAAGTATAACTCTGATCGATGCGATTCAAAATCCTGATTGATGATAGACAAGTCTAAATTAAAATAAAAATAAATTTTAAAAAATAGAAATTAGATAGTCATTATACTGATTTAGGGACTTAGTGTAGACTTGTCAAAATTCATCAAATTTTGGATAGGTCATACTGTGGGAATTTTAGAAATTCATGTGAATTGCTGACTAAGCTAAAATTTTATAAGAGGACTGTATACTTGTCATAGAATCCCAAAATAAATAAATAAATAATTAATTAATTAAAATAAAAATAAAATATAATTTGATGTTCCTAAGTATTTAAATAGTGATTATGACCACATCCATCAGAAAGAAATTAAATTTGCTAAAAAAAAAAAAAAACTAAGTTCCTATTTATTTTTGTTGAACGTAGAAATAAGAATTTAGTTTCTCTATACTCTTATTTGAATATAATTTAGATTAAAATGGATTAATAGAACGAAAATAAATTTTAAAGATATTTTAATTCACAAAATTCTGCTGGACAACAATGGGCAGCAAGAATTACCCAACTTATAAAATTCATAACTATAAAAGTACTACTCCGATTGAGGCGATTGAAAAGCCTGATCGAAGATAGATAAGTCTATATTAAGATAAAAATAATAATAAAATTTGAATCTCATAGTAAATATACTGATCCAGTGAGTTAGTACGGGCTGATCATAAATCATCAAATTTTGGACATGACTGACTGCAAGAATTTAAAAATAAAATAAAATTTAGTTAGAATCTTTGTATAAGATTTTACAGAGACATAGTAAACTTATAATAAGATCTCCATTTAAAATTTTAACTAAATCTGTAATTTTAAAGTATAATAAAATGTAATATGAACAACAATCATCAAACCGAAAATTTATATGCCCATATTGGCTTTATATAGATTTAATTAGCAGAATTTTTCATTTTGATAATTACCTTTGGTTAAATAAATATTTTTATTTGGAGTACTTTATTTTTTTTAAAAAAATATTAAGTATAAAATAAAATAAAACCATAATCTCTATTATATTTTAAAAGTTCCTTTTTATAGGATCATAAGTCCATATTTGGTGGAAAAAAAAATTTACTTAAAAATAATAATAAGAAGAAGAGAAAAAAAAAAAAATTAAATATCAAACTCACTCGAACCTTTTTCGGTATAGGACAACATTTTCCCCAAATTTCAAGGTATGGAAAAATTATTTCTAATTTTCTAACAAATTTCAAAATTATATAGTGAAAATTTGGAGCAATTTAGTATCCCTGATCAAATCAGAAAAAAAAAAAAAAATAAAAAAATTCTCAAAATAATTCCCAAATATTTTTTTTGAGTCATGTACATACCCCTAAACAACTCCATAAAATTTTATTCGAATTGTAAAAAAAAAAAAAAAAAAAAAAAAAAAATTTATAAACATTTAAGCACTGAGCTGTAAATGATAGAAATGACTGTTGGACAATAGGATTTTTTTTTTTTTTTTTTTTTTATTAGCAGTGATGAAAACCTTAATAAAAGTAATAATTTTAATCTGATTTTTTTTTTACTATATAATTAATGGCATACTTTTCAAATTTCAAGCCATTCTGACTTTTGATTCAAATGTTAAAATTCCGTAAATAACATTGCGTATGTGAATCTAAATTTAAAATATTTCGTTGATTATTACGAGAGATGCAATACATAAGATCATTGATTGTTATGATATCCTGAAACTTAGAAACCCAACCTAGGACCCCATGATAAAAATAAAAAAATAAAAAAAATTTGCTCCTCATATTTTGTTAAATAATAAAATCACCTGATTTGATAAACTTATAACTAATTAAGTATGAGTCTAATTAAGGTGATTTAAATGCCACATCGTAGATTGATAAATCGAGTTCAAAAGAAAATAATTAAGAAACTAAAAATTAAAAAAATTAAAATAAAATAAAATTTCAATCAAATTTAGTTTTATTTTTAACTTTTTTTTTTAAAAAAAACATTTATTTCTAAACAACCCTTACTGTTCGAATTTTTGAATTTTCTCTAAACTTTATTTTTTGACAAAATTTCACATACTTATAAATTCACTGCTAGAAAAAATTAATAATAAAAGACCAATCCAGTATGTAAAACTATTCATAACATAAGCGTGACCAACACCATTAAAATCGAAAAATTTTGAGATGTTTATTTCTAAATCTCGAGGACGAGATTTTATTTTAAGGGGGGTAGAATGTAACAACCCTAAATTTTGGTGCATTAAAATAAATATTTAAAATTTTTATTTTTTAATAAAAAATAAAAACAAGTCAATAGTTGTGTTGGTAGAGACATTCTAAATTGAGAGAGAGGTTTAGGGATCGATTCTTGAAGTAGTAATAATAAAATTTTTATCAAATGTCATAAAAAAATTCAAATTCAAGATAAGGGAGGATGTGCTCATCCTATCTTATCAGAATTTCTTTAAAAAGGATACGGAAGGTTTCTGCATTTAAAAATAAAAAGGAGATAGGAAACCTAAAGTAAAAGGAAGAGGAAATTCTAAGAAGGCTCGATCAGGTAAGTTCTAATCGTTTGATCTTTTTAATTTTTTACTATGTTATGAATTTCTTCCCGATCTATACAATGGGTGGTGTGGATCATCCACACGATCATCGTATAGGTGTAAAGAGTCTATTTTAATAAAGTGATGTTTTTATGATTTCAGATTTGGTTAGTAAAATTTTATGAATAAATTGAATGGTTGTAATTTGATGTTTTAAGATGGATCTGTACGGATCATATGATCCCTATGGTCAAAATATCTAAAGGCCCTAATTTTCAGATCAATCTAACCATCAGATGGACTACATTATGGAATCTATAAATGTTTAATAAGGAATCTTAGATATTTTGCAAGTGTTTCTATCACTTGATGTAGAAGGTCGAGATGGGCCATTGGCGAATGTGCGGTTAGATCCACACCACTCCTCAAATGCATAGAGGTAAAACATAACAAGACCTCAAGAATTTGAATGATCTGACCATCCGATGGACCACCCCGATCAAGTAATTATCATTTAATTTTATAATCTTAAAAAGGAAAAAAATAGAATAGAAATTTTAATTATTTGATTATTTTGGATCTGCCACCTAGGATGTTAATCAAGGTGGGCCCCACCATGTAATAAAAATATATGAATAATAATGTTGTTGATATAATGATAGGATTTCTCGAATTCAAACCAACATAATTATCCTGTGGATTCTACACTACCAGATTCAGGTGAGTGATCCCGATGTGTTTCTCATCCATCAAGTTAAAAATAGGTGGATTATTTATTGTGTTGTATTATTATTCTGATTTAATTGACATGATTTAATTACCATGATTTAATTGTCATGATTTAATTGCCATGATTTAATTGCCGTGTACTTTTAGTTGACTGAAATGACTATGATTTTTGTATTAATAATGATATGATTTGATTAAGGTGTTAAACTATATTGATTCAAATGTGATAAATAGCCTAATGTAATACATGATTCATGACTTCATGGTGCATCTAACAATTGCATGCACAATACGTGCCGGATTCCTGGGGGACCTCCCTGGACGGTATATCCTGGTAGAATCGTTACTAGAAGCCCACTATACTAGTGGAAGCCTACTCAAGGAGTAGATGCGGGCCTTGCCTATGCCTACCAAATGGTAGAAGCACTTTGAAGCGATGCGTGGGTTGACGGGTTTCCAACTCAAGCAAGTGGACGGATTCCCACTTGAAGCATTATTGCATTGCATTTACATTTTTTTAAATTTAATTTTATAATGTGTATGTTTATTGGACATTCTATTTTGATGTAAAGAACCATGTCGGGAATTCTCACTAGGCTCTGGCCACTTATCCTTTTTATTGATGGAAAAACCGTACGATGTGAATGAGGGTGAGCCGATGACTCAAGAACGAGAATACGTGGCGAGCGGAGGAGGATTTAAGGGACACGTGACCTACTTGACAGATGAAGAAATTACTTGCCTTAGAGTAGACATGATTTGTTTTTATTATATTTAATTTTCTTAGATTGTTAATTAATTCTTTCAAGTTGTTGGACATGTTTATTTCATTTTGTAAGATCCCAATTGAGAGGGTCCTTAGTTATGTTTATGATTAATTATTGGAATAAATGATCGTTTCTTATTTTGAGATGTTGTTGAGTATGAATGGCATGTAAATCTACGGTAGAGCTAGTAGGTAGATGAATAATTGTATAATTGAATGAAATTAGTACACTTAGTGTACGTGTCATGGGCCGAAACTCGGGTCTGAGGGTGCACACTCTGTACTCGAATTTCGCGTGACAGAATGGTATCAGAGCTGTTCGTTCTAAATTTAGTGTGACTTGTAAGTTATGATCCCACATACATACATAATTGGTAGATCCCCTTTAATTAGAAATTGTACACTTAGGATTCCCTATTTGACTATTGTGTATTAGGAAAAAAAAAAAAAACGTAGAAAAATAAATAAATAAATAAATGTTCCATATTCATTGATATATTATTATTATATATTTTTTTTAAATGAATGTATAAAACAATGTTAGGATGTTTCCCTATATTCTAATTTAATGTTATTTGAACCGTAAAATTTTATTAAAAACATTAAATTTCTCAAAATCCTGCTATACAGAAATGGACAACAGTAGTCACTCTGATTGTAAAAATCGTAACTATATATATATATATATATAATTTTAATGGTACTGATTCAAAAAATAATAATAATAATAATAATAAAATAAAAAATAAATAAAAAAACTTAATTGTAGGTTGTAAAGTTTTGATTAAATTTTATTATAAAGAAAAAAAATCTAGATTCCATGCACTCAAATTGAATGTGTTTTACATTGAAATGAGTTATTCTGATTCAAATATAAATTTTAAAGATATTTAGTCGACAAGTTGCGTTGGACAGTATGAATCATCCACAACTTGTAAAATTCATAACTATAAAAGTATAACTCTGATCGATGCGATTCAAAATCCTGATTGATGATAGACAAGTCTAAATTAAAATAAAAATAAATTTTAAAAAATAGAAATTAGATAGTCATTATACTGATTTAGGGACTTAGTGTAGACTTGTCAAAATTCATCAAATTTTGGATAGGTCATACTGTGGGAATTTTAGAAATTCATGTGAATTGCTGACTAAGCTAAAATTTTATAAGAGGACTGTATACTTGTCATAGAATCCCAAAATAAATAAATAAATAATTAATTAATTAAAATAAAAATAAAATATAATTTGATGTTCCTAAGTATTTAAATAGTGATTATGACCACATCCATCAGAAAGAAATTAAATTTGCTAAAAAAAAAAAAAACTAAGTTCCTATTTATTTTTGTTGAACGTAGAAATAAGAATTTAGTTTCTCTATACTCTTATTTGAATATAATTTAGATTTAAATGGATTAATAGAACAAAAATAAATTTTAAAGATATTTTAATTCACAAAATTCTGCTTGGACAACAATGGGCAGCAAGAATTACCCAACTTATAAAATTCATAACTATAAAGTACTACTCCGATTGAGGCGATTGAAAAGCCTGATCGAAGATAGATAAGTCTATATTAAGATAAAAATAATAATAAAATTTGAATCTCATAGTAAATATACTAATCCAGTGAGTTAGTACGGGCTGATCATAAATCATCAAATTTTGGACATGACTGACTGCAAGAATTAAAAATAAAATAAAATTAATTAGAATCTTTATATAAGACTTTACAGAGACATAGTAAACTTATAATAAGATCTCCATTTAAAATTTTAACTTAATCTGTAATTTTAAAGTATAATAAAATGTAATATGAACAACAATCATCAAAACCGAAAATTTATATGCCCATACTGGCTTTATATAGATTTAATTAGCAGAATTTTCATTTTGATAATTACCTTTGGTTAAATAAATATTTTTATTTGAAGTACTTATTTTTTTAAAAAAAAAATATTAAGTATAAAATAAAATAAAACCATAATCTCTATTAAATTTTAAAAGTTCCTTTTTATAGGATCATAAGTCCATATTTGGTGGAAAAAAAAATTTACTTAAAAATAATAATAAGAAGAAGAGAAAAAAAAATAATTTAATATCAAACTCACTCGAACCTTTTTCAGGTATAGGACAACATTTTCCCCAAATTTCAAGGTATGGAAAAATTATTTCTAATTTTCTAACAAATTTTAAAATTATATAATGAAAATTTGGAGCAGTTTAGTATTCCTGATCAAATCAGATAAAAAAAAAATTCTCAAAATAATTTCCAAATATTTTTTTTTTGAGTCATGTACATACCCCTAAACAACTCCATAAAATTTTATTCGAATTGTAAAAAAAAAAAAAAAAAAATTTATAAACATTTAAGCACTGAGCTGTAAATGATAGAAATGACTGTTGGACAATAGGATTTTTTTTTTTTTTTTTTTATTAGCAGTGATGAAAACCTTAATAAAAGTAATAATTTTAATCTGATTTTTTTTACTATATAATTAATGGCATACTTTTCAAATTTCAAGCCATTCTGACTTTTGATTCAAATGTTAAAATTCCGTAAATAACATTGCGTATGTGAATCTAAATTTAAAATATTTCGTTGATTATTACGAGAGATGCAATACATAAGATCATTGATTGTTATGATATCCGAAACTTAGAAACCCAACCTAGGACCCCATGATAAAAATAAAAAAATAAAAAATTTGCTCCTCATATTTTGTTAAATAATAAAATCACCTGATTTGATAAACTTATAACTAATTAAGTATGAGTCTAATTAAGGTGATTTAAATGCCACATCGTAGATTGATAAATCGAGTTCAAAAGAAAATAATTAAGAAACTAAAAATTAAAAAAATTAAAATAAAATAAAATTTCAATCAAATTTAGTTTTATTTTTAACTTTTTAAAAAAAAAAAAAACATTTATTTCTAAACAACCCTTACTGTCTGAATTTTTGAATTTTCTCTAAACTTTATTTTTTGACAAAATTTCACATACTTATAAATTCACTGCTAGAAAAAAATTAATAATAAAAGACCAATCCAGTATGTAAAACTATTCATAACATAAGCGTGACCAACACCATTAAAATCGAAAAATTTTGAGATGTTTATTTCTAAATCTCGAGGACGAGATTTTATTTTAAGGGGGGTAGAATGTAACAACCCTAAATTTTGGTGCATTAAAATAAATATTTAAAATTTTTATTTTTTAATAAAAAATAAAAACAAGTCAATAGTTGTGTTGGTAGAGACATTCTAAATTGAGAGAGAGGTTTAGGGATCGATTCTTGAAGTAGTAATAATAAAATTTTTATCAAATGTCATAAAAAAATTCAAATTCAAGATAAGGGAGGATGTGCTCATCCTATCTTATCAGAATTTCTTTAAAAAGGATACGGAAGGTTTCTGCATTTAAAAATAAAAAGGAGATAGGAAACCTAAAGTAAAAGGAAGAGGAAATTCTAAGAAGGCTCGATCAGGTAAGTTCTAATCGTTTGATCTTTTTAATTTTTTACTATGTTATGAATTTCTTCCCGATCTATACAATGGGTGGTGTGGATCATCCACACGATCATCGTATAGGTGTAAAGAGTCTATTTTAATAAAGTGATGTTTTTTATGATTTCAGATTTGGTTAGTAAAATTTTATGAATAAATTGAATGGTTGTAATTTGATGTTTTAAGATGGATCTGTACGGATCATATGATCCCTATGGTCAAAATATCTAAAGGCCCTAATTTTCAGATCAATCTAACCATCAGATGGACTACATTATGGAATCTATAAATGTTTAATAAGGAATCTTAGATATTTTGCGCAAGTGTTGCTATCACTTGATGTAGAAGGTCGAGATGGGCCATTGGCGAATGTGTGGTTAGATCCACACCACTCCTCAAATGCATAGAGGTAAAACATGACAAGACCTCAAGAATCTGAATGATCTGACCATCCGATGGACCACCCTGATCAAGTAATTATCATTTAATTTTATAATCTTAAAAAGGAAAAAAAATAGAATAGAAATTTTAATTATTTGATTATTTTGGATCTGGCCACCTAGGATGTTAATCAGAGGTGGGCCCCACCATGTAATAAAAATATATGAATAATAATGTTGTTGATATAACTGATAGGATTTCTGAATTCAAACCAACATAATTATCCTGTGGATTCTACACTACCAGATTCAGGTGAGTGATCCCGATGTGTTTCTCATCCATCAAGTTAAAAATAGGTGGATTATTTATTGTGTTGTATTATTATTCTGATTTAATTGACATGATTTAATTGCCATGATTTAATTGTCATGATTTAATTGCCATGATTTAATTGCTCGTGTACTTTTAGTTGACTGAAATGACTATGATTTTTGTATTAATAATGATATGATTTGATTAAGGTGTTAAACTATATTGATTCAAATGTGATAAATAGCCTAAGTAATACATGATTCATGACTTCATGGTGCATCTAACAATTGCATGCACAATACGTGCCGGATTCCTGGGGGACCTCCCTGGACGGTATATCCTGGTAGAATCGTTACCAGAAGCCCACTATACTAGTGGAAGCCTACTCAAGGAGTAGATGCGGGCCTTGCCTATGCCTACCAAATGGTAGAAGCCTGCCAAGGGGCAGATGCGGGTTGACGGGTTTCCAACTCAAGCAAGTGGACGGATTCCCACTTGAAGCATTATTGCATTGCATTTACATTTTTTTAAATTTAATTTTATAATGTGTATGTTTATTGGACATTCTATTTTGATGTAAAGAACCATGTCGGGAATTCTCACTAGGCCTGGCCAGCTTATCCTTTTTATTGATGGAAAAACCGTACAGATGTGAATGAGGGTGAGCCGATGACTCAAGAACAGGAATACGTGGCCGAGCCGGAGGAGGATTTAAGGGACACGTGACCCTACTTGACAGATGAAGAAATTACTGCCTTAGAGTAGACATGATTTGTTTTTATTATATTTAATTTTCTTAGATTGTTAATTAATTCTTTCAAGTTGTTGGACATGTTTATTTCATTTTGTAAGATCCCAATTGAGAGGGTCCTTAGTTATGTTTATGATTAATTATTGGAATAAATGATCGTTTCTTATTTTGAGATGTTGTTGAGTATGAATGGCATGTAAATCTACGGTAGAGCTAGTAGGTAGATGAATAATTGTATAATTGAATGAAATTAGTACACTTAGTGTACGTGTCATGGGCCGAAACTCGGTCGAGGGTGCACACTCTTACTCGAATTTCAGCGTGACAGAATAATATCGAGAAATTCGTTCTAAATTTAGTGTGACCTGTAAGTTATGATCCCACATACATACATAATTGGTAGATCCCCTTTAATTAGAAATTGTACACTTAGGATTCCCTATCTGACTATTGTGTATTAGGAAAAAAAAAAAAAAAAAACGTAGAAAAATAAATAAATAAATAAATGTTCCATATTCATTGATATATTATTATTATATATATTTTTTAAATGAATGTATAAAACAATGTTAGGATGTTTCCCTATATTCTAATTTAATGTTATTTGAACCGTAAAATTTTATTAAAAACATTAAATTTCTCAAAATCTGCTATACTGAGAAATGGACAACAGTAGTCACTCTGATTGTAAAAATCGTAACTATCTATATATATATATATATATATAATTTTAATGGTACTGATTCAAAAAAAAAAATAATAATAATAATAAAATAAAATAAAATAAAAAAACTTAATTGTAGGTTGTAAAGTTTTGATTAAATTTTATTATAAAGAAAAAAAATCTAGATTCCATGCACTCAAATTGAATGTGTTTTACATTGAAATGAGTTATTCTGATTCAAATATAAATTTTAAAGATATTTAGTCGACAAGTTGCGTTGGACAGTATGAATCATCCACAACTTGTAAAATTCATAACTATAAAAGTATAACTCTGATCGATGCGATTCAAAATCCTGATTGATGATAAACAAGTCTAAATTAAAATAAAAATAATTTTTAAAAAATAGAAATTAGATAGTCATTATACTGATTTAGGGACTTAGTGTAGACTTGTCAAAATTCATCAAATTTTGGATAGGTCATACTTGTGAAATTTTAGAAATTCATGTGAATTGCTGACTAAGCTAAAATTTTATAAGAGGACTGTATACTTGTCATAGAATCCCAAAATAAATAAATAAATAATTAATTAATTAAAATAAAAATAAAATATAATTTGATGTTCCTAAGTATTTAAATAGTGATTATGACCACATCCATCAGAAAGAAATTAAATTTGCTAAAAAAAAAAAAAACTAAGTTCCTATTTATTTTTGTTGAACGTAGAAATAAGAATTTAGTTTCTCTATACTCTTATTTGAATATAATTTAGATTTAAATGGATTAATAGAACAAAAATAAATTTTAAAGATATTTTAATTCACAAAATTCTGCTGGACAACAATGGGCAGCAAGAATTACCCAACTTATAAAATTCATAACTATAAAAGTACTACTCCGATTGAGGCGATTGAAAAGCCTGATCGAAGATAGATAAGTCTATATTAAGATAAAAATAATAATAAAATTTGAATCTCATAGTAAATATACTGATCCAGTGAGTTAGTACGGGCTGATCATAAATCATCAAATTTTGGACATGACTGACTGCAAGAATTTAAAAATAAAATAAAATTTAGTTAGAATCTTTGTATAAGATTTTACAGAGACATAGTAAACTTATAATAAGATCTCCATTTAAAATTTTAACTAAATCTGTAATTTTAAAGTATAATAAAATGTAATATGAACAACAATCATCAAACCGAAAATTTATATGCCCATATTGGCTTTATATAGATTTAATTAGCAGAATTTTTCATTTTGATAATTACCTTTGGTTAAATAAATATTTTTATTTGGAGTACTTTATTTTTTTTAAAAAAATATTAAGTATAAAATAAAATAAAACCATAATCTCTATTATATTTTAAAAGTTCCTTTTTATAGGATCATAAGTCCATATTTGGTGGAAAAAAAAATTTACTTAAAAATAATAATAAGAAGAAGAGAAAAAAAAATATAATTAAATATCAAACTCACTCGAACCTTTTTCAGGTATAGGACAACATTTTCGCCAAATTTCAAGGTATGGAAAAATTATTTCTAATTTTCTAACAAATTTCAAAATTATATAGTGAAAATTTGGAGCAATTTAGTATCCCTGATCAAATCAGAAAAAAAAAAAAAAAAAATTCTCAAAATAATTTCCAAATATTTTTTTTGAGTCATGTACATACCCCTAAACAACTCTATAAAATTTTATTCGAATTGTAAAAAAAAAAAAAAAAATTATAAACATTTAAGCACTGAGCTGTAAATGATAGAAATGACTGTTGGACAATAGGATTTTTTATTTTTTATTTTTTTATTAGCAGTGATGAAAACCTTAGTAAAAATAATAATTTTAATATGATTTTTTTTACTATATAATTAATGGCATACTTTTCAAATTTCAAGCCATTCTGACTTTTGATTCAAATGTTAAAATTCCGTAAATAACATTGCGTATGTGAATCTAAATTTAAAATATTTCGTTGATTATTACGAGAGATGCAATACATAAGATCATTGATTGTTATGATATCTGAAACTTAGAAACCCAACCTAGGACCCCATGATAAAAAAAAAAAATAAAAATTTGCTCCTCATATTTTGTTAAATAATAAAATCACCTGATTTGATAAACTTATAACTAATTAAGTATGAGTCTAATTAAGGTGATTTAAATGCCACATCGTAGATTGATAAATCGAGTTCAAAAGAAAATAATTAAGAAACTAAAAATTAAAAAAATTAAAATAAAATAAAATTTCAATCAAATTTAGTTTTATTTTTAACTTTTTTTTTAAAAAAAAACATTTATTTCTAAACAACCCTTACTGTTCGAATTTTTGAATTTTCTCTAAACTTTATTTTTTGACAAAATTTCACATACTTATAAATTCACTGCTAGAAAAAAATTAATAATAAAAGACCAATCCAGTATGTAAAACTATTCATAACATAAGCGTGACCAACACCATTAAAATCGAAAAATTTTGAGATGTTTATTTCTAAATCTCGAGGACGAGATTTTATTTTAAGGGGGGTAGAATGTAACAACCCTAAATTTTGGTGCATTAAAATAAATATTTAAAATTTTTATTTTTTAATAAAAAATAAAAACAAGTCAATAGTTGTGTTGGTAGAGACATTCTAAATTGAGAGAGAGTTTAGGGATCGATTCTCAAGTAGTAATAATAAAATTTTTATCAAATGTCATAAAAAATTCAAATTCAAGATAAGGAGGATGTGCTCATCCTATCTTATCAGAATTTCTTTAAAAGGATACGGAAGGTTTCTGCATTTAAAAATAAAAAGGAGATAGGAAACCTAAAGTAAAAGGAAGAGGAAATTCTAAGAAGGCTCGATCGGTAAGTTCTAATCTTTTGATCTTTTTAATTTTTTACTATGTTATGAATTTCTTCCCGATCTATACAATGGGTGGTGTGGATCATCCACACGATTATCGTATAGGTGTAAAGAGTCTATTTTAATAAAGTGATGTTTTTTGTGATTTCAGATTTAGTTAGTAAAATTTTATGAATAAATTGAATGGTTGTAATTTGATGTTTTAAGATGGATCTGTACGGATCATATGATCCCTATGGTCAAAATATCTAAAGGCCCTAATTTTCAGATCAATCTAACCATCAGATGGACTACATTATGGAATCTATAAATGTTTAATAAGGAATCTTAGATATTTTGCGCAAGTGTTGCTATCACTTGATGTAGAAGGTCGAGATGGGTCATTGCCGAATGTGCGGTTAGATCCACACCACTCCTCAAATGCATAGAGGTAAAACATAACAAGACCTCAAGAATTTGAATGATCTGACCATCCGATGGACCACCCTGATCAAGTAATTATCATTTAATTTTATAATCTTAAAAAAAAAAAAAAATAGAATAGAAATTTTAATTATTTGATTATTTTGGATCTGGCCACCTAGGATGTTAATCAGAGGTGGGCCCC
The DNA here is from genome assembly GCA_030180095.1 of Magnolia changhungtana. Taxonomy (NCBI): domain Eukaryota; kingdom Viridiplantae; phylum Streptophyta; class Magnoliopsida; order Magnoliales; family Magnoliaceae; genus Magnolia; species Magnolia changhungtana. The sequence goes on along the minus strand of JASAUF010000084.1, from coordinate 3,031,985 downwards.
ACCATGTAATAAAAATATATGAATAATAATGTTGTTGATATAACTAATAGGATTTCTGAATTCAAACCAACATAATTATCCTCTGGATTCTACACTACCAGTTCGGTGAGTGATCCCGATGTGTTTCTCATCCATCAAGTTAAAAATAGGTGAATTATTTATTGTGTTGTATTATTATTCTGATTTAATTGACATGATTTAATTACCATGATTTAATTGTCATGATTTAATTGCCATGATTTAATTGCCGTGTACTTTTAGTTGACTGAAATGACTATGATTTTTGTATTAATAATGATATGATTTGATTAAGGTGTTAAACTATATTGATTCAAATGTGATAAATAGCTTTATGCAATACATGATTCATGACTTCATGGTGCATCTAACAATTGCATGCACAATACGTGCGATTCTGGGGACCTCCTGGACGGTATATCCCTAGTAGAATCGTTACGAAGCCCACTATACTAGTGAAGCCTACTCAAGGAGTAGATGCGGGCCTTGCCTATGCCTACCAAATGGTAGAAGCCGCCAAAGGGCGAGATGCGGGTTGACGGGTTTCAACTCAAGCAAGTGGACGATTCCCACTTGAAGCATTATTGCATTGCATTTACATTTTTTAAATTTAATTTTATAATGTGTATGTTTATTGGACATTCTATTTTGATGTAAAGAACCATGTCGAAATTCTCACTAGGCCTGGCCACTTATCCTTTTTATTGATGGAAAAACCGTACAGATGTGAATGAGGGTGAGCCGATGACTCAAGAACAGAAATACGTAGCCGAGCCGGAGGAGGATTTAAGGGACACGTGACCCTACTTGACAGATGAAGAAATTACTGCCTTAGAGTAGACACGATTTGTTTTTATTATATTTAATTTTCTTAGATTGTTAATTAATTCTTTCAAGTTGTTGGACATGTTTATTTTATTTTGTAAGATTCCAATTGAGAGGGTCCTTAGTTATATTTATGATTAATTATTGGAATAAATGATTATTTCTTATTTTGAGATGTTGTTGAGTATGAATGGCATGTAAATCTACGGTAGAGCTAGTAGGTAGATGAATAATTGTATAATTGAATGAAATTAATACACTTAGTGTATGTGTCATGAGCCGAAATTCAGGTTGAGGGTGCACACTCTGTACTCGAATTTCGGGCGTTACAGGTTGATTATAACAAATAACTTGTGATCGGACCCTCGTCATTATAGCAGCTATATAGTCGTCAGTTACACTGGCCAATCCGCTTCCTTGGACATAACACATGCCTATTGATGGGACCCTTAGTACTTGGGTGACGTCAACACACCGGCCATATTCGTGGGGTGTGTGTACACCAGTCAATCCGCTTGCTTCAAAACCCTACTCGTCGCTTCTTCTGCCGCCCACGTCGGCACGTGTCTAGCCTCTCGTTCCTCTTTCATCTCGCGATTTCGCGCGCTCCAGACAAGCCTCTGCTCCGATTCTCCTTCGAATGAGGAAAACAAGGAAAGAAAACGCCTTTCAAAGCTCTGAAGATCATCCACTCTCTCTCATCGAAATCTCCGCAAACGCATATTCAGATCCTCTTTTCGACGGAGAAAATCGAGTTGAAGGAGAAATCGGTAAAAAATAAAGAACAGCTTCCTGACTGTAATTTCGTGGCGTATTTCAAATTTCTCTACCGAAATTCATGCAATGGAGCAGAAAAATAGATGAAACGCTCCATTTTATTTTTTTTGTTAGATTCCTTGAATTTTTGTTTTATACTTGAAACTTGCTTGTGGACTTGATTCCGTGAAAGATTTCTGTTTTCTGGATTGGAGTACATGCAATCGCAACTGAAGAAGAGATGAATAGTCGAGTTTGACGTTTTCTCCTAAATTTCTGAAGTAACAAGTTCGGATTCGTTGAATCTTGGTCTATACATGAAAAACGCGTCATGACTTGAACTCATGGAAGATTTCTGTTTTCTGGACTGAATGCATGCAATCGAAGCTGAAAAAAAAAGGGGGATGAAATGGTTGAGTTTTGCATTTCTCCTGTGATTTCAAGAGTAATGAGGTCAGATTCATTGAATTTTCGTTTCTGCATCAAAACAGCTTCTGGACTGTAATTTCGTGAGAGTTTTCAGATTTCTGGACTGAAATTCAAGCAATTTAGCTGAAAATGATAACTTGCTCTGTTTACCTGCTGGAACTTTCTAAATTTTCGGTTAAATGATTTATTACAGGTTTGAATAGCTGAATATTTGTTTTAAGTCAGGGATCCAATCTTTCGGCTATAAATGGAGAGAGCCTGTAAATGAAATCCGAACTCTTTGCCTCTAAATGAGATGGGGGTAAATGTTGCAAATCATTTACAGCCTGGAAAAGATTTACCGCATCCAAACCCTTGGATTCGTTGAGTCGCTGTTCCTTTTCTTTTCCTTTTTCTTCTTTTATTTATTTATTTATTATTATTATTTTGTGAAAAGAGCTTTCAGAATCTTTCTTCAACACATTTTTATGCAACGCCGTCTTTTGTGTGTGTGTGATTTGCTGGAAATTTTCTAGGAGTTTGTCTAGATTCGTTGAATCTCGGTTTATCTATTGAAAGACAGCAATTTAATGCCGTTTCTTTTTCTGGAAGATTTCGAGAATTAGGTTCAGCTCGTCGAATCTCATCTCTTTAATAGATTCCTAAGATAAAGGAGTAGAAAATCTTTAGCCGATTTTTTCGTTTGATTCAGGGCTGTAAAAACATGGAAGATTTCAGTGTATTTATTTATCTTGATAGAATAAGAAAAAAAAAATGTTTCATTTGGAGTTATGGAGTTTTGGAGCTTTGATTCTTGGGAAACAGTAAGAAAGAAATTCTGGAGACTGCAGTTCTTTTTTTATTATTTTATTATTTTTTATTTTTAAAATGGTTTCTGGAAGTTCTGGAGAGGGGAAGGGCGAAAGATATGCTCATTTCTATCTTCAAAACCCTAAATAAAAAACCCCATGTAGAGTAGTGCGAATGTGTTGAGATTTCAGTTTTTGTCAAATTCTTGCAAGGAGAGGGCAAAATCACTAAGGCTAGGTCATTTGTATTGCTGTTTTTGCTAGATTTCAAGGTGGTGGGTAAACAGTTCATTGTGCTGTGTTAGTAAAGCCTTGTTGGTTGAAGAACAACAGAAGCGGTGCATCTCACCATTTTAACAACAGAAAAAAAAAACTCTTGAGCTGTGGAGCAAGGAGCATTGATTTCCCTGATTGGGATCTCATTAAATAGCTTTGTGGATTTGTTCTTTGAAAAATGGCAGCGTTTGGATGTGGTGCTCCTATTTCCCCTTCGGCAGGCATATACAGGCCTTTAGAGTGGCGACATGAGCCTCAAAAATGTTTGTTTGCCGCACCAATTCCTCAAATAAGGCAAAGGAGTTTAAGGGCTCTGAGATGTGGTTTGTCGATGCATACCAGTTCTACTCCTGCGTCAGTGACATTTAAGGAGGTCAATAAGTTGTTTATTGTTTGTTTGTTTCCGTTTTTATCTTTTTGATATTGGGGTTTTATTTTTAATGATCAATTGTGATTGTAGATAATTGAATCTTTGATTAGTCGGGTTGATTTATCGGAAGAAGAGACGGAAGCCAGTCTTGATTTTCTACTGACCGAAGCTAATGAGGCCATGATCAGTGCTTTTCTTGTTCTTTTGAGGGCAAAAGGAGAGACATTTGAAGAGGTAAGTATTACGAAGCTACTTTTTCACCCCTCATTTCATATTCTCCTTAATCTTAGCCAAGAGCAATTGGAAAAGAACTGTAACCTCCAAAAGCTATATTTATAGAATTTCATCATGTACTATATTCTTCTAGAGACTTATCAACCTCTCTATGTGCAGATTGTGGGATTGGCAAGGGCGATGATCAAATGCTGTAGGAAGGTTGAAGGACTGGCTGATGTAGTTGACATTGTTGGAACAGGTGGCGATGGGGCAAACACAGTTAACATCTCGACCGGGGCTTCTATTCTAGCTGCAGCCTCTGGTGCAAAAGTTGCAAAGGTGCGTTGGTCATTTCACTTAGCTAAAACTATTCTAGTACAATCAGCAATTGTTTATTTTTATTTTTATTTGAAAGATAACACTACCAGGGATTGAACCCTGGATCACTCACACACTACACTGTCTCTACCAGCTTTAATGAGCGGGAGACCAATCGGCAATTGTTAAAGCTCAGAATGACCGAATAAGAGGAAGAATGACATTGTATCTTCCTTGCAGCAAGGAAACCGTTCCAGTTCTTCAGCCTGTGGAAGTGCTGATGTATTAGAGGCGTTGGGTGTAGTAATTGACTTGGACCCTGAGGTTAGTATGGTAACATTAGGAGGGAATACGAACACACTTTCATTTATTTGAATGTTGATATGTTTATGTTTGTGATGTGAATGAGTGGTTTGATGGGCATCTCTCACAAGCCCTCCATGGTGAAGAGCACCTTTCGAATGCCATAAACAGATTGAACTAGTGTTCTGCACTTAGATATAATCTAAAAGTATATCTGTAGTTGAAATACCATCACTTACCGACTCCAATCTTAGTAAAACCAGGCTGGGAGCAGTTCTCAATTTGTATTAGAATCTTCGATTAACTCGTCTAAAAATCGGAGTCAATGCGTCTTGCTGCTGCCTTGTTTATAGAAGCAGTATATTGGAATCCTGCTTATCCTTGGATTGTCATATGAAAAACCTTGAAAGCTTTACTTTTTCAGTTCTGTGGTAGTAGCATTGGCTGACACCGTAACTTGCCTTTGAAACACCAGCCTATGGTTTTGATTGCTTTATTGACCAGTACATTCACCAATCTCTCTCTCTCTCTCTCTCTCTCTCTCTCTCTCTCTCTCTCTCCTCCCTCCCTCCCTCCCTCCCTCCCTCTCTCTCTCTCTCTCTCTCTCTCTCTCTCTCTCTCTCTCTCTCTCTCTCTCTCCTACTTTAACCTTGTATACACGCTTAATGATCACTTTTTAAAAAAAATCATTTTCTTGGAGTTAGGGGGTAAAGAAATGCGTTAAGGAAGCAGGCATTGGTTTTATGATGGCTCCCAAGTACCATCCAGCAATGAAAATTGTTGGTCCTGTGAGGAAAAAACTTAAAGTGAAGACAGTATTCAACATCTTGGGTCCTATGCTGAATCCTGCACGGGTACCTTTTGCCGTGGTTGGCGTCTACAATAAGGATTTGGTAAGTTCTTTCATTATGGATAAAGGGATAGTTGTTAACTCAATTTCTTGCCTCCATGCTGACAAATGTATTTAAAATAAGCTTGTCTTGAAGAAAATATGTGCAGATCAACAGAATGCAGTGCAATATTTAGCACAACTTCCACCCATGTTCGTTATAATTTTAGTTGTTGAGGCTTTTTTTCTTTTCATGTTAATGTGTATTTATTTTTATGCATCTAGAATCAAATTAAATCGAAACTAATTGCAAATTGAAATTGATGTACCATATTGAAGCTCAAATAGTCCATAAGCATAGATAGATAGAAGAAGCAGAAGAGACTGAGAGCAAAGTTTAACAGTCCTCTAGCCTTTTATGCTAGAGATCACACAAACCCTTTGCATATTCTTCTAAGGAAAGTCTCTCTTATTGCAAAATCGTTGTTTCGTATACATGAATCTTTTGCTAATCATGTGAAGAGTTTTGCTTAAGGATCTACTAGACAAAATTTTTTTAATAGTATAGATCGACAAGTAGAAAAGATGAAAGACCTAAGAAGTAGACCTTCGTGTCTTTTGTGACAGTTAGGTGATTGAATGAAGTCAAATATACAGAATAAGGTAAAAGAAAATTGCATCCATAACATAATACATTGGAAACACTGGTAGTTTCCAAAGAAAATGTACAACAATTATGTTACAGATTCTAAGAGGCTATCTTACCATAAATGAAAATGGTAACGGCTAGGTTCAGCTGTTATTTTTTATGCTTGTAATGGCTGACATGATATGACTGCATTATGCTTTTTGCATGTCTCTTTCTCATATATTTTGCTCCATCACAGGAGTAGAACAAAATATTTTGAGTCTTTGAACTAAAGAAGCATATAGGTGAAGAAAGAAGTAGATGCGGATGTGATGGAGGTTTTTTATTTTATTTTTGGAGATGATGGAGGTGTTTCAAGTCAAGAAACAGAATAGATTATACTTCAGTCCAGGTTCTTGTTTTGCAGAATTAACTGGAGTCGAGAAACAGAATAGACTATACTTCAGTCAAGGTTCTTGTTTTGAAGAATTAACTGGAGTCAACATGTATTGTTTGTTTTGGCCTCTTCTGTTCATCCAGTTTCTGCAAAAGAATTCCTGCATGTCTACTTTGTAAATACAAAGAGTTTTGAAAGTGGTCCTAGTACGGGCATTTAGGGAATTACCTAAACCTCTATAGCTGGTGTGAAGTTAAACTGAAAACTAATTTTGCTTTCATGATTATTTGACATGAAAAGGCTAGAATGCTTCTTTGAGATCTAAGCTCCATATCTGTTAGGGGCATGAAACTTTTACTTCATCATCTTTCCATGTTGGAAAATGTAGGAGCAAAAGTTTGTGGCTGACTGTAACTAATAACTAATGTAATCACTTGACCCAGAATATTGGTGATTCTTTCAAGTTTGGTAGAGTAGCTGGAAACTAAAATATCTCACGATTGCTAGTATGGACATTTCCGAAGCAACAAATGAAATTTGCCTTCTTCCAAGGGTTCCCTTCAAATATATTGGTGTGTGTAATCTTGCAGATTGCGTGGACTTGTGTGTTAAAGTCAATACTAGGTTTTTGTGGGTTTAGTCAAGAATCTTGTATTGATAAACAGCACACTTAGTCATAGTTCAAAAAACCGAAAACTCAACTCAACTTGATGTTCAGCCAGGTTGAGTTGACTCAGAGACTTGGCCCAGCTCAATATTTTTTTTTTTTGAAAGATAACTTGAATTAAAAAGGGAAAAGAAGAACAGGAAGAGAAGGACTGCTGAGATAGCAGCACCTAGGAAGCCTCAAGAAAAACTGGGAAGCTCATTCAGCAATCAAACACTTAACAAAAGAGCACACTAAATGAGGAAGCTTCGACTCGTTCCGAAAGTATCGGTTGTTCCGTTCGATCCAAACAGCCCACCAAGTCGCCAAAATTGCCATACGCCAATATTTAATTATTATAAATTGAAAATATTAGGAAGGTTAATAGCTATTTAAAATAGTTAGATCTAGTATTAACTAATATAGAACATAACACAAAGCAATAGCATTACATATACCGGTTAAGCTTGTTGCCTCCCATTGTTGACGTCAAGGGTTTGAATCTCACTCCCAACCTCTTTAGTTTTTATAAAATCCCTTACTCACAAGGTGATTAACTTGGTTCGAGCACGCTGAATCGTGTTGAGTCGATGGAGCTATCGTGTCAACTCAACGAGTCTCCCCGAGTCCAGGCTGAGTCAGGCCTGCCAACGACTTAGCTCGAAATCTCACCAAGTCGACTTGACTTGGCTGAGTTTAACGTTGAGTCAACGAGTTTTAGAACTACACTTCTAGCTGCTAGGTTTTTTTTTTTTTTTTTTTAAAGCAACGGGATTATATTAAAAATGGAGGAAGATAACAAGGGGGCCTGCTGAGATAGCAGAGCCAACACCACACACACTACAAGCCTAAAAAGAGAAAGTTAAAATCTCTAAGGAGAGGCACATTAGAAGCCCATTCTATAAGGAGTTTTTTTGCTCTCGATCCCACTATTTGAGCCGAAGCTTGCGCGTTGTTGAAACGTCTATCATTTCTCTCCTTCTAGACCGCCCACCAGATAGCTATTATTGCCATTTTTCAAACCTTAGATCTGATTTTACCCAACTTGAAGCCATGCCAGTAAGCAAGAAAAGAGGAGGCAGAGGCTAGCACGCAACTGCAAATGTTGAAGCTTGAAAGAAAGTCCTATTGGATCTGAGAGATGAATGGACAATGCACGAGGAGGTGATCGACAGATTCATCACAGCCCATGCAACATAGGCAGATGTCGGCGAGCTGCATACCTTTCTTCATGTGATTGTCTAGGGTGAGGATCCGATTCCTAGAGGCCAGCCAAGCAAAGCAGATATATTTTGGGGGAATAGGATATTTCCAGATAAACGGAGAGGCCAACGAGGCAGGGGGAGAGGAGGGGAGAAGAGTAGTGTAGAGGGACTTCATCGAGAACTGGGAGGATTTTTCTTTGGTCCAGATAATTTTATCCAGTTCGGATTGGGACGGGCTAACCCTGGATAAGCAATGCAGAAGCTCAGCAAAGTAAGCTACCTCCCAGTTGTGAAGATGTCTACGGCAGCTGATTTCCCAAACTACACCAGACTCTGATTGAGAGAAGAAGTTGTCAATGGGCCTGTCCTTCTTGATAGCGAGACAATAAATGGAAGGGAAGCTGTCCCTCAAACACCTTTCCCTTATCCAGTGGTCCTAAAACCGGATCGCCGACCTGTTTCCCAAATGAAAAGCAATATTCTCCATTACCGGATTTTTGAAACGAAGGATTCCTTTCCAAATGCAAGAAGCTCTATAGGCTGACGAATCCCTTGTCCACCAACCTCCCGAGGACGACCCATATTTTCCTTTGATGACACTGTTCCATAAAGCTTCCGGCTCCGATCCGAGTCTCCAGGTCCACTTGCCCAGGAGAGCCTTGTTCATCACCTTCGGGTTTTTGACGCTAGCGCCTCCGTCTTGGAAATGGCTGCAGACCTCTTGCCAATCGAGGATATGAAATTTCTTCTGATTTTCCTTGCCGCTTCACAAAAAATCTCTCCTCAGCTTGTCGATCCGGCGCAAAACAGCTGACGGACAAATAAAGAGGGACATGAAACATATAAGGATATTTGACAATGCGGCTTTTATAAGCGTGAGCCTGCCCCCCATGGACAAATACCTACATTTCCAACAGGCCAGCATCTTTTGGAATTTCTCCACCACCTTGTCCCACATAGATAGCGGAGGGGTACCGATGACAAGTGGCAGGCCCACGAAGAACGTCGGGAGAGGGGCAGTGGAGCAACCCAAAATTTGAGCAAAAGAATTTAGGTCCAGGTCGGAAACATTGATCCCAAAGACTTTGGATTTGGCCATGTTAATGCGCAGCTCAGACACAACCTCAAAACATCTAAAAGTGTATGAAGATTTATGATGGCTTTAGAATCCGCTTCGCAGGTGATCAACTTATCGTCCACGAATTGAATATGAGACATCGGTGTAACTACCCTTGGCATCGAGATACCTTTGAATAACCCAGCGCTTTGGCCCCTAAGCATCATCTGGGAGAGCCTCAACTATCATAAGGAATAGAAGAAAGGAGAGAGGGTCACCCTGGCGTAAGCCCCTCGAGCTGGGGAAAAAACCTTTCGGGACGCCGTTTAGAAGGACCGAAAAGTGAGGAGATTCAACACAGGCCTTCATCCACTTCCTCCATTTCTCACCAAAACCCATTCGGGTAAGCATGTATTGAAGAAATTCCCAGTCCACATGGTCGTAAGACTTCTCAATGTCGAGCTTACAAAAGACAGATTTGATCCCAGTCCTGTGACAGGAGTGGAGAATTTCATTCGCTATCAGCGCTCCATCGATGATCTGTCTTCCTTTAATAAAAGCATTTTGATACTTGGATATCAGCTTTTCCATCACAGAAGCTAGGTTTTGTCTTGTCTTGCCAAAATGAATCCAGGACCGTAGTTCTAAACCTAGAGCTATTGCATTATGTAGCCGTACATTATGCAGACCATCATCCCTCCATCTCATCAACTTAATGGTATCGTTGCAAAATAAATAAATATATAAAATTACTTTTTACAACTACAATGGTCATCATGATTTATGTTGAATTTGCCTGTCTTGTTTGCTTGAGGGAACACATTCCCGAAACTTATGATTGTTGCAACATCGGTTTTGTGGCATTCCATTTATTTTTCTGTTGCACTGCTAGTCTAACTTAGGGATGGTTCCAAAATGTTTGCTTGGATAGGTCAGCAAGATGGCTAAAGCACTACAAAGGTTTGGCATGAAAAGAGCATTGGTAGTTCATTCAGAGGGTTTGGATGAAATGAGTCCACTTGGTAAGTTCCATTTGCATATTAAGGTTCCTGAGGGTGTACATGGAAATCAGTTCCATTCCACATTCCACGCTTGCTTCGTTTCTATCATGCTTGCATTTGCTTTCATCTGTACTCACCGATTGCTGGCATGTCCTGATATTTGTAGGGCCTGGATTAATCCTTGATGTGGCACCGGAGGGCATTTCGAAGTTCCCCTTTGACCCATGTACTGATCATCTATTGCTATATCCTTTTTAATGTCAATTGTCATGTTAAAGATTTATTTACAGTGATGAATTCAAGCTATACGGATCATCCAGATATATCGAATCGAGTAATTGAGGATGTGCTTGGATGCTTAGTTGAACTAAATTGCAAAAATCCCAACCATCCATGAGAAAAAAAATTCAATAATCTGATTCAGTATGGAAAAAATGACCAAAATGGTGGTGATGCATTTGATTATGTGCTGATCATGGTATTTGAAAAATGGTTATGTTAATGGCGGGACCCATTAAACGTGATACAGGACAGTAACGCTCATTCTGGAAGAAAAAAAAAAGGTTCATAATGGGCCTGTAACGGCTGTTCCAGGCCCACAATGGTCTGATACCGGCCGATACAGTTTCTTCATTGATTTTTTTCTTTTTGCCCATTACGGCCTGTATTCTAACGGCCATAAGGCCAGCCTTTACAGCTACCATTACTGTTATTGAATCCTTGAACCACTGATGAACAAACCCGTAATTTCAATGCCATGTTTTCAACTGGTTGGACTTGGAAAGGATTAGGATTTTGATTTGGAGGTTGGTTCTTCATTCTGATTGGAGTGTTGTTAGCCCCACTTTGAGCCTTTTCCACTTCAGGAGTGAATGACTGGATTCACGTGAGCTGAGCCTCCAAATAAGGTCCAAATGGTGTCAGAGTCATCATAGAAATACCAGTCGGCATGTTCTTTTTGTTGGATTCCCTACTTGTAACTCCAGATTCCAATTAACGAGCATGTGATATTCTGTGCAGTGGATTTTGGTATTCCGCGCTGCACTTTGGAAAGCTTGAGAGGGGGTGGCCCAGAATTCAATGCAGAAGTTCTTAGGAATGTACTATCTGGCAAGAAAGGATCCATCGCAGATGCACTTGTAAGTCTCTTCTTTCTCATTTCCTATGATGGCCACTCTTTGAAATACTATTTTTATGGTTTTCAAGTTTCAATGGCATTGATTTTTTAAAAATTTTTGGGTCACTATCATCTTATACAACTAGACACCACAATCGGTCCCTATGGAATGTGACCATCCAGAATGTTATGTAGCTTCTAACCATAAAATAAATTTCAACCAAGTGATCTGAGCAATCAATTTCCTCCCTAGTAAATATTGCTCGGCTAATTTAGGATCCATCTGGTAACAATGCAGAGTCTGGTTTGATTACATAAATTGAGCAGAACCCATCTACTTTGCATTTGGGGTGAGTGGTAATATGAAATGGAAACCGCATTAAACAAGATTCTGTTTTCCCTCCTCTTTTTCTGCTCAAAATCTCAGTTTGGCCTCATCTTGCTGCTAGAATGGAACTTCCAGACATTAAAAAAAAAAAAAAAAAAAACAATTTCAGTATCTAGTTCTGCTCACGTGGTTATTTCTAGAGCTAAGTGTTTGCTGGCGGAATGGGCATCCCAAACAGATAGGCTAAAGGGTCAGGATTTGTCTTATTGGCATGTAATGGTGTTGGTTTCTTAGGAGTTTCTGCCCTCTCAGCAGATTCTCCTCTTTTGTATTATCTCCTTTTTAATATTTATAATGCTACCTTAAAAAAAAAATCAATTTCAGTATCCAATCCAAACATCTGAACAGTCCTCTTGCTCGAACAATCAGATCCTAAACGCAGCAGCTGCTCTCTTAGTTAGTGGGTGCGCAAGCAGCCTCGCGGACGGGGTTGCCCTTGCTCGTGAAACCCATCAATCAGGGAAAGCTCTCAAGACGCTTGATTCATGGATACATCTCTCCAAAGTAAGTGAAACTGTTCATTGGATAAATCTTTTGGATTTTCAAATCGCATTGAAGCCCCATTGATGCCATAAATTCTCTGTTCTTTTTGTATTTCCACTATGATCATTGCAGAAGCTAAAGGAGGAAGTAACTGCTGGAGTTGCTTGAAGTTCAATCATATGATTCGAAAGAAGAATCAAAAGACGTCCAATTGGAGATCGGTATGCCTATAGAAGCAATCAGATTATACAAAAATATCAGATTTTCACTATTGATATTTACACCATGAATAGTGCTTCCATTGAAGCAAATTAAGGATTATTCAAAAAAAAAAAAAAAAAGCAATCAGATTTGTCAAAATATCAGATTTTCCTTTTGGTATTGAATTTTATTTTTAGCATAAAGTTTATTTTATGAGAAGATGAAGGTTATTTTAGCATAAAGATTATTCTTCTCACCAATCAGCTGCAATGTCTGGACGCCATGCTTGCATGTTTGATGTCTTGCAGTTTGATGGGCCAGAGTGGATGATTCTCCCATATCGTCTAATGCAGGGTCATTTTCACACCGGGTTCAAGTGGGGTCGCCTGTGGGATGCAGGGGCACACTTGTGGTGGGCGGCTTGTATGAGGTGGAACCCATGTGATGTGGGGCCCATGAGGGGTTCAGCCGAGGACCTAACCCATGGGATGTGGGGCTTGGACTATGAGATAAAAGGATTGATGGGAATTTATCGCACATATGTACATATAAACACGTCACACATGTAAAAGTGTGTGAAGATTGATGATGGCCCACATGGGGTGCTTGAACATGGGTGGTCGCCCACATGCACATTGATTCACGTGTGGAACAGAGGATGCTATTTTGGTGGACAGTCGAATTCTAAAGACGAGTCCTTATTTTCCTCTGGTATAGGCTGTTTACCCAGACCAGCTTGTGTAGAACACAACTTTGCTTTCACCCAAATGGTTCCCAAATGACATGGGATGGATTCTTAATTTGGACCATCTAATTAGGGAGTCCCATCATTGATTGCTAGTTTATCAGAACTTGGATCTAATAAGGTCCATTTGGTGCTTATCAAGACAGCATTTTGGAGCGGTTCATCTGTAGTCAGTGGTTCATTTTGATTCGATACCCCAATTCATCCCCAACTCCGATGAGTTGGGCTCTTTGACAAGCATGGACTCATGTTAGGGCTAAAACAGAGTCCATCTGAGTCACCAGCTCTTTTAACAATGCTTGGTTTGCACACCAATGTCCGATGCTAGCGTGTATTGTGGTGGGCAGGGCAGGTGCTGCAGCTGCTACCTGTGGACCCATTTGGAGGCACTTCTTCAAAAGGGTTTTTCCTTAAAGAGGGGTTTCAAAAGCTTGCTTTTTCAGTTGAGGGGTTTGCTTTTGCCGTTTTTATTTTTTTATTTTTTAAAGCAAACCAAATAGTTATGGAACATTCACTAGCTCTCTCCATTGGTGTACGTGTTCGTGTAGTACTGTGGCAGGACTCACCGTGGCTTAATTATTTAGCTGCAAAACATGCCAAGTGGGTCCACGAGATGAATGGTATGGAAAGGATTTCATATGGGTTGGGCGTGTGCCTGGTCTGGTTATAAAGACCCAATGGGTCAGCCATGGGCCTGAATTTGAAAAAAAAAAAAAAAAAAAGCCTGACCTGGGCGTTGGCTCTTTTAAAATTTTCAATTAAGGCCCACCCCTAACCAGAAAACCAGGGCTGGTGACATGTTGATTGCGGACTCGGGCCCAAAATTAAGGGGCTGATTACTCACTGGGCAGCCTGGGTGTGTGACCTTTCAGCCATATTTATTTCCCAAACATAGAGGTTTCCTTGTAAAAATATGTAGAATGCAAAACAGAGTCGCCAAACCATTCAACCATTCACTACATATTGGATCGTATATACCAGCTTTAAGGTTTGTTTTGGGTAGCTGGATAAGAAAATTTCTCAGGCCATTAGTACCATTGACAGCTAATGCGCCCATCTTACTAAGGGACCACGACTTGTGCTAATCTCTAACAATGAGAAGAACTATGATACTCTAGTAGAGTGTGATGGATTATATGCAGGCACTTTTAAATTGCATAAATGCCATATAAATAAATTCCAATTAAACTGTCCACATTACATGACCCAGCACGTTTAATTATTGAGGAAGATGCTACGGTGATTTGCGCATATCGGTTGTTTGGGGGCGCCTGGCACTCCCATTCAAACACTGCTGTGATGACTTGAGAAGAAGTAACCGGTTTCATCAAAATGTTAGGAGCCGTGCATTAAGAACTCTATGACCCACCCACCGCGATGTATATGTGATGTGGACTCTGTCCATCGGTTTCAAAAACTCAAGTGGGCCCCGATACAGAAGACAGTGGGATTTGGATGCCTTCTACTGAAACTTTTACTGGGCCCAATGAGATTTTGATCAGTCCATCCTGGTGTGATTTATCATATCAGTTTGTTGGTTGGCATATAAATACCACAGTGGATCCCAAGCTATGTGGGCCACCGTGATTTATGTAACATATCCACTCTCTCCTAAGGAAGGTTTCGATGGTGGGCGTTCAATCTTCACTGTCTATTGTGGTACGGCCCACTCGAATTTTAGCCCTCATGTCCTGAAATAAATTAGCTAAAAGATGGACTGAGTGGGTAGTAACATGACCTGCCAGTCTTCCGAGGTAGCAAATTTGGTGCGGCCTATCTCACGAGGGTGCATTATCCACCCCGTCCATCTGTTTCATCAAATCATTTTAGGGCATGGGCCCAAAAATGAATCAGATCCAAATCTTAGGTAGGCCATATCATAGTAAGCAGTAGTTATTAACCATTAAAGACTTATTATGGGGCACAAGAGTATTCGATCAAGCTGTCCCTTCATCCAGGTTTATGTGAGCTCATCAAAGGTTGGATGGTAAATAAACATTATACAAACATTACGGCTGGACCTAGGAAGGTTTTTAATGGTAGGGCGTTCAATCGGCACTCTTTCTTATAGCATGGTTCAACTGAGATTTAGATCTGCTTCAATTTTGAGTACATGCCCTAAAATGATCTGGAAAAACGAATGGACGGCATGGATATAGTATACATACATCAAGGTGGGCCCCACAGTAAGGGCCGCACCTTCTTGTGTGAGTATGGTTGTATGGGGCCGCACGTAATCTGCTCACGTATTCCATGCAACCCCAAGCTCCATGGGACCCACCTGTCCTGCCAGTCTTCCAAGGTAGCGAATTTGGTGCGGCCCATCTCACGAGGGTGCGGCCCGGATTGTGGGGCCCACCATGACACATATATTCCATCTGTCCATCTGTTTCACCAGCTCATTTTAACGCTTGAACCCAAAACTGAAGTAGACCCAAGACTCAAGCTAGCCACATCAGTGGGGGTGGAAAGGCCCATTGTCGAAACCATCCTGGCCCCACAGTGATGTTTCCCTGTTGCCTGCCATCGATCATGGGTAAATACGAATATCAACCTGATCCAAAAGTCTCGATGGCCCCTTACTCGACCATTAAATCTTCTTGATTTTTGAGATCACGTCCTAAAATGAGCTGGCTAAACAGATGGACGGAGTAGATATAACAGAAACGTTAAACATCAAGGTGGGCCCACGGAGCTTGTGTTTTACTGTCATTACAGGCAAGCAGCGTCGATCTCAACAATCAACATCGCGAAAGAAACGGTCGCTGTCCAATTTTAATTTCCCAAAACGACAAAAATACCCCTGGGTTGTCGAGCGCATATGCTAGTCCAAATTACGAAAATACCCCGGTATTGAATGTAAATAAATAGGGAATGATTCGTATGGTAATTTACCACCGTTTAAAATGTTGTTTGCCTGTCACCCATCCTCCTCACACGTGGCACTCTGTACGGCGATCCTAAATGGGAGTGCATTAAAAGTGTTACCATGGGGCCACCTTGATTATTTTTCTTATATCCACTCCGTCCATGTGTTTTTCTAACTCATTTAACGACCATGTCCTACAAATTAAGTAGATTCAAATCTTAGGTGGACCAAGCTACAAGAAAGAAATGGTTATCAATGACAATTAAATACCCACCGTTGATAAGGCCAATCAAAACTAGAACTCGATAGGGTGAAAATATAAATATAAGCTTGGTCCAAAAATATTGTGGCCCATTAAAAAGTTTTAATTGTGATTTATCAATGTTTCTAGTGCAGTAGTCCACTTGACATTTGGATCTTCTTAAGCTTTGGGATCACCTCCTAAAATGAGCTGTAAAACAGATGGATGGCATGGATATACAGGATATTCATCAAGGTGGGCCCCACACGGTAAGGGAAACACCCACTGACGTATTGCCCGGGTAACACCTAATCCGGTCCTCACACCCTGATCAGTCTCCCAAATCGTAGGTACTTATATCAACAGATCATAACCGTCCAATTGATGCTATCAGATACATGGTTAAAACCCACAATGGTCAAGGGTTCAAATTTCAAGGGAGTATCGGATGATTGCTATCATCTAGTCCGTGGGATTTTTGGGTGATGCTCCATCTGTAATCGATTCAGATATTTGACCGGTCTGGATTGCCGCAAAACTAGGCCATGTGTTTGCGGAAGAAGCGCTACCACTTTCAAGATGGTGGTAAACTCGCACAGGAGTCTCCGTTATAAATATTATTCTCCCATGTGTGTCATTGGATACTCTCGCAGAGTACTTAGAAATTATACACGTGTCACAAGTAAACTCAAATCAAACCGTCCAAATTGAGGGGTCCACTGTAGATAGGTCACCATCTAAAATTAATATTGATCGAATAATTCTAACTTCAGATATGCACTTTGTTAGTATTTTTATTGTTTCTCATCTAAACCGTCCATTAAAAAATTGCACCAATCAGACGGATAGAAACCAAATTCAAAGCAATGTTATTTTTAGTTGATGACCTATCTAATTGGGCCGACTATTTGGACGGTTTGATTAACGTACGTGTACACCACGTGTGGATTTTACTAGAACCCCCTAATTTTGGGGCCTCACGGACTACCTTCCTTTATTTAGCTAGAGGAAGACTTTGATACTCCGGCAGACTGTGATGGCTGATACACAGGCGCTAAAATGGCACTTATTTGATAATCTAACTGTTGGAACGGTGGACATTTACGGGACGGAAGAAAGGAAATATCCAGCTGTCCGCAAATAAGTGTCCACAAATCATTGGATAAGATGCTTCAAAACAGTCTGATTTTGGGACTATAAGTGATTTTCTGCCACGTATGCAATTTCTGAGTGACTGCATATCAAGGATGGCACGTAAACAGAGTATCAAATACTAACTTCCTACCAGACAGGGTAAATCTGTCTTTTGCATTTATTATGTAGCCATGCATGCTGCTCTCGTGTACCTCAACCCGCGCGTTTCAGACGGGAGCAGATTAGGTGCACCAACGACCTCACCCAACACTGTGGGGCCCACTTAGATGCATGTGCGTTATATCTATTCTGTCCATCCGTTTTTTCAGATTATTTTAATGCATGAGACCAAAAACAAAGAAGATCCAGATCTAAAGAGGACCACACCACAGGAAATAGTGGTTATTGACCGTTAAAAACTTATTGTGGGTCACAAAAGTTATAGATAAAGCTGATATATATTTATTTTACTTAATCAAGGTCTGTGTGACCTTATTAACAGGTTGGATGGCAAATAAACATTACAGTAGGCCTGGATTTATTTATATATATATATATATATTTATATATATATATATATATATATATATTTGTCCACTTGAGATTTTTATCTGGATGCTGCCATAAAATGAGCTGTCATAATGGATGAACAGTAGGCATATACATCAAGGTGGGACCCACTGTCAGGGGCATGTAATGCTGCAAAGACATACTATCCTTATGATGTAGAACTATTTCAGCCGTAGATTTCGGAATGTGGGGTTGCTGTCCTATTGATGGCATATGTCTCAAATTTCCAAATGAGAAGTGTAACAAAAGCTATTTGTGCCCACCTTAGTGTCGGTTTGTCATACACTTGGCTAATCAATTCCTCTTTAACTCATGTTACCATATGAGCCTGAAAAGCAGACAAACCATAGCTCGAGTGGGCCACACTGCTGAAATTGATGGACATGGGACGTCCATTAATGAAACCTTCCTACGGTCCACCATCATTGTAACGCCCTAGAATTTAGGGGTGGGTACTTTTATGATCCTCAACTTTCTAAGTGTCACTAATGCATACAAAAATGTAATTTAATGGTTAAATTAATTAGCATCAAATCATTAATGAAAAATTAAAATCAATGGTGTTTATAAATATGAAAGTACATTCATTTGGTCATTTATAAACAACCATCTTAGTCCACTTAGCTAGAGTATGAAAGTGAATGTCCAAACGGTGTGGAAGTTTGAAAATGCTCTACAAATGCTCCGACGGTAACTCTAAATAAAGGCTTTTGAAATTATTCATAGTCATCTATCATAAAATTTTGGTAACGCTTACCTACACTAGATCTGGTTTATATTTTAAAAATCAATCCTAAATAATTTTTCAATATTACGAAAATGAGTTATTAACACTATCAAATTCAATTAATGAAGCAAAATATCGCAAACAATTTTCTAAACTAGTTTATTAATCTATGCAAACATGAGATGCAAATGTTATGTTTCAGATCAACATCAAATGGGGCTCAACCAAACTAGTTCAAATCTCGTGAGTTGGTGTTTTCCAAACCGCCTCTCGACCTTGCAAATACCCCGTAATACATATGTGATGTATGATTCCGTATTTAAACAATGACATTGGTAAAGTAAGATTGCCACAACTGTATCATGAGTCAAGTACACATTTCCTTAATTTTATTGTCCGATGTTCATTTTACAACTCCACAATGAAATTGCCAAATATTTAAAACACTATAAAACTTAGTTTTAGGCAAATTTTTACACGTCATATAAGTAGACTACAAAAATGACACAGTGAATCAATGATAGCTACACCCCATTAGTGCTCAAGACTTTCACCATCATTATCGTCTTGACTTACACAACTTACTTGGTTTCACTCAACTCGACTCGAAAAAGCTCGATTCGACTTGATTCGAGCCAAGTCGAGCTAATTTTTTGAGCTCGAAAATAAACATCCTTGTTGTGGTTCTTGACTTTGTCGAATCTAGCTCGAATCAAACTAGTTCTTCTTGTGTTTTCCAAACCACCCCACGATTCTCCCATCGATTGTAGCGTTGGATGAAAATAAACCCTTCATTTTATAAGTAGCAAGAGGTAAATTATTGCCTCTATTTGTAAACACAGGTGGGATTTTGAAGTTCCGCGACATTAAGGTGTTTATTGTGAAATGCTCTTCAATGGCTAACTTGACTCAATCTTGGCCCGTTGGATGAGAAATACAACCCATTTTTTGCTAACCTATCCTCTATTTGTAACCGAAGCGGCCAGGTGTTTGTTGAAATGCTTGAGGACCGAGCCGAGCCGAGTTCAAGCTAAGGTCAACCACTCTTCGAGCCGAGTCGAGCTGAGGCCAGCTCGACTCGATGTACACCCCTAACAGTATCCCATACCACTGTGCCTGGCTTATGAGCTATAATGAATAGCTTGACTGAGTCATAAAAGGCTAAGAATGGTGACTCTATATCGATGGTAATCATGGTATTCTTCTTACCACAAGATGTTCGGCAATATTCATATAATAACAATTATGTCTGAATTAGACTAATTTGGTGGATTGAGTGAAAATCAACTAGACTGACCTTTGGTACAAAGCAGCCCACGAGTAGCCCAAGTTAGAGTCGGTCAATCATGTTCCACCTTAATTGATCAAACAAGTCTACGACATCCAAACCTAATGAAGGCGGTCCACAATTTCAAATACTTTCAAAGACTATTCCAAAGCAATGCAGATTTATAATATTGTAATTATATTTATAAGCACAAATTAACAATATTCAAATAGAACTCTTTCTTAAGCATTTAACAAAACACTTGGTATGCTAAACACCCAATTTTACAATACACAAAATCATGCCCTAATGAATACTAATTACATATAACTCAAGAAACATGTTATCAACTCAACACACATAGGATATGAATTACAACTATATAATAATTTTATCATTTAAATATATATAATTTCAATCAAAACACAACATTCAGCAACTAAAACCATTAGGGGCTTATAATAACTAACTTAGGAGAATAGTCCTCACCTATAAATACGAATCTACATACTAACAATTTATAGGGTTAAGGATTTCAAAAAAATCCTAAAATCCTACATAAATTTCAAATAAATTTTAATTAAAACAAATAAAATACAATTTTGATTTCTTAAGTTGAATGTATAGTATAGGCTCACTTTCAATTATATATATATATATATATATATATATATATATATATATATATGAAAAGTCTCACACAACTCATGCTCTCAGGTCTCAATCTAAGTTGTGTAATTCGGGGTACAGTCTTGAATATTTGATCCATATGAAAGGTCAAGCCCACTAAAGTGAATATATTCCTATAAATTCACAATCGTTGGCCCACCAACAAGTAGTCTATAGCTATTTTTGGTGTTTTTACCATTTTTAAGGTGATTTAGGAAATAATATTTTGTAGATATAGGTAATACGTTTGTAGTGTGCATTGTCAGGCATAACATGTAACTTATAAGGTACGTTTATTTTACTATCTATGGGTATTTAATTAAATCAGGATGGTTCTCATGTCGCAAGATATAATCCATCGGTTAAATATGTTTTTATATGGATCTCCATTATAATTTAATTACTTAGTTCAATCAATAATGGTTTCCTTAGATTGTGGCCTATGCTTTATAAATCATGGGATTTAATATAAGATCATATGGATCAAGTGAAATCAATGACTTTCTAAGGGTGTCAAACTAAATTTGTATGGTTAAATTTGTATATCAAAGGATTTTGTTTTACATAGTTCTGATGGTGTCGAGATTTTAGAATTCGAGTTTCATGTACCAATTTATGAAGTATTTGAGTCTTAATTCAGACATATATGTATATATTTTCCCCTATTGAATTAAAACAATTTCTAATGTTATACAGGTACATTTAATATTCGAGTATGGAGAAATCTTAACTGTTACAACAATCATGTTCATATGTTACCAAATTCGCTCCTAAGGTGAGTCTCAAGAGAAACTCTATTTTTAGTCCAAAGTTTGACTGGTCCCCACAAATACGCTCTTGTTAAACATATACATCATGATGGCCCCCACATAAATGCTCTCGTCGAAGATATTATTTTATAAAGAGATAGTTTATTGTCCAAGCTATTATTTCATAAAGAGATAGTTTTTATTGTGTTACCTGAAAAAGTATAACATTTATTCTCTTTATTGTTATTATTTTAGGCGATTTAACTCTCTTAGTTCACCATTAGTTATTTAATACTTTGTGGGTCCGACTCTCCTGACTGTCTATGCTTCAGCATTGAGATCATGAGATTCACTGCCCCCATGTGGTGTGGGTGTGTAAGGTAAAATAAAATTAATACTCTGTAAAGGCATGATAATCAATACACAGGCACTTGAAAATTGCGTGCATTGCATGGGCATGACAATCCACTGCATCTTTACACAAATATAGTGACCCACTATCACGTGACATGATGTGATGGGACTAGATTGCGCCACGTGTTACTGTAAGAGACGAGGGTGATACGTCAGCCACTGCCAAGGGTCATGTCCATGACCCTTTACACTGTAACTATCAATATATGGATGGGATATCCGTTGTTAAATAACTGCGTGGTACACCTTTTTGGTGGACCTCACACTATTCAGGTGGGCTTCTGTTCTGTGAGAAAATGGATGGTTAGGAAAATACCACGAACGGCCAATGTTCAACGTGCACGTGTGGCTCTCTTGATTAACAGGCAGTGAGGCTTTTGGGTCAAGAGTATATCCAGGGTGTGGCCGACCTAATTGACGGACGGATCTCGTACACACGTGGTCGACCTGATATACGGGTCAGATGCAATTGAACATTTGTACATGCGTATGGTATTTTTGAAGAGCAGTTGTATGATACTCCGGCGGGATGCTGACCGGGTGCGGCCTCGGTGGATCCTTAACTGTGGAGCTCACCTTGATTTATTTACATTAAATCCACTCCGTCCATCCATTTTTACGGGTAATTTTAGGGTATGATCCCAAAAATGAAGCAGATTCAAATCTTAGTGGACCATATCACTGTAGACAGTGGTGATTAAATCCCCACCATTAAAAACTTATTGGGACCACCGAAATGTTTATTTATCATCCAACATTTTGTAAAAATCAAGAAGACCTAGATTAAGGGACATCACCAATATCAGATTCATCCAAAACTTTCGTGGCCCACAAACTTTTTAATGGTCAATCACTACTGTTTCATGTGGTATGGCCCAAATGAGATTTTTATCTACTTAATTTTTTGAGATATTGCACTAAAATGATATGTAAAAACATCTGGACGCAGTGGATTTAAGGATAATACATCAAGGTGGGCCCCACAGTCAGGGATCCCACCCACCTTAGTGGATCCGGGGATCCTCCGAAGCCGCGCCCCGCGGCGCATTTTAGTTGCAACCCTTTAGGCACGAACTTTCACCTATTCTACCCAACGCGACCGACTACAAACTCAGATAACCAAAATAGATCACCGACTGTACGGAGAACCTATTTCGAAAGAAAATAACCCTCCTTTTTTACCTGCTTCGTACCTTAACCTGAAGGTATTTTGGGCCGTCCGTACCCTAAAAATCGCCCTCCGTCGACTAAGTTTCCCGCCAGCGAAAAAACTAATTACCCTAAACGACAGTGTTTGCTAATTATTTCTTCGGAAAATCACCACCTAAAAGCGGACAGGAATCCTCCGCAACGCTTGTAACAGGAAGAGCGTGCAACGCCGGAGATCTTTGGGCCCATCGTGATGTGAATATCTCATCCACTCCGTCTATCAGTTTTTAAACCTCATTTAAAATTTCTAGAGGGTAGAATAAGATGGATCCACTATTATTTGGCCACACAACAGAGAACAACGGGGATGCGAAGCCCACCACAAAAACCTTCCTGGGGTTACCTAGTTGTCTATATGCCATCAAACCTGTTCATATGGTGGACCTCAAAAGGATGAATATAAATAATAAAATTTATCCTTTTAAAAATCTTGTATGGGGCACACCGAGTGTATCTATATGTTTCATCCGTGATTTTATATTATTTCCATTGGGTGGACCACCTGAGTTTTTTTGGTCAATTTAAATACTATTATTTATGTTGAATATGGTGTGTTACGTATGATGGACGGAGTAGATTTCACGCATTTATAATGGTGGGCTCCATAGAAACCCGTGTGTTGCACGCGCTTCCGACGTTATTGCAGAGGATTCCCGTCCAACGAGGTAGATTCGCGCGAAGGCAACGAAGCTCATTGGCCCATGAGTCGTGACGGTACTCTTGCGAGTACCTAAGAGCGGTTAAATCTGCACCGTCTAGACATATTGCAATAGCATGGGAGACTTTAGCCGTTGGATATGTCCCCTTTCGATGATCTAAACCGTTTATATGATAAGTGTTACCGTATATGGGGTCCTCTCAAAAACAATCTCACAGTAGAATCATTCCATATCCAAAAGTTTAGGACACTGCATTTCTCAAAGGAAGATAAACAAATGATCCAACGGTAGAAATATTCCAATATAAGACATTTTTTCTACGCCTTAGTATAAACGGTTCAGATCATTGAAAATTGATTTCAGATCGAAATTCGAACATATCTATTTCAATACGTCAGTAGATTATCGACAATCGACTAATGTGCACCTACGGCGCATTTTAGACTTTGCGCGGCCCAAAAGCCAACGGGACGCCCTTTCCTTTCAGTCCCATGAGACAACTAAGCCTAGACAAATCATGCACGTGACCTGTCAAGAAAGGAAAAAAAAGGGTCGTGATCCGGTGCGTGGCCCGTCACGTGAGGTGGTAGAATACGTGTCAGAGATCCGTGAGTGCGTAACACGTGTAAGCTATCTGGTTCATTCATCAACAGGGAAATCTATTAAAATCCATGAACCGAAAGTAACTTTGGTCTTATCTTCAGAAAGGTTGTATTTTTGTGACAAAAAAATGTAGGACAGTCAAACGTCAACATGATGTGTGACTTACATGACGAGTTTACGAACATTGGTACTACTGATGAATGGTCCGGATTCTGGCAGGTGAAACATACGTATGGATATCTGACACGTGTTCCGCTTCTCCCATGACTGACGGACGCGAATTACCTGTGCCCCGGGTCAGGGGAAGTTGCTGTGACCGGAAGCTATGTGGGGCCCATAGATATGCCCGTGAGGGAAGCGGATTGACTGGTGTACCTCACACCAGCTATATAGCTTAGGTACGTGTCGTGCGAAGATGAGCACCGACGCCCCTCGATCTCCGAGTTGTACGAACGGTTCAAATGAGATCAAGGCTACATGGCCCCGCAGTGATGTATTTATGATATTCACATCGTTTAGATATCATTTTATAGCATTATTTAAAAAATGAATCATATTGAAAGATTATCTCTACCACACCACAGAGAGCAGCGAAAATCATCACAATTAATAAATTCACAGGGCCTATTAGAATGTTTATTTTTACTTATGTCACCGTGGTCCACTTGATAGTTAGGTCTGTCTTATTTTTCATCTCAAGCCTTAAGACTAGCTCTCAAAATCGATGTACGGTTTGGATATAACACGTACCCTTGTATACGTGGATGAAGTGAAAAAACAAATATCAACTCGATCCGAAACTTCTTTCCCAATATTTTAATGAGATCGTTCCACTTAGATCTGCCTATTTTTTTTTCATAACTAAAATAATACGAGAAAAACTATGAACGGCGTGGATAAAACACTTACATCAAGGTGGGTCCCATAGATCCGTCCGGACGCAATCCGCGTCGGAGAAATCCACTCCGTCCATCAGTTTCTAACTAAAGGCTAAAGCTCGCCATGTAGCAGGAGTCCAACAACGAAGCGAATACAAACCTCATGTGGGCCACGCCACAGGAGACAGCCACGCTACAGGAAACATTTAGAAACGTGCACCGTTGAAACCTTACTGCTGCCAATCATGAGGTTTATATGCCATCCGAACCGTTCATAATGTTATCCGAACCGTTCATAATGTTATTAACACTGAGATAAACTGTAAGCATAAATATCCACACAAATTTTCCAATGGCGATCATTCAATTCCCGTTGTTTTTTGTGGCGTGGTCCACATAAGTTTTCGATTTTCTTAATGTTTGAAATCTCATACTATTGTGATCTTGAGAAACTGATGGACGGAGTGGATTTTTCACGGGTATCTATGTGGGTCCCACATTGCTTCCGACCACAGGAATTTCCTGTAGGCAAGGGGCACATACAGTCATGAGGGGTCGCTCACTCAATCACTATTCCAGAATAAAAAATAAAAAAAAACTTGTTATCCTCTGGTGGGTATCGGAGAGTGCGCATTCGTTCCATTCGCATTTCGCACGTGCAAAAAAGCACACGTGTAAGAATCAAGCAGTTGATTTGGACGCGACCTCTTTGCTCACATTTAGTACCCACAAGCGTGTATGCAAAAGAATCGTGCGGATTAGAGAAATTGATTAACGGTCTACATTTAACGTAGGTATAAGGATAACCATAAGAGATAAGTGGTCAAAATTCTATATCTTCATAATCTAGTTATTAGGATACACATAATGAAACGCTCGGATCTTTCACATGTGTGCCAGTGTTCCACGTGTGAGAAGTGAGTGTCAAATAAGTTTAAGCTACTCGAGCGAGCTCTGCATTTTCTTTCACCTTTCACACTTCATGCTTTGATTCTGATCACACCGACTACGTTTTCAGACTTTCAGTCCAATCAACAAATACCATGAAAAGACGAGAAAAAACATTGATACTCTGAGAGCCTATATCCTCCCATACTCATGTAAACATTTATAATTCCCACGACAGGCATTACATGGTATAAACCTGATACCGTCAAATTAGAGATGTGTAATTTATGTAAAATAAAGGAAAAAAAATTGAAAATATTAACTACAGGCTTAAGCGCATTAATCACCATTTTTCAAAGTAACTAAGACGGCTGGGAAATTGTAGACAAATAGCTTCTAAAATACGGTGAGATGGTACGGTTTTGTGCTTAAAAAACATGAAGAAACCACTGAAGAAATTTTGTATGCAAATTTTACCAACAAACTATAAAATTTAAAGAAAATTTTCAAATTAGAAAGAACTTAATAAATTACACCACTACACTAATTTATTTCTTTACCACTGCACTATTTTGTTACCTGAGGACTTGCCAACTAATGTTTCTATTGCACCTTACTGGCTTAATCAAAGAACTCTTAAATATTATTGGTTTATATTAGAGAGTGATTTGAGTGGGTGACGATGGTAAAATAAACTATCTAAGATTTGTTTATATAGGCGAGGGTAGCTGAATGTTTTAATCTATGATCATGACTCCAAATGATTGTTTCTGATTTATTGGTGAGAAACTAACTGTTATTTGACAGTTTACGACCGCTTGACATGTGAGAAAATCAATTGCATGTTAGTAATTTAAACTTAGTGGCTAGTTGTTTATTACTATTGAGCTAGCTACATGCAACAATTTCTCCATGGTTTGATTTATTACTACATAGGCAGGTATATTAGGTCTCTTAAATAGATAATTTTAGCCTTTATATAAGACAAACAAGTCTCTCTCGGACCTCTTACCCATAACACTCCGGCCACTGTAACATCCATCTCACACTGGTTCGCGTAATGTCGCAAGAGAACGACCTATCTGCATATGTACGAAGTGTAAAGTGCGCAACTATAGCCACATCGCCTCAGATGCCTACGCGCATACGCTGGCAATGACCCCATGATTGTGCATATGCACGCAAGGAAATAATAAGGTACTCACCCCCTCCCTGTTGAGACAAAATTTTCTTCTTTCCTTTCTCATCTTCGCCTGTTCTTAAAACACAAAAAATCAAATTTTTACAAACCTCTTCCATACGTTTATTTATATATAGGTTTTTTCGGTAAAAATATTTTTTAATCAAAACATTTTCCATAGCATTATATAAACATAAACCGGCAATTTTGAGCCAAATGAAATGGCACGTCTAAATATCATTGAACTATTGCCATTCTGACCGTCCTTTCTATGGACGAAAATTGGAGAGCTATGATCAATGTTTCAGTACTTTCTTAGCGTAATGATAATCAACAGTGGGCCACGAGGTTTGGACGGTTTATATTGTTACAAGCTCTTACCGTACGTGCATGGCCCTGTGCGTCATATGGGTCAGTCATGTTCTACCAGTGTATCAAATAGGCAAGGATAGGTAGCATAGTCCTCAGGAGCACCTGATATCATACTCCTTACAGATCTCAAGAAAGCAGAAAATGTGTACGCGGATTGGGTACTGCCCCCCACCGGCTAGAGAAGGAAGGTCCTGTCCTGGTCTTTGTGGGGCCAACTGATGTAGAGCGGGTCACAAACAATTTCATGGCTAAGATGGACCAGAAAAGGCCCCGTTGACAACAGAAGTGATTCAGACTGTCAGACCTTAGATCGGGCGTATCTCACAATCCGAAATGAGTTATTGGGCGTAAAATATATGATTTTAGGATAGAATGAGCTACGCCGGGTTATGCAAGTCAGATTTGTGAAATACCCCTGGATTGATGGATCGACAATTGTTTTAATTTTGTTTTTACTATAAATAGTAAGTGTTAATTTGATTATAACTCTTCATCTTGTAGGAGTTGTGCTGGAAGCCAAATAGGACACTAATTTTGGCCGAAAACCTTGCGTATTAGTAGGCATCACGAACATTTATAAAATGGTAAGTTTACTATTTATAGTAAGTTGCCAATTCTAAGGTCGTGAACTCGTTTATTTCATCGATTAATTAATTTCAAATTTTATTAAAATTTATTCCTATTTTTTAACTTTCTTTCCTCATCCATTCGGAGTAGTTATCCTTGAGGAAGACGGTGATCGACCTCATCATGTTCATCCCTGTGTCACCTAACGGTTCGTGGGATTACATTCATACAATCTTAACCGTCCCTTAAAAGTTAGAAATTTTGACCGTGACATCGCACATTTTTGGCCAAAATTCCAGGGAAGGTGGGACCCAGCTCCACAACCAATCGTAGTCACTGTTCAATGCCCCAACGGTCAATGGGCCAGATGTTGCAGATCAAGCCAGCAGAGTGGGGCCCAGCTTTAAATCAACGACGTTGATAGTCTAGCATGGTGTGACAATCCACATGCATGTACACGTCAACTTACAGGTGGGCGTGACCGTAGCTGATACCTTTTAGATTGTGGGCCCATCTTAGATGGACCATCTCGGTTTCTCGAATGTGGACATGGTTGGATGGCCACCAATCAGATATATAGGACCAACCACTTACTACAGCTTCTTGATTTATGACCCATCCACAAATCAGGTCCACTACTATCAGATTTGGATTGAAGTACCTGCATGTGCATGATTCACATTACATTTTAATTTGACCATACAAGTAGAGCAATTTATAATAATAATAATATATATATTTTTTACTATAACAATATAAGTTATGAAACAAGAGGCTTTGAAATTCAAATCATATGTTAAATGGAATTAATTCGAATTAGAAGTTTTTATTATGTTTGGATGCCTGTAATTAAAATAGATTGGAATTCGAATTTTATTTTTGAATGGTTATAATTAGAAAGCATTAATCAAATTAATTTTTATACTCCGGATTAATATATGTGACATTTGACATGATTATTTTAATAAGCACAATAAAATATATATTTTAGCAGCAAACAAAAACAAAAAACAAAAGTAGGCCTGCATTTAAATTTTAACCGTTTATGACATTTACATCCCATTCTCAGCTGATTGGAGAGGACTCTAATTCATACAATTTTATTGCATTTACTTTTCATATTGATTCCAATTAATCAATTATTTTTGCTCATGCCCATCCATTTACCATTGATTGCAACTGTTCATCATAAACCAAATGACCCCTAAAATGGTGTAAATTAGAACATGTAAATTGTGGAAGCCACCTTCACAAAGTTACCGTCCGAAAAATAGTTTTGTTATGCGATCCTAACCTTTGATTTGCATGCACTTGTTTGTTCAAACAAGATTATTAAATATCTTTCATTTTAACTGTCCAATAAATATCTACAGAATTGAGACTAGGATGATTAAAAAAGGTGTGCATTTTAGTTTACCATATATCGCCAACTGTTTAATTTGAATTATATGTATCCTTCTTATGCAATTTCAAATTAATTTATAAATGCTTGTTTAGTATGATAATAGAGTATCAAAGTTTTTTCCACCTTAATTTATATGGCTGAGTTTGTTAGAAAAAATGATGATTTTAAAAATGAAGAAAATTAAATTTTGACTTGTACCACTTGTTCATTAGTGGTTGGTTTAGTCCTACAATGGAAATGAGATGAAAATTTTTAATTTTTAAAATCATTCCATTAATATTTATATTCGAATCTAAGAGTATGCCATAGAACCAAGCTCGTGTGTATGGGTTGCGGCTATAGTCATAGATGTAGTGCAATGTGGTGTGTCATTGACTTGGTTTAACCTACCACCAGCATGCGCCTCAAGTTCCAACGACTATCTCTTATCTCCATATCTAGAATTGGACACTAATTGAGCTAGTTTGATTAACTTGCTTAGCTTAGCTCGAATAAGCTTGGCCCAAGTCGACTCGACTAACTTGAAACTCAGCTTGAACTTGACTCGGTTCGGCTCGGCTCGAGTTATAACTTAATATATTATATATAATATATATATATAAAAAAGGCACACCCATATAAAAATTAAAAAGAAAATGCTTAAACTCTAACTCGGCTCAAAAGCTCAAGCTCAAACTTAACTCGAACCTGGCTTGAGTTGACCCAAGCTACTGATCGAACCAAGTTGAACTGGCCAGTCAAGCTCGAGAACCGAGCTGAGCTAAACTTGAGCTGGGATAGGCAAATGGTTGAACCAAGCCAAGCGCTGCCAAGCTCAACTCTGTCCAATATCAAAGCCTCTATTTTCTCATTATAGAAGTACTTGAGAATACACGTGCACTTCATCAAAGCCATTACAACAATCCTATACTCTCTAGCTTGTAATCTTGGTAGGTTAGGTTGAGCTAATAGTTAACTTAGGCCTTACCCAACTTTAAGAAAACCCAATCGACACCTAACTAGCCATGAATTCCATATCTCTCTCTCTCTCTCTCTTAATACATGAATTCTAACCTAAGATGCCTAAACAATTTGATGCCTAATATGTGTGATTATACCTTGCTTAGCTAAATTTGCTTGACTTGGATTTAACTCGATTTCAAATATGGTTAGAGTTTTTTTTTTTCAAACCCAGGACTCGTTTGGCATTTCTACTATAATTTAATAAGAGCTACTTCAATAGGCTCTTTTTATTATAGCTATTGTTTAAAATAAGCTCATTTGATCAAAATCACTTTTTCATATCTAAAAAAAGCTCTTATTTGAAATAAGCAAGTTTGGTAAAACTTTTAAATAAAAATATTTTTTTGAATAGTAGTTGACATTATTTTTAAAGATTACAATAACTTCATTATAAGAATAATCTAAATACTGGTTTTGGTGAATCTCATTGTACATGAACAATGCCTCAAATGACAAAACAATGGATAACTACAATCTAAATATTCTAAGATATTTGAGTCATTCATTATGTTATACATTAAAAGTAGATCAACCATCATATGGAGCCAACATTTGATGTGGATTGTTTATCATGTGAGTCAAACATTCAAAGACGTGGGTCATCCATCATACAATGCCCGTCTTGGATATGGGCCATTCATCATTAGGGGCTACCTTGATGTAGGCCATCCATCTTGGGAGGCCCACCATCAATGTTAATTGTCCTTTATGTGTCCCATCAATGTCCACTACCCATCACTCGTAATGTGGAGTCTACATTTGATGTGTCCATAGTGTGGGCCCTATCTTCGAAGTGGATTGTCCATCATGTAGGACCTACTTCTGATATCTAACATTTATTGTGTGGGCCGCACCTTCTATGTCGATCATCCATCAAGTGGCCCACTTTGGATATGGGTCATCCATCATGTTAGACCTTGGATGTGGATCATCCATTAGGTGGGGCCCACTTGATGTAGATCATCCATTGTGAGGAGTCACACTTTTACGTAGGCCATCCATCATGTGAAGCCCACTCCGTTCATTATGTGGGCTCACCTTGGTGTGGACCATTCATTGTCCAGGGCCTCACCTTCAATATGGGTTATTCATCATGTGGGCCCACCTTTGATCTCAACCGACCATCATGTGGGCCCACCTTCAATGACTATAATTCATCTTGTGGGTCCCACCTTTGATGTGGATTGCCCATCTAAATGGGACCCACTTGATGTGCATGTTCTGTAAGTTGGGCCACACTTTGATGCGGGCCATCTCACTCATCATGAGGGGCTCACATTTGATGTCCCATCCATCATGTGGGTCCCACCTTTGTTATGGACCATCTATCATGTGGGGCCCACTTGATATGGATAGTCCATCATGTAGACCCACTTTTAATGTCCACCATTCATCGTGTAGGTCCCACCTTTGTGTGGACAATCTATCATGTGGGCCCAACCTTCAACATGGGTCATTCATCATGTGGGCCCACCTTTAATGTCAACCTTCCACATATGATCCCACATTCAATGTCCACCATACATCATATGGGTCCCACCTTTGATGTGGACCATCCAGCAGGTGAGGCCTGCTTGATGTGGATCATCCATCGTGTAAAGCCACACTTTGATGCAGGTCATTCATCATGTGAGGTTCACCTTTAATGTGACTATGCATTATGAAGGCCCACCTTTTATATGAACCATCCGTCATGTGGGCCACCTTCGATATGAGTCGTTCATCACATGGGCCTACATTGAAGAAACGGTAAAGAGAAGAGAAGAGGGTAAGAAATGAATTACTTGAAAAATTTAAAGATAAACTTGTTTAAAAATTAGTCCAAAATTCCTATCAACTTAAGGGTCAGTTTGGGCAGTGGGATTATGTGGGATGGGATTTAAAAAACACAATTATTACGCATGGTTGGGATTGTCCCCTATTGCCATGGGATAAAATTAATGCCATGCTTTATTGATAATATGGTGGTACATTGAATGGATATACCCACCATCATTTGAAATTACTGAGAATAACACACATGTGTTATATCTAAACCGTTCATTTGTTTTGTAACCTCATTTTATGGCATGGGCCTAAAAATGAGGTAGATCCAAAACTTATGTAGCCCCAAGGAAGTTTTCAACGGTAAGTATTCAATCCCGGTTGCTTTCTATGGTGGGGTCCACTTGAGCTTTAGATTTAGTTAATTTTTTGGCCCATGCTCTAAAATAATCTTGATAAATGGGTGGACGGTGTGGATATAGCCCACACATCATGGTGGGACCTACACATCTTCCCAAACATTGAGTGAAATTGGCACGGACCCAATGCAATTTCATTTAATGTAATTCCACGCTTTTCCATTCTTCCCAAACATGGCGTGGAATTGGCACGGGACCGTATCAATCCTATCCCACCTAATCCCTTCTAATCCCACCGCCCAAACTGACCCTAAAGGTAAATAAATTCCGTTTCAAAAAATAATCCTTTTTCAATTTATAAAATTAGAGCTTATTTACTATTTTTTAAACAAGCAAACATTCTAATTAAACTTTACAAGTTTATTTTTATTTTTAGAAATAAACTAATAAACTCTTATTTTTACATAAGCCAAACTCTCCTAATGTAACTCACTCGAGGGGAACTTCAGCCCGACGCAAGAGATGAAACTCGGGTAATGTCAGTCGAACCCGAGCGGCGGCCCCACATCCAGCAAGCCCATTGGAGGAGTATTATTTTCACGTGCTCCTGAGGGCCGGCTCTGTTTTCTTTTCTTTTCTATTTTTTAAAAGTATTAATTATTCTACTCTCTGTCTTCCTTCATCTGTATCAGTGTCTTGTTTGGCCTTTTGCATTGGCTTTTTTCGCGTGTTGAGCTGTATGTAACTTGTGTGTGTGTGTGTTTGGGGATTTGAAGGGATGGGAGGAGAATCAAAGGAGTTGGAGGAGAATGACCAAACAGGGGATAAAAGCCAAGAGCAGCAACAGCACAACCACATGGAATTTGTGGGGGATTGGATGAAAATGTCTGTAAAAGATTACAAGAATCATTCCCGAATCTCTAGGATTTTACAGTATCAAAGAGATTGGAGTACGTTCTCATGGAAAAGTCTGTTTTTTTAGTTTTCATTTTTTGGAGTGAGTGGGTGGGTGTGAGTTGGTGGAGTTAAATTGAAATGTGATGAAAAGAAGTGATTTTTCTTTTCTTGGTGGAGATTTTATTGGTTTTAGGTATTTGGGTTTTGTTTTTGGGAGGATTTTGAGGGTGTTTGGATGATAAAGTTGGATTTTTGTGATTTTCTGGGGTGGGATTTCAAGTTTCTGGTATCTGGGTTTTGTTATTGGGAGGATTTTGAATGGAAAAAAGGTGGGAGTTTTGATTGCTTGGAAAATTGAATTTGGCATTTTGGGTTTTGTTTTTGGGAGCATTTTGACTCTCTGAGGGTGCCTGTATGATAAAGGTGGGATTTTTGTCATTTTGTGGGTTGTGATTTCAAGTTTCTGGCATCTGGGTTTTGTACTCAAGAGGATTTTGAATGGAAAAAAGGTGGGAAATTTGAATCTCTGTTGCTTGGTGGATTGAATTTGGCATTTGGATTTTTATGGTGAAATGGGGGTCTAATGGTGGGTTTTTGCTGTGAGTGGTTTTTGAAAGAAGAAGCTAAAAAGTGATCTCTTTTGTTTTAGTTCTCATGAAAATGGTGGTTTTGGGGTGAGAATTTCAGGTGGAGGTTTTCTTGTTGTGTTGCAATTGTTTCTCATCTGGGTTTTTTACTTTTGTTCCAATAAGTTTTATTTATTTATTTAAAGTGTTTATGTTGGTTTTGGGTATGGAATTTCATGTGGAAAATGCTGGCTTTTGGGCTCTGGTGGTTTTGGTATATTGTCTGTGACAGTGAGAAGAGGGTGCATGCGTTTTTGGAGTAGAAGAGAGGATGGGAAGGAGAGATTTCCTGTTTTGGGAAGTGAGTTTGCTGGTTTTGGTATGGATGGAGAGCTCCAATGCAAGCCTTTCTCCTTCTGGAATAAACTACGAAGGTCAGTTGGTTCTCTTGTTTTGTTTTCCATCCCTTTTTGAGTTATCTGTTTGCTTATTGAAGGAAATGTGATTTTTGTAACTCTAGAAGAATCACATGGTTATGCAGATTCTCTCTCTCTCTCTCTCTCTCTTTTGTTTTTTTGTTTTTTTGTTTTGTTTTTTGGGGTGTTCTTGATTTGATGG
Source organism: Magnolia changhungtana (assembly GCA_030180095.1). Lineage (NCBI taxonomy): Eukaryota > Viridiplantae > Streptophyta > Magnoliopsida > Magnoliales > Magnoliaceae > Magnolia > Magnolia changhungtana. The sequence goes on along the minus strand of JASAUF010000084.1, from coordinate 2,997,382 downwards.
AAATTCAATGTTTTTCTTTTCTAGCTGTTGTTTTTGATGATCTTCAAGAACTAATGAACCATTTGCTGCTTTTTCTTCGATGATGAACTGTCGTTTTGATGCCTGTAAGTTCTGTAAGTAGGAAGTGACTACAGGTAAGTCACTTACAGATGGTTTTGGGGGGAGGAAATTCACCAGTAAGTTCCTTATAGGGAATACTGCCAGGAAACTTCATGGGGCTGGGGTGAGAAGTTACTTCCCTGCAAGTGACTTACAGCTGAAAGTCACTTGCAACTTAAAAGCTTACAGGCATCCAAACAATCCCCTATATTTTATCTCATTTTGGACAGTTCCACAACCATCATCACCGTCTTAGAGCTTGTATGGACCATTGAAATGGACGTTTGACACTTAAAACAGCATTTTGAGCCAAACCCCAGTCTACATTGTGTTTTTGGATGTACTTTTGAAAACCCCATCTCATCTCCCTCATGAAAAAATGGACGTTAATGCCAACTTGATGAAAACCAATTGATTGGTTTTTGTCGAGTTGACTGAAAAAGCAGGTTAGGAAACCCTTTTGCAGAAGTGTATCCAAACGGGTCCTTATTCTTTCTCCCCATAATGTGCTGTTCATTTCTAAATGTTAGATTGGCATAGAAGATCGGTCTTCTGGTACTCTCTTAGAGTGATATGCTCTTTCTTCTGTCCCTCTTGTACCACGGGCACAAAAGTCCATTAAAGGGCAGGTTATTGCAGATCATCTCGCCTCGCATCCGCTGCCCTCGTATGCACCCGTAAGAACTGACTTCCCAGATGAAGATGTCCTTTTCGCTACGGAAGATGAGCATGAGGAATTTAGCATGTACTTGGATGGTGCTTTTAACGATCAAGGGAGTGGGTCGCGTCGTTGGATGTAGTCCACTATCAGACCCTTCGACGTGGCAGATTGAGGGGGCTGCCCTAAGTTCTATGATCAGCTACCCACCTGCAATTGACCTTCCTCTTTTACCCCTTTCTCTTGAAACTGGTGATAGTGGAGGCTTGCATACTAACATCGACCCACACCTAAGGTCGACCCCTTGGATCAAAATATTACATGTACACCCCAAAGCACGAGCTGCCAAATTAGGCTGTGGAGCAGAAGTTTCCAAGCAAATTACTCTTATTTGGATAGGAAGAACCCAAAATGTTAAAAATAAAAACCTGTGGAAAAACATTGAATAGAAACCACAACCTACCTTTTGTTTTGCAATTAAATTTTCTATGGAAATTGATATGCTTTTCCTTTGCCATTGCTTGGGTAGGTTTTTAGTGCAGAAAAACCAAAAAGAGCCATTAGTAGTTGGTTGGTGTCCAATAAAAAGAGGAAATGCCCATCAATTAGGTTTTTGGAGAGACATCAATTCACTCATTTTCTGAGGAAAGTGTAATAACGACAATCGGTTTCCACTTATACTCTTTAAAAAATAATAATATAAACAGTGGAAAACGCCATAACTGTTGAAACTGATTTCATTTCCAACCATTTTCCAGCTTCCCAAACAGCCCCCCAAGCATGAAACACCCACAGATATGAAATGTCATGCTTGAGTAGTTGAGTGGTCAAAATAGCAGCAAACCTACTGATACATTATTACCAACACATTCACATGCCAACATGGTCAGACCCCACATGACACCGTTGCACAACCATTGCTGACCACTCACAAAGGGGATTTTGTGGACAGTTGTTGCCTGAAGCATGCTATCTGGGCAAGCCCGTGCAACACAAACCATCTGAAACTCTGAATGAATTCTAGATTTAGATCTTGTATTGGTTTGATGATTAGTTTTAATGAGGAATGCTAATTGTACACACCAAGTACAGGCTATCCATATGTGCCAATGCTGAAGACAATTGTGACATCCAATCCGTTCATCAGGTGGGCCTGGCAGTGAGTACTCAATGACCTTAAAATCAAGCCTGTTCTCTCATCATTTGAGCCCCACATGCATGTTGAATGTGTACTATTGGCTAACCTTTCCAGCGTGTAATTTCTCATACTTGTAGGACACTTGATGAATGGATTGACCCGGTTTTCTGCACAACCCACATTCTCTGTGGGCCCACCTGGATATCCCACTGGTGTTTGGTGTGTGTTGATGATGACATTCCTAAATTGCTATTCAACTCTAACTCCTTTCTGGTTTTCTGCACAACGCCTAATGCAGTTGTAGCTTTGATGGCTATAAAAAGTAATCTGCATGACCCATATAATGTGTTGGAGAACTGGGATATTAACTCGGTGGATCCTTGTGGATGGAAGATGGTTACCTGCTCTGCTGATGGCTCTGTCTCTGCCTTGTAAGATACTGATACATCCTCCTCTCGTACTTGCCTTTTTAAATCTGATATATGGAGGGGGGAAAATGTCATCATCCAACTTTTTCTGCTTTGAATTTTACTAATTTTCTTGATTTCTTTTGCAGAGGGCTGCCTAGCCAGAGCTTGTCTGGAACCTTATCTCCGGGGATTGGGAACCTCAGTAATCTACAATCTGTGTAAGTGGAAACAGCCCCTCTATCCTCATTTTCTTTTCAGTAGCAGAACCAGAACCCCGTCAGTTTCAAGGGCCTGTTTGGGTGTTCCTCAGAATGAGAATAGAATGGACTCTGGTCTGGGCCAACACACATTTTGCTAAAGCGAAATGCTCCTTCTTCTCAACATGAGAATGCAATGATGAGTGGTCGGACTTGTCATCGTCCTATTCTTATTTGGGCAGCGGTGCGTTCGTGCTCTCTTTGCATTTAGCCAACATACCAAACATGCCCTAATCTTTGCTATACAAATTCAAGGCCTTTTTTAATCAACCAACTTCAAGGCTTATAAATTGTAGATTTACAAGTTAGAAGCCAAATTACCAGATTTAGCAATGTATGCCAATCGGAAAACCTTCTCTCATTTTCTTATGATGAATGGAAATTTATAACTGCAACTCCAATCACGAATGTGGAATCTAGAATGATAAACAAATAGACTTATGGAGAAGATGGTATGCATTTTTTCCCCTATAGGTTGCTGCAGAATAATGACATTTTGGGTCCTATTCCTGCTGATATTGGAATGCTGGAGAAGCTTCAAACGCTTGATCTCTCAAACAATTGGTTCAGTGGCGGAATACCCAGTTCATTGGGCAACCTGAAGAACCTGAATTATCTGTAAGATCGGATGACTTCAAAATGTTTTGAATTCCATAGACAAAGTCCAACAGGAATTGAATTTGCTACAAAAATGTTGCTCTTCAATGATGCATTTGTATGCACAAGTGAATTGAATTGTGAGTGTACTGTTCAATTGGGAGGAAATGATCTAATTGTATGGACGATTTCTCGAGTTCATAATGAGGAAGTAGCCTTCAAATTGCAAATAGGGTGTATTTGGATACATGGAATTGAGACAGAAATGGAAATTGTTTTCCACCGACAAGACAGTTGGGCTGTTTGGATGTGGATTCCACATAATAATCATTACTCTTATCCATGGTCAGAATTCTCTCGCATGGGAAACAAGGTGACTCTTGTCTAATGAATTTGAAGACTCCACTTGCTATACAAAATGACACCTGATTTCTGGAATCCTATTTTCTACGGTGACCATGGAAATTATCATTGGGTAATCATTACATTATCTATGGAATCCAACCGGAATGCATACACCCAAACATGCCCCTTACATTCCTTTCAAGTGCAAATTGAAAGTAATCTGATTACAAGTTGGAGCCTGGCCTCTCGATATAACCATCAGGGAATGGAATTGCAGTGTGGTCATTTCCACTCACTTGGACTAGTTATTGCAGTTTATTTCAGTTCTGAATCCACTAATGGAAATCCAGTCGCTGTTTAAAGGAGCAATTTCTTTCTTTTTTCTTTGGTGTGTTTGGTTGCACCGAATATCACAAAACTAAACTTCATGATACTCTGCAGCAAATTAGACTGATTGCAGTTTGGTGCAACCAAATGCACCCATAGAGACTCTCTATTGGTTTGGTGCTTTTTTTTTTTTTTTTTTTTTTTTTGTTACTTTTGCTGAGTATTAAAACTAACTGGCAGTATTCTTTTTTCTTTTTCTTCTGAGCAAGTCAGGCGATTGAATAACAACAGCCTTTCTGGACCCTTGCCTGAATCTCTGTCTGACATCAAAGGTCTCACTCTCCTGTATGTCTCCATATCTTTAACCCATTCTTTTATGAAGAATTTTAGAGTCCACATGCATATAGATGTGCATGTTGCTGTAGTGCATCTAGTCTATTCAACAGGGTCCATGGTCCAGTGATCCATACTGCTGATATGATGGGCCCCATCATAAATTGGAGTTGCTCCAAAGACACTGTAGAGTGAAAGATCAAAACTCTTCAATCAGTGGCCTATAAATAGTAAGTTAATCAAAGTCTACGGCCATAAGGGCCTGTTTGGCTGACATTTAAAAACCATTTTTTCCTGGTTTTTGCCCGACAGACGCTGTTTAGTTGTCAGTGCCAGTCAGGAAACTCAACCTATGGTCCATATTTCTCCAACTGCATGGCCCACATGAAACGGATATGATTGATTATAAAGACTTGGGTAGTTTCATGAAATGGTGCAACTAACGGGCAGTCTAGATCCCAAGCGCGTGTGCAGATTGGCAGTCAAATACCCCCGCCCAAAATCATTTCCAGGGAAAATGATGGGAGCATCCTGCTTTTCAGGCCCTATTTTTCAGCGAAAGTGGAATCTAACAGTATGCCGTCTTTAATGAGAAGTCCCTATCACCCAAACAGTCCTAAAGATTGCATGGATAGGATCTTCCAGTCTGCAAGATTTTTGGGGCATCTCCTGCAACAGGATCCATCATTTCAACAATCTAAGACCAACAAACCATGGGCCCTGGTTTGTAAGGACTGGACTCATCCAATGCTATGCATGTTCTGATGCTCATCAGATCCTGATAATCCCTCCTTTTATTTTCATCTTTTATCTCGGAAGATCCATGAATTTGATTGTTTCATCCAATTATCTAATAAACTAACGGTTTATTTATTTATTTATTTAAAATTTTAAATTTAACTGTTTACAGAGATCTTTCTTACAACAATCTGAGCGGTTCCTTGCCAAAAATTTCAGCTAGAACTTTCAAGTATCTTCTTCTTCGTCTTCGTTGTTTCTCCCTTTCAATGTTTGCAGGCGTTCTTTATACTGCTTGATTATTCAAGTTTCCTATTTCTTTTACAGCATTATTGGGAATCCTCTGATTTGTGGGCCAAGTTCTGAAAACAACTGTTCTGCCATGTCTTCGGAACAACTTTCGTACCCACCAGATGCTTTTAAAGGTGATTTTAAAATCTTTAAGGAATACTGTTATGACTCGCACGAGAGTCATGGAGTTTCCTGAAATGCACCCCAAAACATCTATGAATCTACATGCCACACCTTTTATTGCGACCATGATCGTTAATTTCGTGTTCATCACATGGATGGGCCATTGTCCAAAAAGCATGTGATTGGACTTCTCTCCTTAAATTCCCCGAAATCGGAAAGTAACAGTAACCGTGTGGTTTGAAATGTCAAATCAGTTAATTTCTTTAACTGTTCTTTTGCCTATAGCCAACCCACGTGGTGTTCCTCCATATAAATGGTCCTGATCATTGTACATGTTTGAGACTTGTACTATGGGAAGGCAGTAATTCTCTTATTTTGACTTGTCTGTTCCATTGTTCTTTCTAAGCATTTCCATCTTCGGTTTTGCAGCTCAGTCACAATCTGGAGGAATGAAAAGCCGCAGGGTAGCTATTGCATTTGGTGCAAGCCTCGGTTCTGCTTTTGTAGCGATTGTTGCTGTTGGGTTGCTTCTTTGGCGGCGGCACATACACAATCAACAGATTTTCTTCGATGTCAATGGTTGGTATTTGTATATCAAAGGAATTATAGACCTTGATCCAAGTATAAGCACAGGATACTCAGGTTCCAGTTTCTACAAACAGGGTCCATGGTTTGAGCGATCCAGCCCATTGATCTGATGTGACCCTCCTCTGTGTAAGGATCATGCCCCAAAAATCTCCTGGACTGGGAAATCCAATGCACCAACCTTGGGATTTTTCAATTGAACTTGAATGTGGACTATTGTTGTATTTCTTTTCTGGTCACACATTGAAAGGAGGATTGTCCCATCAAGGAGATTTTTAAGTTACGGGCTATGCATGGTGTGGTGGGGCCTAACATACCAATGGTTGAGATCACTCAACAATAAGCCACTTGTTAACTGAAATCCGTTGGAACATATCCTTGGGTAGAGGTGGCGACTGATTGGGTTGGCCTACTGGTCAAGTGGCCTAGCCTGCTTATGAGGCAGTTTGGGCCAAGTTAAATGGGTAGCTGATCGGGATCGGGTCAAGAAAAAATGTGGTCGATTTAGGTAATGGGTTGAGCTCATGTTAACCCTACCCATCTCAACGCACCCATATGGCTTATCAATGGGCTGAGCCAGACGATGTGACCCCAAGCTGACCCAAAATCCGAAACAGAGTAATAGACAACAAGTATAGATGCATGTATATGATGATACATGGATTGTGTACGTATGGAATAATTGAGCAGGGCTGGGAAAATATCTTTGGCCCCACTTTCTGTTCTTAAACCCGAGTGTGGTTTTGCTGGGTCGGGTTGTTGGGGTAATGGGACATCTTGGGTTCAGGCTGGAATTCTTGGCCTGTTTAGTAAATGGGTCGGTCTCATGCTGACTTTGACCCGACCCTTTACCACCACCATACTTGCGCTGAGGACCCAGCAATTCCTCCTTTATATACTATACTTCATTTTACAATCGTTTGCCATTTTGTGCATTGAGCTTTGGTATTTATCTGAAGTTCCACTTTATGTATGACTGAGTTAAAATTTTTCCAAGCCCACAGAACTCTACAATTTATGTGTTGTTGGTCAATCCGAGCCATGCATTGGGTGGGACCGACCATGTAGATTCCCTTGCTCTGCATGTGAATGTTAAACGCTGATTGAATATTGGCATTTCTTTTGTGAACAATCCATTGTTGGCATACATATGTGGTCCCGCTGATGAGTTGACTGACTGGCCAGATTTTTTGGGGTGGGTGCATGGTTGGGCTACCTTATGGTCAGCTCAAATATGCATGCACAGGCCAAGTTGGCACATGTTCCCATGTCGTAGAAGTCTTTTCTCTTATGACACATTGCATTTTCTGACTTTGCATGTTCTTGACAGATCAATATGATCCGGAGGTATGTTTGGGACATCTGAAGAGGTTTTCATTCAAGGAACTTCGTGCAGCCACCAATCATTTCAATCCGAAAAATATATTGGGGACGGGAGGATTTGGGATAGTGTACAAGGGCTGCTTGCAAGATGGTACACT